>JZKD02S1119045.1:565020-620065 GCA_000966675.3 Picea glauca | reverse complement strand
CTGGATTAGTCCAAAACCCTAATTCCTTAACCAGAAATAGAAAACCATCGGCAAAAAACCATGTGCCAAAAAACCACCTAATATCATGTGGTCCCGGAAATATGTCGTCCCGAAAATCTGTCGGCCTGGTGGAAATATGTCGGCCCGAAAAAAAAAAAATCGGGGGTGCTGCCCCCGAACCCCCACGAGGGGGGGCCTAGCAGACCCCCTTCTAACCCCCCTGCACAGGTGCTCAAACACTACTACTCATGCAAATAATATAACACATACCCAACAAATCCTTGGTCTCAGCGATCAGATGACATGTGTCCCTCCAAACCAATGGATGAGAACAATTTCACGATCTGGGCTGCGGGAGTTTCAATTCTCAAGTTCTCATTTTCTCCTGGAGAATTTCACCCAGAGTCCACGATCCAATGAAGTGTGTCCCTCTCATATCAACGGTTGAGATATCCTTCGTGTCTTCGAACTTCAGATATTTCAATTCTCAAACTCTCGGTCATCCTTCCTTTTCTTTTTCCTGGAGTTGGCAATCCATCGACGCGTTTCCTCTTTAATCCAATGACTATCCTCTGCTTCAAGACTTTGGGTCTTTGGGTGAGTACTGGTGGTAGAACTCCCGAATCAAAAATCTCAGATTTACGTAAATCTTGCATCACTCGATGACGTGTCAGGAGCCGAGCAACTGCCACGTCTCACTCAGATTTGTGATTTCCATGTACTTGAAATGCCGAATCAACTTGACACTTGTCATTGTCTGATTGCACCACGTGTCCTCATGATCTGCTAACGTGGTATACCATATGTCCTCCTCAAATCAATGGTCCCCGTTCTCCCTTTGATCGACGACTATGATCAAATCGTGACTTCGCATGTCAGGTGTTTGAATGTGAGCCAACCCTGAATCTTCCAACTCTTGATATCTGAAATACTCTAGTTCAATGACCCATAACCCTCTGTGATCCAATGGTCCAGATCTTATCGAGACCTCATGTTTCGTGAGTTCCTACAACTCTTACCTTTGAATTTTCCAGTTCGCGAGTTAGCGAAATGCTGATCTCTCGCCATGTGTCTTATGGATCCAATGGTTCAGATGTTTTCATGTTTCACGGAGTTTGAGGATGGCTCTCGGCCATTATCCTCTTTGCATTTATATTGGATCCAATGGTTGCTAGTCCCTCACACTCCAATCCGACGACTGACGTCTAATCGCCTCCTCTGCGCGCTCCTCCTGTTTGGACTTCTGATCTGACGACCATCAGAGATTCGGGATTGGTGATCCAATGATCATTCTCGCTCCTTATCCTGAGCTTACACATCCTCCTGACTTGGAATAATTTCTAAGTGTCAAAAGACTCAACCTTTGATCCTTCTACGAGTCCTAATTACTTGGACCTCGTCTGCACTTTTGGAAACTGCTATCTCTTCTAATCTTTCTCGTCTCTACGTACTGTTCTCTTCTCCTCCTGAGCTTCTCGAGATTTCTCTTCTGTGTCTTCCCTGATGTTCTTTCCATCAATCAAAAGCACACTCTGGCTGTAAACATGCCAACAATCTCCCCCTTTAGCATTGATGGCAACCCTGAATAGATGCACTATTCATCTTAGACCTCCAACTGTAGCATCCACACCTTTTCTCCCCCTTTAACATCAATGTCAAAGAAAACATGCTCCCCCTAAGATTTTGCAGTAGTTTTTGGAGGTATCAGATATTCAACCAACACATACTCCCCTTGACATGATGGACTCTCTTAGGTTGATAGTGGGGTCACGCCCAACTTCTGGCGTAGATACTGAAACTGAGCTTGTGCAAGCAGTTTAGTGAAGATATCAACAATCTGGTCTTTGGATGGAATATAATGCAAAGAAACCACAGAGTTGGTTACCTGTTCCCTCAAGAAGTGATACTTGATGGGTATATGCTTGGTCTTGAAGTGAAAGACATGATTCTTTGACACACTAATTGCACTTGTATTATCACAATGGATTGGGATCGATGCAGTATAGTTTACCTCCAAGTCTGCAAGGGTCTGGATAATCCACAACACTTGGGTACATCAAGTGGTAGCTACAATGTATTCAACTTATGTAGTTGATAAGGAAATGGGTACTTGCTTCTTGCTCAACCATGATATAAGGGAATCTCCTAAGAAGAATGCACCTCCACTCGTTCTTTTCCTTTCATCCACACAGTTAGCCCAATCAACATCTGGTCAAAATGATACTTGAAAATTCTGATTCCTAGGATACCATAGGCCGTAGTCCATTGTTCCTTTCAAGTATCTGAATATTCTTTTGACAACTAACAAATGACTCTATTTAGGTGCATCCTGATACCTTCCTACCATGCCAATAACATGCATTATATTTGGACATGATGTTGTGATGTACAATAGGTTGCTTATCATAGACCTATATGAACTCTGATCAACACCAGATGAGTCATCATCCTTTCTTAACTTGCATCCAATGACCATAGGTGTGCTCATAGGTGTAGAATCTTCCATTTGAAACCTTTTCAACATTTCTCTTAGATATTTCTCCGGAGAGAGAAATGATCCTTCAAACCTATGAGTAATTTGCAGACCAAGGAAAAATGACAGTTCCCCTATCATAGATATTTCAAATTTAGAATGCATGGTAGAAGCAAACCATTATACTAATGAAGCATTATTGCTTCCGAAAATGATGTCATCTACATAGACCAACATAATGAGAAAATCATCACCCTCTGTTTTGATATTTGATATATAGATTGTTGTCAATTGTTCCTCTCTTGAACCCTTTGTCTTGAAAATACTTATCCAGTCTGTAATGCCAAGCACGAGGAGCTTGTTTCAACCCATATAAGGCTTTCTTTAGCTTGCAGACAAATTCAGGGTTATATGACAGTTGGAAACATTCTGGTTGTTCCATATAGAATTCTTCTTTTAGATGTCCATTTAGAAAGGCTGACTTGACATCAATTTGATAGACTTTAAACTTCTTATGACAAGCATAGGCAAGAAACATTCTAATAGATTCTAATATTGCTACAGGCACAAATGTTTCATCAAAGTCCAGTCCTTCTATTTGAGCATATCCTTTGCAGACCAATCTAGCCTTATTTCTTACAATATTTTCTTGCTCATCCATCTTATTTTTGTAGACCCATTTGGATCCTATTATATTTTTATTTCCTGGCCTAGGAATAAGTTCCCAAGTGTCATTGTTTTCAATCTAGTCTAGTTCCTCATTCATTGATTTTAACCAGTTTACATCTTCACTTGCTTCATTGAAGCTCTTGGGTTCCACCATGGATACGAGGGCTATATGTGATCGCTCAGTGTTTTTGATTATTCTTCTCCTGGTTTGTACACCTTTGTCTTTCTCACCAATTATCTGACTTGCAGGATGATTCTTTTGAGTAATTCTGGAGGAAGAATTTGATGATGTCTGCTGATTTGAGTTTGTCTAAGTATTTTCATTTTCATCTAAATCAAAGTCTTCTTGTTATGATTCTTGGAACTGTTCAGCTTCAACTTCACCTATATCCTCTTTTGTTGATTTAGTATTGTTCACCTCTCTTACTGGGATTCCTTCATCAACTTTTATGTCAATACAATCAACCAATTTATGCATCCTCTTATTATAGCATATGTATCCTTTACTATTTGTAGTGGTCAAAGTTTAGATGTCCAAGTCTCCTATGCCATAACCAACTTTCATCATGTTTTCTTATATGACACTCTTCTCTATTTTATTTTAGCACATATACACTATTATCCGTCCTTATGCCTTTAGCCACCACTTGTCCTGAGTTTACATACTTTATCTTGCAATCCTTGGAAGTGAACACTACTTCACATCCTCTGTCACACATTTGACTTACACTGAGAAAATTATGTTTCAACCCATCTGCAAGAAGAACATCCTGGGATTTTCCTTTACCATTACTCAAACTCACCATCCCTTTACCCTTGATTTTACCAGGAGCATCATTTCCAAAGGTTACATTTCCTGATTTGCTTTCACTTAGAGAAAAAAACTTACTTTTGTCTCTTGTCATATGTTTGGAGCATCCACTATCAATATACCAGGGGTTCTTTTGTCTTTGAGATGGAAACACTAATCCACACTTGTCATTCTCTTTCTTCTTCCAAACCTTGACGTTTTTAGTAGAGGGATTCAGATTTGATTCATAGTTCTGTAAGCGACAGTCTGCAGCTTTATGTCCATAACTATGGCAGGTGTAACATTCCAGTTCATTGAATAAAGGATCACAATGATTGTTATGCCTAACTTGTGTTCTTTTTCCATCCATCACATGATTTGCAGTCAGTGATTATTTTTTACTCGGCTATCTCATTCTTTATTGCGGAAGATATCTATTCCTTGAGTGTTTTGATTGCTCATATCTAAATCTTAAAGAACAATTTACAACTTTGTGACCAAAGTTAGAACATAAAAAACAATATCCATAGGAAAATCCTTTGTACCTGGAAAATGGCTATCTTCTTTGAGCAGTTTGATTTCTTCCATGCTGATGATTTCTTTGTTCTACATATTCAATTTTGGTACTTTTTCTTTCACTCTTCCTTGGTAGAATATTATCTTCCTCTGTTTCTCCATATTTGTTGTTGTCAATGAATGCAGATTTGACAAACTTGATGGAATCTTTGTTGCTTGGCTGACTACACCTTGATCCTTCTTCATAACCCAAACCAGTTTTCAAATTTGGATTCCTTTGCTAATTCAGAATGGTGGTTAATCCTTCTGAGGCTTTAATGCTTGGAATATTTTGGAGATACAATGATTTGAGCTTCTCCATCTCTTTTCTGGTATTTACTACCTCTTCTTCCAAGGCTTCACATCTTTCCTTCTTCTCTGATAACTGTTGTTTCAGAATGTCCTCTATTTTCTCTGCCTCTTCTAACTCCACCTTTAGCAAGGAAAAGTCTTCATCAACTTTTTTAGCATTCTTTTCAAACTGCATCAACAACTGTTTTGTTTTCTTTTCTTGAGTCTGAGTCTGTCAATTTATTCTAAGACACTGATTAGTTCACCTTCCATATCAACCAAAATTTATTCATCATTAGCATCACTTCATGTGATTTTATTATCATAATCCTCTTTATCCATAAGCATGAAGTCATTTACCTTATCTTCACAGGAAGTGTCACTATCTGTGTCTTCCGAAGAGTCATCATTGTTTACAAATAAACTTTTCTTTTTATAAAATCTTTTGGATTTGTACTTCTTTTCACCTTCAGAATTCTAATCCTACTTCTTGTGTGGAAACTTATATGCAAAGTGACCTATCTTTCCACAGTTATAACACTTGAATGGAAACTTGCCTTGATACTTGTCTGATCCTTTCTTTATTCTTCTCACAAATTTTTCTTCAATTTCATCAGGCTCAGATTCCTCATATTTATTTGCTTTAAAAGAAGCTTCTCTAGTGTTGGATTTATCTTTACCTATCCTCATTTCATATGGAGTCAACATTCCTATAAGTTGATCAAAAGCCAAATATTTTATATCATTAAGTTCTTCTATAGCATAGACCTTTGGGTTGAACCTATCTGGCAGAGATCTCAGAATTTTCTGAACTAAAGAAGCTTCCTCAATTTTTTCACTAAGAACTTTCATTGCATTTACTAGTTCTTCAACTCTCAGAAAGTACTTTCCAATAGTTTCATATTTTTTCATCTATGGTTGTTCAAACTGTACTTTGTAGGTTTGAATCTTGGCATCCTTTACCTTCTCATTACTTTCATAACTGATAATGAGTTTGTCCCACATTTCCTTGGCAGTTTCTAAGTGCATAACTTTTACAAATTATGCTTCTGCAAGCCCACTCATAATAACATTCATAGCCTTACCGTTGAAGCTGAATTCTATCTTGTCATCCTTATTATCTAGTAAAACTGGCTTTACATAACCAGTCTCTACCACATCCCAAACATCTTCACCTAAAGCCATTATGTAGGTTCTCATATTAACTTTCTAGAAGGAAAATTTTGTTCCATTGAACAAAGGGGCCTTGTTGGTTGAAGTTCCTTCATGGCTATTCATGTTTAATCTCTAGGATATACCCTTAGATAAAAGGGTCTGAATCTGATACCAATTGTTGGACAACTGAGAGGGGGGAGGGGGTGAATAAGTTGTTACAGTGCTTAAACAATTTTTCTTAGTTTTAAACTCTTTACAAAGCACTCAATGACAATCAAAATAATGCAGGGAGGTAAGTAGTAGAATATTCAACATCAATCACACACATGAAATATATAGACATAGATATTTCCCAAGGAAGCCCATAAAGGGGAAAACCTCTTCTTCTTGATATGATAAGTAATCTTTATTTTCTGTACATTATCATTCTTATGAGAACCAAATCATTGTGAGTCTACCACCTCTGTTTTGCAATATGAAACTTTCTAAGAGAACCAACTCTCTGGCTTCTCTAGCACCCACTAGAAGGAAGCACCAACTCCCTAGTTTCTCTAGCACCCACTAGAAGGAAGCACCAACTCCCTGGTTTCTCTAGCACCCACTATAAGGAAGAACCAGTTGCCTAAGTGTTCCGGCATCAACTGGATGGAAGCACCAACTTCCATTCACATAGGCACCGACTTGTATAACAGAGAACAATAGTTCTCCCTTGCACCACCCTGCCACCCTGGTTTTTCTAGCTGCAACCAGATGGAAGCTACAACTCCCTGTGTTCAAGAACCCACTTGAAACTCTGAGGACACCAATCCTCCCTAGCACCTCCCTACTACATTGAAATATAAATATTTTCTTTCTACAACTTTATCATAATGACACAACATTTATCTATGGCTTACCAGTCTCATCACTATTCTGCTACCCTTCTCTGCTTTGCCTGCATCAATGTCTCTCTCCTCGTGTCTGTTGCGCTTTCCGTTCTTCTCTCAGATATGGATTTCTGTTCCTTTCTTCTTCTACGCTTCAACTCCTGCACACCACATGCTTCTACATGCATGAATCATACTCAACAGCAACACCCATCTCTTCTCTGTTCTGCATTTTTATACTCTCTGTGCACCTTTTTCATCCTTCATGCACAATACCTCTACATGCTCTTCACAACATCACTGTTCTACCCTATAGGTTGTTCACTGTAGCTCTTCCTTACACATCCATAGCTTGAGAGTAGAAAAATGACTTCACTTCTCTATTCTACATCCTTTTCTCACGTTGAGTCATCTATTGATCATCATGACAACACTTCATATTCTCTCGCGGTTCTGTTTCCTGTGAGTTCATCATCAGTGGCCGTTATGCTGAGATTCCTTAGCTTCTCTAGAAGTCAAAACTCTTCATCTTCTCTGTCAGCTACAACCAGTCAACTATGGCCTCTTTAGCTTCTATCCCCTTCCTTCTCATGACCACTGGTGGTGACCAAGCACTTATTCAAAAAACGCTTTCCGATTTTTGTCTAGTGGATGCTAGCTCCATTTCATGATATGACCTTGTGCTATGAGATTCATGTGAACAAGCGATTTTGGGTGCATCCAAAGGGGGTTTAGAACAAACGTGTCCATTCTCCAAAACTGTGGTTTCGATTGCAGCCCGCTTACAAAAAATTAAGGTCCGAGCATGTTCTGGCCCCGTAATGGAGCACGACCGTCGATCTCACAATCTTAACAGTGCTCCTTAATGGATAGTTCAAATCTTTCCTCTCAAGTCCATGAACCAGATATTTCCTTCCTCTATCAATGACTGAGGTTTCCTTCGTGATCTGGGCTCAAGGAGTTTCAACTGTCAAACCCGTTGCTGCTGACTGGATATCTTTCGAAATGGAAGATCTAATGACATCTGTCCCTTTCAATCGATGAATCTACCTTCTTTCCTTTGTCCACACACAATCCTTTGTCTCAACGATCAGATGACACATGTCCCTCCAAACCAACAGATGATAATGATTTCATGATCCGGGCTCTGAGATTTTCAATTCTCAAGTTCTCATTTTCTCCTAGAGCATTTCACTCGGAGTCCACAATCCAACTACGTGTGTCCCTATCAGATCAATAGTCGAGATCTCCTTCGTGTCTCCGGACTTCGGAGATTTCAATTCTCAAACTCTTGTTCATCCTTCCTTTGCTTTTTCCCGGAGTTGACAATCCACTGACGTGTGTCCTCCACTCCAGGACTTCAGCCTTCAGGACTTTGGGTCTTTGGGTGAGTACTGGTGGTAAAAATCCTAAAGAAAAACTCCCGTAGTGACATAACTCTTGCATCACTCGATGACGTGTCATGAGCCGAGCAGTTGTCCCGTGTCACTTGGATTTGTGATTTCCACGTACTTGAAATTTCAAATCAACTTGACACTTATCATTGTCTGATTTCACCACGTGTCCTCACGATCTATTGATGTGGTCTTCCATATGTCCTCCTCAAATCAATGGTCCTCGTTCTCCCTTTGATCGATGACTCTGATCAAATCGTGACTTCACGTGTTGGGTTTTTGAACGTGAGCCAACCCTAACTCTTCCAACTCCTGATATCCAAAATACTCTAGAACAATGGCCCACAACCCTTTGTGATCCAATGGTTGAGATCTTATCAGGACTCCACGTTTTGCGAGTTCCTAAAACTCTTACCTTTGACTTTTCCAGTTCACGAGTCAATGAAATGCTGATCTCTCGCAATTTTTCCTCTAGATCTAACGGTTCAGATCTTATTGTGATTTTGCATTTCGTGGAGTTGGAGGATGGATCTCGACCATTATCCTATTCACAGTTATACTGGATCCAACGGTTGCTAGTCCTTTGTGCTCCTATTTGACGACTGAGGTCTAATCTCCTCCTCTGTGCGCTCCTCCTATCTGGACTTCTGATCTGATGACCATCAGGTATTCGAGATTGGTGATCCAATGCCCACCGTCTCTTCTCCTCCTGATCTTACACATCCTCTTGACTTGGAAGAATTTCTAAGTGTCAAAGGCCTCGACCTTTGATCCTTCTGCGAGTCCTGATGACTTGGAACTTGTCTTTGGTTCTGGCAACTACTATCTCTTCTGAGCTTTCTAGTCTCTGCATACTGTTCGATTCTCCTCCTGAGCTTCTTGATCTTGATCTTCTGTGTCTTTTTTGTTGTTCTTTCCATCAATGAAAATCACACTCTACCTGTATACATTCCAACATAGTGCTCAATAATGATTGGAAGCTAGACATAGATAGCCTAGAAATCAACAGTAACCTTCTTGTTTCTTCAGTTTTGGCCTTTCTTTCATGTCCCTAGACTCTTGTGTTTCTAGAAGAAGAAGAGGCTTATCACCTAAAATTAATCCTATTGCTGAAATATGAAGAAAGAACATTGTGTTATCTACCCAACAAAGTGCTCTAAGGAGAACTTTGTCTGATTCATCCAGCTCGTCTTTCTTTCCCTCATCTATCATTCACAATATGGCATCTAGTGGTGGCTCTGGTGGCACTAGAAGTGCTTCCTCTTCTCAGTCTTCATCTTCATCAATGATTGGTAGCTTATATATCCACCATATCCCTATCCAATCTACCACAAATCCCACCAAAGTTATTAAAAGGTATGGGATTTTTCAGTTTGAAGAAGACTCCACAACCACACTCTGGCATGTGTCCTCTCCTCTTAACTTAGCACCTGTTACGCGTCAACTTCCTAAGTTCAAGGAGCATCTTCCTAAGTTCTTGGGAAATAAAATTGTCACTAAAAATGAATACCTAGTGGCATTTTCTAATGTCTGTCACAACATAGGACCCAATGACAATGATACTTGCATGTGCTTATTCGTCAATTCCTTGGAAGGAAAGGCTGTGAACGATTTCTTTGACCTTCTTCCTAATATTTTGTTTACTTGGGAGTAGTTAATCTATTGGTTCAGATCCACTTATGGGAAATCTAAAATCCCAACCAAAAAGTTACGAGAATATAATAACGTCACCTATAAGGATGGTGAGACCATCAAGTATTTCAACTTGCGTTTCACTAAGCTATAGAATCAGATCCATAAAATCATTTGATCTCACAACCAAGCTGCTTTCATGCATTACTACAATGCATTACCTCCCCCCTACCATCATATGCTTGAGGAAAAATCCATTGATAATCTCGGTTCCACTCTACATACTTATTTAGAGTATGAAGAACAACTTGAAATAACAGGTCTTCCCCAGGGATAATCAGTTAAATAGACAGACATGTCCACCCTCTTACAACTAGTACAAGATATGAACAATCGTATGATAGTGTATGAGCGAAAGGGGAGTGTCTCCCCTCTCATCCCTGGAGCTTAATCCTCTTCTGCAACCCCCTTTGGAAGTCCAATTGAGAATAATTTGCAGTCTAAATCTATCTTTCCTCGAAGTTGATGTAAATTCTGTGAGGAACACCACGAGGAAGCCACATGTGAGGTAAGGAAGAGTGCCAGAGATAATATCTTTGGTAAAAGACTAGAAACTACTATCGTTGTCCTAGATTTTGCAGAGCCGGAAGATGTCATGATCATCAATACTAGGAACAAAGCCTATGCTCCCAAGGGAAAATTTGATCCTCCCCGCAATTCTTCTAGCCCAAGCTCATCCTCACCCACTGCTACTATGTAGGTTCCTAAGTTTCTTGACAGTCAAGGAACAACTTCCCCTCTCCCCTCTTCCAAATACAATATCCTGAATTAGTTGGCCAACATCAAATCAGATGCAACCCTTTTGGACATGGTTGCCATCCCTGAACAACAGATGCATCTGAAGCAATTCATGGAAGGAAAAGATTCTGTCGTAGCTAATATTTATGAAGAGGTAATCGAAGAGGATTTCTCTATAAATAAAGTAGGTGTACATAACTTTAGACACCCTGTAAAAAATCCCCCTTTTTATATTTCTGTAAAGATTATGGATAAGATTTCCCATTTTTGCCTCATTGATGGTGGTTCGGGCCCAAGTGTGATGTCAAATATTATTATGGAATATCTAGGATTTTCTTGTACAAATGCAAATGCCAGAAGCATGCTCTCTTATAATAGTCTACAAAAAACAACCATAGGTGAGATTAAATATGTGACCTTAGTTTTGTGCACACACCCTGAAATAAAGACAACCCTTAGTATTCAGGTAATTGATATGCCAATAAGAAATTACTCAATCATCTTGGGAAGAGATTGGCAAGCTTTAATAGGTGGATACCTCTCACTCAAAGGAACATATTTATCCATTCCTCGGAATGGTAAAAAAATTATAGTCCTTAGAGAAGGAAGGATATCACCTTACATAAAGAGTGTCCCACAACCCAATGTAAACTATATCAAAGAGGACCTAGGAGTGTATTCCATCTTTGATGAGGAGGATAACATTCCCTGGGAACAAATTGATTTAGATGATGGTATGTGGCACATGCACTTTGATGGTTCGTGCTCTAATGAAGGTAACAAAGCTGGAATTATCTTAATTTCTCATGTAGGAAAAATCCATAACTTTTCTTATAGATTGGAATTTGCTTGCACAAACAATGTCACCGAATTCAAAGATTTATTATTGGGCATTGAGAACGCCTATAATATTGGTTGTGGTCACCTTTCAGTTTTTGGGGATTTTGAACTTGTTGTGAACCTTTTACACAAAATTTACTCTCCTAGCAACAAGTTGATGAAATGATACACCCAAACTATCTGGGAGCTTATCTCGAACCTTTTATCTTTTAATATAACTCATGTTAAGAGGGATTTAAACTCAATGGATGATCGATTAGCTGTTTTTGTAGCCTCTCCTAATCAACAACTTCTGCCACACAGACCTGATTGTACTTTTCAATCTCTGTATTGTCCACATATCCTCGACAATATAGAATCTTTGAAGGTCTTCCCTAACGATGAGAGCATTTGTGCTTTCATTCAAAATGAACCTTTAAAGCCTAAGGAAATTATATCCATTGAAGATAACAAGATTCCTATGGGATTGACTCCTCTAGAGAGTTCATTTTCATCGAGTGATGTAGGTAACAAGGAGAAAAAGAAAGAAGAGGAGTCGAAAAGGAAGGTGGGTGAAACCATCTCCTTGAACATTGGGACACCCGAGGCTCCAAGGAATGTTAAAATAGGTTCCAAATGTTCAGATGAAAAGAAAATGAAGTTTTCAAAGCTACTTGGTGAATTTCAAGATGTTTTTGATTAGTCTTATGAGGATATTCATGGTTTTGATCCTGGTCTTATACAACATGCCATCCCCATAAAGGAAGGCATAAAACCAGTTAGGTAAAAACAAAGACCTATGAACCTTGTGCTAGAAGCAACTATTCAAAAGGAGTTGGAAAAACTCTTGAAAGCTGGAATCATCTTTTTGGTCAAGTATTCTGCATGTGTTTCAAATTTGGTTCCTGTTCAAAAAACAAATGGTCAGATTAGACTATGTGTTGATTTTCGTGCATTAAATCAAGCTAGTATAAAATATCACTCCCCTCTCCCTAACATGGAAATGATTTTGCAGCAAGTTGCAGGGTCAGAAATGATGTCCTTACTTGACGATTTTTCTGGTTACAATCAAATCAAGGTAAAAAGGGAAGATAATATAAAACCACCTTTATTACGCGTTGGGTTACCTTTTATTATGAACATATTCCTTTTGGATTATCTAATGCAGGTGCCACCTTTCAGATAGCCATGCAAATAGCTTTTGACGATTTGATCGGTAAGATCATTTAGATCTACCTTGATGAATTAACGGTGTAATCTAAAATCCAATTAGATCATTTGGGTCATCTGAGAAAATTTCTCATGCAATGTAGGAAGTTTGGCATTTCTCTAAATCCTTCCAAGTCCATTTTCGGTGTTACTGGGGGCAAGCTCCTTGGACACATTGTCTCTAATTCAGGAACAAGCATTGATCCTGAAAGGATTTTTGCTATCCTTAATTTGCCTGCCCCCACTTCCAAGAAGGAGGTTCAATATTTTATGGGGATTATTAACTTTGTCCATAGGTTTGTTCCTGATTTTGCTATGATGGTCAAACTAATTCATAATCTGATTAAGCATGATCATTCTTTTTCTTGGATAGATGATGTTGAAAATTCTTTTGAAGAGATTAAGAAAGCAATCAGTTCCGCACTGGTTCTGGCGAAGCCATATTTTGAGAAGGAATTCACGATATATACTAATGCCACTGAGGAGGCATTTTCTGTTGTTCTCATGCAAAATCATGACCAAGGAAATGAAAAAACAATGGCTTACATGAGTCAAATTTTGTCTGATGATGTGGCTTACCATACTTTCCCTTTTCAAAGTGGGCATTGGATTTTAATGGTCCTATTAATCCTCCATCTTTAGCTGGACAGGTTTTTATTTTGACAACCAAAGACTATTTTACGAAGTGGGATTAGGCTGTCCCACTTAAGCATTCAACATATGATCAGGTAATTTCTTTCCTTGAAAATAACATTTTTCCCAGATTTGGTCTTCCATTGGAAATTATTACGGACAATGGTCCCGCTTTCATTTCTGCTAAGATGACAGAATTTTTAACTAATTTAGGGGTTAAACATTTCACCTCATCAAATTATTATCCCTAAGGAAATAGGCAAGCTGATCCTACCAACAAAAATATGGTAATAATCGTCAAAAGGCTCATTGAAGATAAGCCTCGTCAGTGGCACACTCTTCTCACTTACGCCCTTTGGGCAGATTGAACTACCGCCAAGGTAAGCACTGAATGCACTCCTTTCCAACTTGTTTATGGTCAAGAATCCCTCCTTCCAAGTGAGTTGGATCTTTCTTCCTTAAGGTTGATGCTACAGATCGAATAATCATATTCTTCCAATGTTTCACAAAGGATAAACACACTCCTAGTGTTGGAAGAACAAAGAATGTTTTCTTTGGATAATATTAAAAGGAGACAACAAACTATTAAGAAGTATTTCAACAAGATTGTCAAGAATGTCAAATTTAAGGTCAATGAAAAGGTATTACTGTGGGATTCATCTCATGTTGATAGGGGAAGACATTCAAAATTTCAAAAACTATGGTTGGGTCCTTTCAAGATCGCTTTTGTCTTAGGTACTAACTCTTATATTCTAAAAGATTTACATGATCGATTATTTTCCTACAACACTAACGATTCTCACTTGAAGCATTACATGGAACCAACTTGAAAAGTTATAACGTTGTTTGAATTCTCTGTAGATTAGTAGTCTAGATCTACTTTCAGTTTTCACTTTTTTTCTACCTTTTCTTCTTTAAAATAGTTTGATTTCTGCTTTCTGTTTTAAATGTTTCTGATTGCTCTTACATTTCTGTCGTTTTCCACTGTTACATTTTGCAACTGTATTCTGTGATGATTTCTATTGTTTTTGCATATTTTAATTGATTTTGGTCAAAGAATAAGATGTTGGATTAGTTCTGCCACAGTGACGCTCTTGCAAGATATTGTTAGTCGATAACAATCAAGATTACACAGTTGTTATGATGTTTCCCCTTAAGGCACACTTGAAATTGCTATCTACCTTCACTGTTGTCTTTTAAAGAAATCGGTTATCTCCCGCTTCTGCTTTCCATTTCTTCATCTATTGGAGAATTTCAAAGAGCAAGTCCATAATTTTTATCCTTGAAATAAAAATAACAAATTATGGTTGAATGATTATGCATACAGGGATAAACCCCCTCATACTTAACATTTTTTGTGAGTTAATCCCAAATTCCCGATCATTTTTCCATTAAATCCACTCACTTCCCCTGTTGCATAATTATTTTGGTTATATATTCTAAATTTACTGTGCTTGGTATGCGGAACCATGAGTTATGAGTTCTAAATCTGTTGAAAACAAATTTCCCTATGGAGTCGCTAGTTCGTTGACGATTAAAATCGCAACGAGGATTTCGCCTGCAAAGTATTCCTAAAGTCTATTAATGATAAGCTAATGATATATATAATACTAGTAGGTGGGACCCCCTTTTAGGTTGGAGTATCAAATCTGGTTCTTATTTGATGTTTTTATTGTTGTTCGACACTACTTACAGGTTTGAGCATGATTGATGATCAATGTTGGTTCTATTCGCGACAAATGGATGATGGATAACACATGTTTGTTCTATTTCTCTAAGCTCGAATGACATGTTGTAATGTATTATGATATCCATTATTACCTTTTCTATTTGATCCTTGAATTATTGCTTGTACCACCTTCAAAAGATACGTGTTAGAAACAACAAATAAGAACAATAAAAAAGAAATAAAGCAATATGAACAAAAATCCACAAGAGAGGGACTATGCTACTATGCGATACGACGCTGCACTATGCATTTGAAGTTAAGGAAAATGGTTTTAATCCAAACTAACGATGTAAATGGTTATGCGGTATATTGAGTTATGTCAAGGCACATTTGATATGCATTAAGGTATGTTTGATAATGGTCGATATGGTGGCGCATTTTGGATGTTGGTTTCGATGCATTGTTTGATGGAATGAATTAATGAAATGGTGGTCGATACACACTAAGTGATTGAATTAGTAAGGGATGGAAGTGACGTGCATTTACTACACGTCACTCCAAGACTCTCCCACTGGCTTCCACCCTATATTGGCTATTGTTCAATTGTTCTCTACTATGGTTAAACTTTAATTTTCTAGCAAGGGAATAACTGCTTGACCAAGCTCACTTTTTTAAGTTGTGTGGTTACAAGTATGTCTTTTTTTTCCATCCATGAACCTGCTTTGATTATGAAATAGATATTGGCTCAGTGATGTATGGGTCTGTTCTTTTCTTAGAATTGTCAATTGTGTACATTTGTGATACTTTATGAATTAGATTATTTGTGTGGTTTTAATGGAAAATGAAATGATGGTTGAAGTTACAGTTTTTCATTGATCGGTCTAAGTGTTAGAAGCCGTAAAGGCTCTTTGTCATCCTTACTGGGTTAGTTGGAGGGTTTCATACCCAATCTTTTGCTATTATTGGGTTGCTGGGTTTGAAACACCTTGTGTCACTGCGCATTATTTTACTTGGGTGTGGGTTCATTCATGTTACTAATGTTTGCACAATAGTTTATGATGACTGTTATTCCAAATGGATTGATTAAAGACAATTTCTATTTCTCGGCTCTGTCCTATCTCAACATTCTTCAGTTGATTAGGAAAAATACGAGGGTTATACCTTGCGTGTTCTAAGTATTGTTAACATGACCAAAATAAAGTCTTGTTCCTCTATTCATAGTTTCTCCTATCATGGGAATTGTCACCTTGTCTGCATAGTTATTGGTGGTATACCATGTGTGTGCACCGTTGGTCTTGGAGTTTCTCACCCAATGTTTGGGGGGGCGACTCTAGTCTCCCTGTGTTGGTCCACAGAGAAAACCCTTGACTTATCAAGCCCAGTTTTTGATAGAGGGGATCATTATGTCCAGTCGAGTATGTTGTTGATTGTTAAGAGTTGGTTGTGCATCACTGACAACGTTCTATTATTGGCTCGTCTTTGTTGATTATGTTGATAGTGGTTTTGGTTATTGGTTTTTAGTCACTACAATTGGTTGTTATAATAGTGAAATTGATAAGATAAACATGGTTAATTGGTTGATCTGAGAAATGAGATTGCACAGTCATTGTCTTTTACATTATGATTATTGAATTGTTAACCCAACATTAGTTTCAATCGATTAAGTCACTGCAATTCTTCATGTGTAATGCGTGGGTATGTGTGGCCTTCCTATAACATGTGACTGTGGGTTCTAAATTTCCAATGGGAGTATTAAAATCGTGGTAATTACGGCATGGGTATCCACTATATATGCTATGGATATTATTTATTGCACCATAAGAGATGGTCACATTTTTTTTTTTTTTAAACAATATAGTTTTGTTGCAATTTCGATCAATTTATGAGATGATACCGGGTTTATTGTTGCTACCTCATTATATTGATTGAAAACCCAACATTGTGGATGTTTAGATTTAGAGTAGTTGGACCTATACAGTCACAAAATTACTCTGCGTTTTGTCGAATGGTCTATGTATTCCAAACATAATATGAGTTCAAATGGTGATTGTTGTATGTGTGTTTAAATGGCAAGTCAAAATCTTTGAAATTTAAATATTGATGGTTATATTTGGTTGTCCGTTATGTACGTTGATGAATATCATGCATCGTAGCTGAGATGGACACATGTTCTATGATAGTATAACTTCGTTACAATTTAATTACTAAATGAATGAAAGGACAAGATTGGGCACGACTTTTGAATCTGTATTTGATGATTGAAATAATTCGTGGGTAGTGGTTGATGAGTTGACGCTGAACAAAGTGGAAATAAGTGACTGTGTATTCATTTGGGAATTGTTCTAAAATATTAAATGGAAAATGAGAAGAAACATAACTCTACTAGAGGTTGTTATGGGATGCATGTTGTCTTGTTTGGTGACACCGTGTTAAATTATGATTACAAACAATGAGCAAGTCAATGTACAGAATTAATTGAATTATACACAACAATTTTCATTTGATCACAATGATTATTTGGTTGGTGTTATTTCCTTTTAAAGAATGGTTTTATGGATTACTTAATTAATTTTATGAACAATATCCTCTTTCTTTCCCTACCACTATTTCTCTTTTCGCTACTTACAACCCCACTGCCTTCCCACATTTATTTTTCACTCCCTGTTCTAAAATTTAATTACAGTCAAGAAAAATTATGTATTGAAGCAGTTTGAAATCACAGTTTCTTGGTTGGATCACAACGATATTTTCTTTGGTTTGCATTACAATTGATTGTTGTTGTCTTTGAGCAGTAACCATGTCCCCCCCCCCTCATTTTATCATGTTTCGCTCAATACAAACACCTCGCATATCCCAGGACCTTTTGTTCACCCCCTGCTCATTGACAACAGTTAAACAATTTATATGGATTGGATTGCATGAGTCTTATATGTTGTTGAGCCAAAGTCTATTTCATATTTCTAATGAGTTTTCATGTATGGTTGTGAAGGAACTATTTTCTAATCAATTATGCATACAAGAATGAGCTCTTAAAAAAAAAGGCCGAAAATCAAGGCCCACCATGCTCCTATCAAAGGGAAAGCCACTACTGCCCCTTCCTCACCCTCCAATGGCTCTGATAAATCTGTGTATTCCCAGATGCATTTGGGGGAAGATTGCTCTCATATGATCAGCGAGATGAAACATAAAGGCTCCACATATCCTAAGCCGAATTCATAAGGATTAAAAGGTGATAGCAACAATAAGGGAAGGATTGCCTCATAGACTAAAAAATATGGATTTTAAGCTTATTTATTTATTTATTGTTGATGACAATTGACTTCAGAAGTTTTGGACAAACATGTTTCCTTGGATATATGAGTAATGTATTTTTGGAAATAATTTCAAATATCAATGAGATAAATTGGCAATTATGAATGTGATGATGGGAGTCACAAGGAGGGATGTTTTTCTTAATTAACTAGTTATGTTACGATTGTCAAGGGCTAAAGAGAGTCATAAGGGGTCCCACCTACTAGTTATTATTTATTTAAAACCTTTATTATGATTTATTACTTTCCCCCCTTAACTAAAAAGTTGGTTGAGATTTTAATTAACTTAACTAATGAGGTGGTTCAACTTCTTCAACTGATTCTAATTTGATTAAAGGAAAAATGAAGGGGAGGAACAAAGGGGAGGATAGAAGGAGAAGCATTCTAAGGTTTTTTCTTTGAGTTTATGTTGAGATAGTTCATTTTTCATTCATTCCTTAATTTATCACAATCCTAATTCTTTTTTATGATAGCAGGGTCTTATTGTAGACAATAAGATTCAGGGTTGAATTACATCATTCAGACACTTGTTTTTCAGAGGTGTTGATCTATCTTTGATACTCTATGTAGACTTGTCTGTTTGTGAATTAGTTTTCATGACTCACAAAGGCTATTGTGCATAATCGAGTGGGAAGCAATCTGTGGCAAGATGATTCAGCTTTTAGAGTTTAGTTTTTGATTTTCTGTCAGAGGTCCTTTTGTATGTTCCATTGGGGTTGTCTAAGTTTGACTTTGGTGCAAAAATTCTTTGACTCTTTGGTGAATTAGAATGAAATAAAGGATTTCTTTATGTCTCATCTTTCTTGATTATCATTTTTGTGTCTTTGCTTCTGTCTCTACATTTATTTCAACAACTATTATATTTAGAAAATCATATAAATAACGAAATTTCCAGCAAGATTTTATTTATAAAAAGACTAGCCTAAGCACTTGTAATCAATATGTGAGTTAGGATATTAATTTTGATGGGTATAAACATAGGGTGACATGCCTGTCTATTTTGATTTAGCCAAGAAGAATTTGAAAATGCTTGAGTAAGATCATTCATATCTTTTCTTCAACACGCTGCCAAATAACTGATTTAAGACTCATCATTGGAAATCGATGGTCGAACGTGAGAGGCCATTATCCCTGTAAGGATTTTCGTCAGTAGACCATGATTAGTACTCGATGGAAACTGTTACTCAAAACATGAAATTACTCTATTTTGGGTAATTGACCTTTTATTCCAGAGCGGGATAACTACAAATCGAATCACCCGTCCAATTCATGTACAGTTGAGGGAAATAGGCTCGTGTTCCCTGGAAAACCAAAAGGGTTCAAGGAGAAAGATCCAATGGTTTTCAACAAACAAGGAAATTCAAATAATATGACAGGGCTATCAAGTAAAAATAGAGAAAGGCATGTTGTGCAAATCCTGACAACAAAATTTCGCGCAAAATATGTGGATGAACTAGGATCGGACAAAGAGATCAGGTTCAATCCTATTATGAAAGATTTGATCATTAATGGGTATGCAGATGGACACTACACACAAAATGGAAAGTGAAAAAGGAAAAAATGACAGAAGGAGGAAGTCAAAGTTGGAACAATTATAGGTACTGAAGATGACCATCCTAGTTGGCTTGACACGTTAAAGGAAGAGATTGAAAAGCTAAAATAAAAAATTCATGACAGGCTAAATCGAGTGCATTTAAGGGAATATTGTGATTTTGTAGACAGGTGGTATTTGGGGTAAAGATCTCAAATATTTGGGTTTTCTATTTGTAACATTCTCTCGAAAGTAGGAGTTCGGTTTTAGTGCGTTACTCCCTCTGTAACCAATATCTATTTTTGGAATCTTGGAGAAGATGATCCATTTTTGAGTCTCATATGTAATTTATCTATATATACTGTTAAAAAGATAAATGAAGGTTTGACTGACTGGAGAGGGGCCTGACCTTGTAGCAGGAAAACTTTGTGATTTCTTATGAATTTTAATACAAGAAGAGAAGGTTTTCTTGGATAGCTGAGATTCATCATGGTGTTAATGTTCAATGTGTTTTATTGTATTTCATATTCATAAATGTGTTTTGATGCTAGTAGTAATCTTTAAGTAAAATAAGGAATTCATATTTCTGGTTCTCCTTCCTACATTGATTATACTTGTAATTTGTTTATTGGTTTCTGGTTCATAATTCATCCATTACTGGTGCTCTGTTTTCAGTAACCAGCCTTTACGTTCCTTCTTCTAGAAACTATACCAAGAGATTCATATTCTGTTAGTTGCCTCTTGTCATAGTGGTTTTTCCTCTTTTTTTTCACTGCCATCTCATATTTCTTATTTGGATGAACACAATGCCTATTTTTCCTCTATTCCCTCAAGAATACATATCTTGCAAATTTTTATATGATTTCAGAAGTTGACCCCATTGCCTAATGGCCCTGTTCTCTTGTTGGTCTTACCAACCCTTTGAAAAACTTGTCTTATTGCAGAATCTAACCTTTGCATGTCCATTGCCAAATATTTTTGAGTATTTTAAATATTTACACATTTAAGAGGGCCCTGTCTAGTTGGAAGGGTCAAAATCCAACCTAAAGTTGGTTGAAAAGTTACCTCTGTCATTTGTTTATCGAACAAACAAATTTATAGAGTGCTAACATTCTGGTGCCATTGCCAAGGATCGAAAGTGAAATCTTCCTCAGGAGAAACGATAATGTTCAGATATGAGTACTGATGGCAAAAAGTATTCAGAAATAGAAAGGATGTACATCATTCACCTTGCGTCTCCATTTTCAAGAATCTAGAATTCAAAATTTTCATGGCAACTCCACTGCCCAAAAGCTTAGTAGCCTGAATATTTTATTGGTGACTCCACTCAAGATTCAAATGAGATTCGGAGACTCCACTGGAAGATGAGATCCCTTGACAAAAGGTATGAAATGATATCATGAGAGAAAACAAGTACCCGAAGTTGAGTTTTTTCCAAAACATAATATTTTTTGTTATTAATTACCTTTTCTCTTTTCCTAAACATGATAAACACATTTTTCTTTACCTGCTGCATGCAATTGATGATCATGAGAATCTTGAAATTGTATATCCTCCTCTTAAAGTTATACATATATCTCCTCATTTTATCATTGATTTTGATTAAATTATTCCATCTAAGCCATGTGATAACCATGACCAAGTTGATGAGCCTCATGAAACCAAGGTTGATATTTCACCTCCTGTACTTGATCCAACACCCTCCAAGACTCAACATAGATACAGACCCTTAAAATTACCTCACATCCTTCATTATTTTCCTCCAAAGAACTATAATTACCTACCTATGTTTGATGGAGAACTTGATGTCATCACGACTGAAAAACACATCCAAGAGTTTGATCATTTTATAGATTTGTTTGAGATTGACCATGATGATGTTTGTATAAGGGACTTCTCTCAATCTTTGAAAGGAGATACCAAAGAATGGTTTAAACATTTGCAACTAGAGACAATTAGCTCATGGGAAGAATTGAAGAGTATTTTTTCAGAGTTTTGGGGAAGAAGAAATCTTTGGATCTACAACTTACAGAGTTCTATGCCTTAAAGAGGCAGAGCAATGAAACCATTTCTAGAAAGTTTTACAATATTTATTAAAATTTTCCCAAAGAAATTAAACCCACTGAAGTTGCTGCCATGCTCCAGTATGCCACTACTCTTCATCCAGATTTGTCTCTCCTCTTGATGGAAATAAAACCTAATTCCTTACATCAAATATTTAATGATGCTCAGGAGATTCAAAATAATATCCAAGCACATGAACGAATTCAAAATGAGGGGTTGGATGCTCCAGAACATGAAAGTGAATATGAAAAAATAACAGTTGATTGGAATCTTAAGCATGGAGTTGATTGTTTTATATATTCATTTGTAGACAATCAAGAAGATGAGTTTGCAAATTAGTCTATTGAAGAACAAGTTGATGTTCCAAGTTTGTTCTTGTTAGATGACATTGCAGACATTGTTGATTTGCCTATATATGATGAATATAATGATGATTGTGATGTTGAGTTCCTGGAACAACTAGTTGCATGTTCTCTATCAGAAAATGTTCCTTTCCAGCAGTATATTGAGGGAAATCAACTTACATATCACATTTACAAAGAAGAAGGTTTTGAACCAGCAAAAGGAAATCCTTTACCTTTATGATTTCCTTCATTTCAATTATTTAAAGAAAATTCTAAGATCATCACTAAAGAAAAGGAATGTGTGATGATGCCAAATTACATTGATTCATTGGAACAAATTGACAAGAAATTGCAGCAATCTACTCATGTGTTTGATGACCCTGTTACTTGTTATGTAGAAGGTCTTGACAGTTCAAAATTAAATCCATTTGTCGAAGATGAATTTGAAAATGAGTGTGTT
Organism: Picea glauca; assembly: GCA_000966675.3. Classification (NCBI taxonomy): domain Eukaryota; kingdom Viridiplantae; phylum Streptophyta; class Pinopsida; order Pinales; family Pinaceae; genus Picea; species Picea glauca. The sequence continues at coordinate 597,402 of JZKD02S1119045.1, read as the reverse complement.
AAAAAATACAAAGAAATTGAAAAATGTGCAGATGAAAACACTAAAGAAAATGAAGAAGGTTTTGAATCAGGTGGAAGAACCTTTCCATTGTGCTTTTCTTCTTTCAAATTGTTGAAGAAAAATGTTTATAATGTTTCAGATCATAAATCCTCCAGGCATAATGTTGAGTCTGAAGAAAGCAGTGGAATTGCAAATGAAAACTATCTTCCACTATGTTTTTCTTCCTTTGAATGGTTAAAAGCAAATCATGAGAAAATAGAGAAAGTTGATCAAAGAATTGTTGTCAAAAGTCATTTTCCTTCTCTTGAACTTGATGAAGATATTCAACAAGATCCCCAAGAAAACAAAGTGTTTCAAAGCTGTCTTTCTTCCCCTATGAATGATGTGGTTGTTAGAATTCCAATGGGTTTAGACATGGATGAAGGCGCTGGAAATGCTTCTATGGATATTTCAAGCAGTGAGCAAACAAATGACATAGAATTTTAGGAAAGCAAAAAAACAATGTATGTCACGGTTCAATCAGAAATACTGAAAGATAAAAAGGAGGTAGTTGTTTTATCTAATTCATTTGAAGATTATGGTTCTGAAAATGTTCTCAGAACTGAATAAGTAGAGCAAGAACATCAAACACTTGTGAAGGAATCCTGTCCTTATATTTTGGTTCATCAAAAAGAGATGTTTTCTCATGTGTTTCATGATCCTGTGGCATGCTACATGGAGATTTTTAACAATCATAATTTACAACTTATGATGAGTCATAATATTAGATATGAAGATGATGATCAGTCAATGTCAACATTAAATATGGATTTCTTGCTACTAGGGGGTTTATTCTAGTCAAAACTATCTTGTAGTTCAGAAGTTTGTTATTCCTAGCAGTCTCACCTGATTTTTCAACTTCTTGGTAAAAATCAACTAGTTAAATCACATGAAACCAGGAATGTAGTGGAAGAGGTGAAACACAAAGGTTTTTTTATGCATGTTTTGGAGGATCCATTTGCAGTTTTGTTGGAGGCAGTAAACAGTCCCAATGTTTTTAATCTTTTGAGATTTGAATTGATAGATAGATTCTTAAATGAATTACCAGTAAACAGGTTTTGGACCAAGCATGTGAAAACAAACCAGACAATAGATAAAATGCTTGCATGGTTGCATTGGCATTAGGATTTCATTTGATTGGAAGCTCATTTCAATAGTTAGGGTAGGTAGGTGTGAATAAGCTTGATGATAAATCATTTTCAAGTTTAGGTCTCCAAATAAAGTTTTCAATTAGATGTTATCACTATATCCAGTGTTCAGTCTCCAAGTAAGAGCAATGTGCAGACTTCGATTTTTCAATGGACATTAGTGACAGGTCAAGGAAAAGTACACACCTATTTTGGGAGCATCTCAATGGATAAGGCACATGATCTATGCGTTCTTTGCTACATCACAGGGATGATAACATCCCCAGTTGGAGCCCATGTTATCACTATAACAATTTCTATGAGAAATCCAGTTTCCAAGACTTAGTGAGGTGCTAAACTAATGTGGAAGCGTGACAAACTGGAAGACATGGAGAAATATAGTGGGAGGAGGCTAAAGCTAGTGACAATGCGGAGTTGATGGGACCTGACAATTCACAGATCATGAGAGCCACAGATCAATGGTCATGGATAATTTCGGGAAGAGAACTAGCATGAAGGTTAATTCTTGAAAGCGGGTCGAAAAGGAAACTATGGTTTTGGCTCGGGACTACGTGTTGCCACTGGGTGCATTTCGGGGGGAAAAGCGGGTGAAGTCAAAACCACTCCATCACACCCCAAAATCACATGTTAAGTGTCATTAAATGTGTCAAATCCAATGGTCACATGTGGAAAGGAAACTTGATGGCCAGTCTAATCATCTCGAGACACTTGTTTAGGTACCATTTGTCTGCGCAATGCCAAGTAAGCACCGCCAAATAACCGATTTAAGACTCATCATTAGAAATCGATGGTTGAACGTAAGAGGACATTATCCCTACAAGGATTTTCATCAGTATCCCATGATTAGTACTCGATGGTGACTCTTACTCAAAATATAGGTGAAATTACTCTATTTTGGGTAATTGACATTTTGTTCTAGAGCGGGATAGCTACAAATCGAATCACCTGTCTAATTCATGTACAATTGAGGGAAATAGGCTCATGTTCCCTAGAAAAATAGAAGGGTACGAGGAGAAAGATTCAACAGTTTTCAACAAACTAGGAAATTCAAATAATATGACAGGGCTATTAAGTAAAAAGAGAGAAAGGCATGCTGCGCAACTCCTGACAACAAAATTTTGTGCAAAATCTACAGATGAACTAGGATTAGGCGAAGAGATCAGGTTGAATCCTATTATGAAAGATTTTATCATTAATGGATATGCAAATGGACACTACATGCAAGCTGGTGAGAGCAAAAGGAAAAATCGATGGAAGTAGGAAGTCAAAGCTGGAACAGTTATAGGTACTGAAGAAGACCAACCTAGTTGGTTTGACGCGTTAAAGGAGGAGATTGAAAAGATAAAATAAAAAATTCATGACAGGCTAAATCGAGTCCATTTCAGGGAATATTGTGATTTTGTATACAGGTGGCATTCAAGGTAAAGATCTCAAATATTTTGGTTTTCTATTTGTAACATTCTCTGGAAAGTAGGAGTTCTGTTTTAGTGCACTACTCCCTCTGTAACCGATATCTATTTTTGGAATCTTGGAGAAGATGATCGGTTTTTGGGTCTCATATGTAATTTATCTATATATCATGTTAAAAAGATAAATGAAGGTTCGACTGGTCGGAGAGGGGCCTACCCTTATAGCAGGAAAACTTTGTGATTTCTTATGAATTTTAATACAAGCAGAGAAGGTTTTCTTGGATAATTAAGACTCATCATGGTGTTAATGTTCAATGTGTTTTCATGTATTTCATATTCATAAAAGTGTTTTGCTGCTAGTAGTAATGTTTAAGTAAAAGAAGGAATTCATCTTGTTGGTTCTCATTCCTACATTGATTATACTTGTAATATGCTTATTGGTTTCTGGTTCAGAATTCTTCCATTATTGGTGCTCTGTTTTCAGTGACCAACATTTACCTTCCTTCTTCTAGAAACTATACCAGGAGATTCATCCTCTGTTAGATGCATCTTGTCATAGTGGTCTTTCCTCTTTTCTCTACTTCCATCTCATATTGCTTATTTGGATGAACATAGTGCCTATTTTTCCTCCATTCCCTTAGGAATACATAGCTTGCAAATTTTCATATGATTTCAAAAGTTGACCCCATTTCCCAATGGCCTTGTTCTCTCGTTGGTATTACCAACCCTTTGAAAAAATTGTCTTATTGCAAAATCTAACCTCTGCATGTCCATTGCCAAATATTTTTGAATAGTTTCAATATTTACACGTTTGAGAGAGCCCTCTTTGGTTGGAAGGGTGAGAATCCAACCTAAAGTTGGTTGAAACAGTTACCTCTGTCGTTTTTTAATCAACCAAACAAATTTACAGAGTGCTAACAGTTACTTTGTTGATTGTGATGGTTGGTTCACATTGGTATGCAAGAATGTGTGCCATTGTGTAGTTTAAATTCGTACTCTGATTCTTAAAGTGTTCAAGGTATAAGACATTACAATATTTTCACCTAGTAGAAAGTTAATGTCTACACCTTAAATCCTAGCCTTAACTCAAACTAGCTCAAAGTGGAAACTAGGCTAACTATGTACCTTGCAATTACAAACTTGGGGGAAATTTTGGGGATGTGCCGCATATCACTAGAAAATGATTGAATGTTTTATTAATAACACATGGTAAATTCTTGTGACATAGGTTATATTCTTGAAAATTACTTATGTCATGGTTCAAGCATTGGGAAAATAATTTTATATGCTAGTTGACTTTTGTAAAAAGGTTTGATAAATCAATAATGGGGAACAAATGTGTTAACACTTTTCCATACGCCTCATTTGATTTTGGAGATAGTAGCATTGGTTTGCATGGATTCACTTTTCCATACACCTCATTTGATTTTGGAGATAGTTGTTAACGCTTTAAATCGCAACGATGAATACTACTTGCAAATTATTGCTAAGCTCTATTATTTATTTATAATAATAATAATTAACTAGTAGGTGGGACCCTCTTGTAGACTAGTGGTGCTATGATGGATGTGTTACACTTATATGTTTGCTGCTATTATAATGATGCCCACACAATCTTCTATAGTTGATGATTCAAGTCATGGTTTCATTCGTTATAACAACATGGTTGGTTGATGTGTTATTGCTAGATGGTGTTGATGGTCACTCGCGATACATGGCAGTGCTATGGATATAAGGATTATTTTGTTACAGGTGTTATGTTGTGCATTAAACATTGATTAATGATCTTATACATGATTTCATGCAAAATATGATATGTGAGCTTGAACAAAAAAACTAAAAGAAAAAAAATCTATGAATAAGTCCTAAGGTTATTGCAATGGTGAAAAATGAAGGGTGATGGACCTAGCTTCTAGAATATGCACTATGGTTAAAGGATTATATGTGAAGCATATATGGTAACATTATCCATATGGTTTTTGTCAAATTTTTGATATGATTTGGGGTGGTGCACTATGAAATAGATATAGCATTGAATATAGCAATGGATATGTGTTTAAATTAATGGTTGATGTTATGTTGTAAGGGTTGGCTTGTATGTTGAATTGAATAAGGCTGGGGGAGGAAGTGACGTTCATTTACTACACATCACTCAAACAAACCTTGACCCCATCACCCTAGCCATAGTTGCATTTTGTTTTTTCAGCTCTGGTGGTTGTGGAGGCTTCACGATTTCTGGTTTTGAAAGGAAAATACAGGCTAACTCTTCCCTCAAGCGATTTTTCCAGGTATGACTCCTTTAATTTCCATCCATGATGGTCCCTCTATGTTATGAATTGATTTTTTGGCCTAGGATTGCATGAGGTCTGCGTTTTTCTTAAGTTTTGACTATGTATTAATGTTGTGCTTATGGTTTCTTCTGTTAATACTCTGGAATGTTGGCATTTTAAAAGAAAGGAATGGAGTTTATTTCTTTGTGAAGCCTATGCATTGGTTATTGGCTTAAAACATGTTGGTCAACTTGGGGTTTTATTCTGGTTCTTTGTGTAAAATTATGACAATGGTGTAAAAAGATATGAGTTTTTATTGCACGGGTTTCTACCATCAGTCTGGGTATTAGTTGTTGTCATTACTTTCCTCTCAATGGTTGTTATGTTTCATTCTTTTGGGTTGCAATGCAGACTGTTGAGAGTTGCACTGTTCTTACTTTGTTTGGCCGAGCCCCAAGCTATCATTTGTTATGGAATTTACTTCACTGTCATTATTGCCAAAAGTGTTGCACAATCGAATCTTTGTATCGCCCCGAGCTTTGAATGGAATCTTGCATATGTGTTAGGTGGCTGCGGGTTGTGCTCAAGCATTCTTTCCACAATGTTTATAAGAATTCTCCCCTCTCATTATCGATTGGAGGTGTCTGACTATTATGTTTGGTTACCCTGACTGTCAAGATTTTGAGTTAAAGGTTATGTGTCCTGTGGTGATTTTAAAAGAGCATGGGCTCTCTGTGTTTTCTAAAATTATTCCTTGATTAAGCTAACTCTTGTTACCTCTATGCAATAATTGTTTTTTAAAAGAAGCACGAGATATCTCTGACTTCAAAGAGCATATCTTGATCGAGCCTATGTTATTGCCTCTCTGTGATAAATTTGTTTGAAAAAGAAAGGGGCCATGGGTTATCTACATCCCCAAGGACTTTCCATTTGGTCAATTTATTTTTATTACCTCCATGGCTGTGTTAAACCATAGCACAATCATGGTCCCATCAAATTTTAAAAGGCATATGTGTGTGATTGAATCGGGGCTCAATTATGAGTTTTAATGCAGTGAATTATGTCAAACAATGATGAAAAATCGACTGTTGGTGGTTAATACTGGGTATATTATTATTTGATTCGAACGAATGAATATTGGATATGGATGTTTGGAATCACTGTACATATTATATTTTGTTTTAAAAAGAAAAAAAAGGTTAGCATTGGAGCATGGAAGACTGTGGTTCAAAGGGTTATAATGTTATTATGAAATTGGCAATGATGTGATTATTGTATTGCATAAGTATTGTATAAGATGCGAAGGATGTTATAATTGAAGTATTCCAGGCATATGAATTATATTTTTATCTTGAAGTGAGCAAGCATTTTGTCTGCAATTAAGGGACAGTTAAAAGATTTTTGGTTTTAAAGTGGATGATTATTGGATTGTGGTCTGAACTGAGTTATGGTTGTTGTTTGATTTAATTTATTTTCTATGAACAATATCTGTATTATTCCCTCTCATACTATCACTTTTTCGCTCATTATACCCCCCTCACGATCCCAATTTCATTTTACATGCCTTGTTCTATAAAATAAATTAAACACTATGTATGGCAATGGTAAAGATATGACATAGAAATAGGTGGCAACTGATATATTTTGGTGTTGATTGCAAAATTATTTATTTAATGAATTGTTGAGAAGTACTCATGTTATTACTCCCTGTCATGCTACCACTTTTTCTCTCATTACAATCCCTCTAGATATCCCATGAACTCTATTTTACCCCCTGCTCACTTGGAAATTATTAAATAATTTATTATGGATTGAATTGCATGGGTCTTATGTCGATTTCTGAGCCAAACTTTGTTTTATATAAACAAAATTTCATGTATGGTATGTTAAGGGCTAGTTTCTAATCAATTGATGCATACGGGATTAGTTTCTTCAGCAGAGGCAGTCATGGTAGAAACAATAGAGGAAGAGGTAATTGGAACAGAGGGCCTAGAAGGCATAGATTCTCAATTCATTTTGATGTTAACCCCTAGGAGTTGAACCAACTGTTTCAAGCTGAGTTATTCAATTGGATTGGAAAAGGGATAGTTCAGCCTAGACCAGAGAGGCCTCCCTTCCAGCCTCAAAATGTCCCTGGTATTCCTGTGCCTCCTCATGTATCCATGCGACTAGAAGTTCCTGAAAATGATGGATGATAGGATATTGTTAATCCGAGAGTCTCCCACCATCGTGGCTAGCCCAAATTTTCATTGCCTCCTCCTCCTCCACCTATAAATCCTAATGCTCAAATTTCCCTTGTACATTCACCTGTTTAGTCCTCTCATGCTAGTAAACAACTTAAAATCAAGGTTCCTCATGTACAATACAAAGGTAAAGTTGTTTCCTCCCCCTCATCTCCTTCAAATGAATCATCAAAATCAGTGTCCTCCCATATGCATCTGAAGGAAGATTTCTCCCATGTTATTAGTGAGATTAAGACTCAAGGTTCGAATCAACCTAAGGCAAATTCTGGGAATTCCAAAGGAGACATCCGTGACAGAAGAAGGATTTCCTCTCAAAGTGACAAATATGGATTTTAATTATGTGTTATGATTAAGTTGTTGAAAACAATGGTCTGCAGAAAGTTTTGGACAACAAGCTATTTTTTGGGGATATTGTGGTTATTACATGTTTTGGATATGATTTGAATTATTTATGATATTTAATATTCAAATTTTGGAAATATTTATGGGAGTTACAAGGAGGCATGTGTTTAAATGGTTATCTAATTGTGTTTATTTTTGTAAAGAATAAAAAATGGATCACAAGGGGTCCCACCTGCTTAGTTATTATTAAATAAAGACCCTTAACTATTATTATTATTATTACTTCCCCTAAACTAAAATTAGTTAAGTTTAATTAACTTAAATAAATGAAGTATTTGAACTACTTCAACTAATTTGGAATGCATAAAAGCCGAATGAGAAGGAAGAACAAGGGGAGAATAGAAGGAGGAAGCAATACTAAGGTTTGCTCTTTTGTTTTCATGAGATAGTTCAGTTTTCATTCATTCTTCAGCTCATTAAAGGCCTAACTCTCTTTTTGACAACAGGGTCCTATTGTAGACATCAAGGATCAAAGCTAGACCATATCATTCAAATGCTTTCTTCAGAGGTGTTGATCTATCTTTGATAGTCTATGTATGCTTGTCTATTTATGGATTGAGTTTCATAGCTAGTCTTTGATAGTCTATGTATGCTTGTCTTTGATAGTATGCTTGTCTTTGATAGTCTATGTATTCTTGTCTATGGATCATCTTAGACAAGAATACATAGACTATCAAAGACAAGATTATTTTAAAAGTTCAGTTTTTACTTCTTTTCGGATTCCTTTTTTATGGTTTTCATCGGGGATATCTAAATTCGACTTTGGTCCATGCCCTCATAGGGGTTTTGTAAAGGGAAAGACACTTTGATTTCTTGGAATGAAATAAAATGATTTCTATTCTGTCTCATTTGTGTGGATCTGTGACTTGGTTACTTTTGCTTTTGATCTCCACATTTTCTTTCCACAATCTTTATATTTTCAGAAAATTATATAAAAAAATCATATTTTTCAACAATCTTTTCATTAAAAAAATCAACCTAAGCCCTTATAATTAATACTTGTGGATTGGAAAATACTTTTTGAGGCTATAGAACATAGGGTGATATTCCTGACTATATTTCCTTAGCCAGGTGGGATTCGAAAATGCTTGAGTAAGATAAATCATAACTTTTCCTCAACAATAGTAACATTGGTTTACATAGATTCTTGTGAAAGGATCATAGTCGTCCATTCAAATCTAAGGGTTGAAACTTGCATTCCTTTACACATATGCCATTAACCTAATTCTTGGCCCATTCGATCTCTTTTTGAGACTCTACTTTGGCACTACCAAGGTGAAATCATTCTCTTCCTATGGGAAGTTCTCCATGATATCAAGTTAAAACTAGGGTGCAACATATTCATGTGTCTTTTTGGATGAAGGTTCAAGCTAATTTATTAATCTTGGCTCTTTGTGCAACATTGAATAAGAGCCAAGCTCCATTAAATAACTTGAACCTCCATTATTTTCTAGTTGCTTGAGGGAGATTTTGGACCTCTGAAGATATTAATGCTCTCAATCAAGACATAGAGGATGCGCCCGTCTCAAGGATTGTTTCAAATACTAGAGTTGGACACTAGGTAGGCATTTTACCTATGGTTTTACCTGTGTCTTTCTTGTTGCATGATAATGAAATTGGGTGTAATTAAAGCCATGTTTTTCCATACCTGCTTATCACTACCATATCAATACTTTCATTTGTTACCAAGGTGTAGAGATTCATTCACCATGGTCATATCAATTTGTATTATTGTATTGTACTCCATTGTATTCTCCATGTAAATTCATACTTATTCTTCAGACATCATAGACTTGATTTGCTCATTAATAAAATCCTTATGTAGGAATTGACATTATATTCATTATGAATGTATGGTGTTTTCATGTGATTGGAATTGAATTCATAATAAATGACCAATTTCTTCCTTTTTATGTTTGATATGACTAAATGAATGCATAAATATTTTGATATCATTGAATGTATTAAGTATCAAATTTTCCTAAGTGTTTTATGAAGTTGTCACAGTATACCTTGTATGTTTTATTGTATTTTTATTATGAATCCATCCATCCATCACCTTTAAATTCTAGATGTTTGATACATGTGGGAAAATTCCTCTTATGTTGAGAGTCCTATGATCATATTGTATGAAACAATTTTGAGGGTTGTGAAAAATTGCAAAATATTATCAAAAGCATTCCACCACATTATAGGTTTAAAACCATATCTGAGTTTTAGCTTTACGGTGCCTTGGCATAGTTCCATTTATATCTTAGAACATCTCAAAGGATATAATCTTTCAATTGTTGGGTACTTCATCATCACTTGTCCTTCTTGGCTTCATGGTTCATAATTATAATGGCATACAGAGAATTTACAAAACAAAGAAATTTTAAATCCTGAAGAAAGAATTCTTGGAACTAGCCAAGTTCATACCTTGTTAGCATGTATATCATTCATCATCATTCCACCATTTTGAGCTTACACTTCTCAACCTAAGTCATTATTAAACCATATTGATGAGCATTTGGTGAAAGTACCATTTTTCTTTTATTTGCATACAAATGATAGTTGTTATATATTAGGATGTTTATGCAAAAAAGAATGACATTTTTTTTCTTTGATGAAAAGATGGTTTAGATGAGATTTTTTAGCAAAGGTATGTATTTAGACAAATTATTCACATATGAAAGTTTTTCATAGGAAGATGAATGAAAATGGATGTTGATCCATCGTATAAGCAACCTCTATTTAATGACTGTTATTTTTTTATCTTTAACATTCATTTTAATATCTCATGCTTCTCATATTATAAGGTAACATTTTAATATGTCGTGCTTATATTGTGGCAGGGTGATCATGGGAAGGCACCATCCTCAGAGAAGGTAAAGGAATAACAATATCCATATCCAATTAAAGTGAATTTTATTATTGTTTTTATAATTGAATTAACTTGTTTTTTTTGTTGATATATGTAATCAACACCTAATGTTGACAATGTGGGTGACAATGACAAATTGTTTGAATCCATGAACCCGATGGAGACGATTAAAAAGGTTGTGAGAAAGGAAAACATGGAACCTATTGCATTGGGTAGGTGTGAACCAACATAGGATAACAAACAAAGATGCATAGTTTTGATGGAAGATATGAAAGGATATGTGGTAAGCACCATCTTTTAAAAAGGTTATTTATCACATATATTCATTTATGATTTTTTTGTTTCTACTTTTATATGATATGAATACACATTTTTTTATTTATATATGATTTATTTATAGTTTCTTAGCAGCCTGCTCCTGAGGATGGTGTTGGTAGCAGTGGTGCTTAAACAACACAACGTCCTACCATGAGTCACATACCCGTGATGCTATTTGACTCTCCGCTTGTGGCTGACAACCTAGTGACTAAGATGACTAAACCTTTTGGGGCCCATGAAACACCCTCATAGTGCACACCATACCAAACACATGATGGTGGAGATGAATAAATTGGTGATTCTACAAATTGCTTTCTTAGATATTCACGTGTTACTGACAAGGGAAAAATGGCAGTTACCTTTTTGGTGGATGAGAACATTGTTCTGACCAAGATTAAAAAAATAATAGGTATTTATAAATGTCTTAATTATTTTCTATTATCTAATTGAAACATACACCTCTCCTATTATTTTAAATTAATGATCATATTGTTCTGTTGGAAACAACATTTTTTTAAGCATATGAATGACTAGACCTTAGATAATTTTGGGCCCACCATATGCACACAGTGGAATGCTTAGAATCCTATTTTGAGAAAGGATCTTATTGACCACTTGGTTTTCCTATTTGATGAATTATTCAACAAAATTGGAGTCACCTAGTTATTGGTTGGTACATATTTGAAATACGTGAGGGACCAATATAGGGTTCATTTGCAAAAACACCCTAAGTATGAGTGTCTTCGAATGATTCCCAAGAGTGAGTGGAAGAATATATTGGAGGATGCAAAGGAGAATACAATGAGAAAATAAGGAAATATGCCACCTGGTCCAGGAAGGTATATCATATTTTGAATTCAATATGAAGAATTTTCTTTAGTTCTTTATAAAAATTTCCATGTACAACCTACTGGAAACTTTTTGTAGGCTCCTAGACACGTCAAAAGCAAGAAAGGGAAGACTAGAAAAACATTGATAACAAAAACTTGACCAGGGTGGTTATGTGAAACTAAAAGCATGAATTGTAAGTACCAAATAATTAAACCATGTCATTCCTATCACCATCCAACTTTTGTTTAAATGCATCCAATAAACCAAATTTGAGATCTTGTGCAATACATGGGGCTCAATTCAAAACTATGACCAAAAAAGAAGATCTTTGGCTCAATTTCAAGTTCAACTTTCAAGTTATGGTTGATGATTGACAAAGCATGGGGAAAACTAGAGGTGGGGGAAGACAGAAGTAGGAAGTTGTTGCGCATATAGATAGCATATAGAAGGAAGAACAAAAAGTCACGTAAATGTATGACAGGACTGTGAAAATTTGGACCATCCTAGAAGAAGATGAGAGGATCTATCAGTTGGAGCAAAGAGAGGAAAAATTGAACATTGTAGTTCAGGATTTGAGGTTGCGGCAAAAGACAATGGCCATATCCTTGAGACTAAGGGTTTCGCAGGAGGTGAAAAACATACAGGCAGAAGTAAAAGAAGTACAAGAAGAAAAACAAGCACGACAGACCCAATTGGATCCATTACAGCAAGAGGTTGAAATAATGATAAAAGAACTACAAATAGAGAAAGGAAGACTAGCCTAGACACATGCATAAAGAAGGGAAGTGTTGAAAGAGCACATGAAAGAACATGATGTGGAGACATTAGCAAAGAAGAATGTGTAGGCAAAGGAAACAACAACAAAGATGGCGCAAAAGTTTCATGCACTGGAGATAGTGTTGCAGCAAGTGAACTTAGTCTATGTGGCTCGAGATGAGCGACAAGTTAGTGTTGGGGGCTTGTTGGAGAAAGAATTTTTGGTAGTAAGCATAGAAAGCAAGGCAGAGTGGGCCAAAGGGAACAACGCACATCGAAAAAGAAGGGATATTAATACGACAAAGAGCAAAGGAAGAAGCGCACGACAGGATTTGCAGAAATCTAGCACATATGGGGATGAACCTAGCCATGTTAGGGTTAGGGTTTTGGAATCATATTGTAAGGGTTTTAACCCATTTTTTAGTATAAATAAGATGTATGAGGTAGTTCGAGAGACTAGTTTTTGGCATCTAAGTTTTTATCATCTTTTGTGGCTATCTTTGGAAATTCCTTTTTGAGTTTTGAGTCCATATTTTGATGAGAGTTGTAGATCTCAGATGGAGTTGATGTAACCAAGGGCCAGGTTTCAAGATAAGTAGCTTGGTGCGACATTGGTCCACTTCACTACACACCACTACTCTATGAAGTAATGCGTGTAGCACCATTTTAATTAAGAAGAAAAAATAAAAAAAAAGATATTTGTGGACTTAGCCCCAGGAGGGGGTGAACCACGATAAAAACCCTTTGTTGCAAATGTGTCTATTTTTTTTGTTATTTCTACAGTTATGGTTAATGCATTACAGCATGCACTAGAAATATGTATGCAAAATGAATATTATGAATGAATGAAATAGTATATTTGATGAATTTTATGATACAATGCATGGTTAAGTAGAAATGGAAGTAAGAAGAACAATCCCAAACCCTTCCATGACTGCAGACACATGTGTCCCGTAGTCACCCATAAACCATCTCGGGTGAAACTACGTTGTGCACTCTGTGCATGGTGTAGACTTCTGGCTTACCAGAAGGGTTGATGGTGAAAAGGGTTTTGTTGGAGAAATAAAGTAGAACTCAGATCAGCCCATACATCCAACAGTAACCTTCCTAGAACAAGAAACAAGAACAACAACACCTCCATGGAATTTTACAAGATAACCTGCTGGGAACAAGGTCAACAACCAAGAACATTTCCTAGAGGAGATCAATCTATCTTGTAAACAAGTGCATCATTAATACTGAAAAATGAGCTTTTACTTAATGATCATCATACCAACAATATTCAAGTGTTACTAAACATTTGATAGCAATTGCAGTAATAGAACTCTAAAGACTTATATTCTAGTTACAACACTTACTTAGGTTGCAATATTATAAAATATTGAACCTGATATGAAAACCTAAAGTCTATTTGTTGTTGTCCCATTTGAGTTTTTGTATATTGTTGGAGACATCGTCACTGCTACCTCCAACTCTTGGCCTTCCTCTGAGTGCACTAGATCTAAGATCCCTTTGGATCTATTATCACTGCTTGGATAAATGTCCTTTTTCCTAGTCCACATCTCTCAAAAACACCCTCATATTATATAAAAGTACACCATCCACCTTTGTCTTCTAATATGAGACATTACATCAATAAGAAAAAAATAGAAATCTGAATCAAAAGGTTCAATGCCCAGGAAAATGTCAGCAAGCCTAAAACCCTAAAAGATTCAATTTTGACGAAAATTCAATCTAAGAACTGAAATAGGTGCAATAGATTAGGGAGAGTTGATTAGTGATGGATTTTGTCCCAATCGAGTTTATAATAATTTCTCAACGAGCTCGACAAATAAAATTATGCAGCAACGAATCTTAGTAATGTGGAAAATCTCATGATCTTCCTTCTAGCGATTAGACTATTCTGAAGGAAACATGCTCTGATACCATGTTAGATTTTCTTGGAATATTCTTCTTCTCTAAGAAAAGTTGTCTAGGAGGAAAATACCTTCTGCAACTACCAAAACATCAACAAAAATCAATTGTGAATAAATTTTAAAATTAATCAATAATTAAAGTACATTCATTTTACTTATGATGTCATTCAAAGGGGAATATTGTGTTTTCCCCATGCTTTGTCAATGATCATATTCCAAGAAAATCATGAGATTTTACATGGTATCAGAGCATATTCCAAGAAAATCATGAGATTTTACATGCTTTGTCAATGATCATTTTACTTTTCTTAGAGAAGAAGAATATTCCAAGAAAATCTAACATGGTATCAGAGCATGTTTCCTTCAGAACAGCCTAATCGCTAGAAGGAAGATCATGAGATTTTCCACATTACTAAGATTCGTCGCTGCAGAATTTTATTTGTCAAGCTCGTTGAGAAATTATTATAAACTCGATTGGGACAAAATCCATCACTAATCAACTCTCCCTAATCTATTGCACCTATTTCAGTTCTTAGATTGAATTTTCGTCAAAATTGAATCTTTTAGGGTTTTAGGCTTGTTGACATTTTCCTGGGCATTGAACCTTTTGATTCAGATTTCTATTTTTTTCTTATTGATGTAATGTCTCATATTAGAAGACAAAGGTGGATGTTGTACTTGTATATAATATGAGGTTGTTTTCGAGAGATGTGGACTAGGAAAAAGGACATTTATCCAAGCAGTGACAATAGATCCAAAGGGATCTTAGATCTAGTGCACTCAGAGGAAGGCCAAGAGTTGGAGGTAGCAGTGACGATGTCTCCAACAATATACAACAACTCAAATGGGACAACAACAAATAGACTTTAGGTTTTCATATCAGGTTCAATATTTTATAATATTGCAGCCTAAGTAAGTGTTGTAACTAGAATATAAGTCTTTAGAGTTCTATTACTGCAATTGCTATCAAATGTTTAGTAACACTTGAATATTGTTGGTATGATGATCATTAAGTAAAAGCTCATTTTTCAGTATTAATGATGCACTTGTTTACAAGATAGATTGATCTCCTCTAGGAAATGTTCTTGGTTGTTGACCTTGTTCCCAGCAGGTTATCTTGTAAAATTCCATGGAGGTGTTGTTGTTCTTGTTTCTTGTTCTAGGAAGGTTACTGTTGGATGTATGGGCTGATCTGAGTTCTACTTTATTTCTCCAACAAAACCCTTTTCACCATCAACCCTTCTGGTAAGCCAGAAGTCTACACCATGCACAGAGTGCACAACGTAGTTTCACCCGAGATGGTTTATGGGTGACTACGGGACACATGTGTCTGCAGTCATGGAAGGGTTTGGGATTGTTCTTCTTACTTCCATTTCTACTTAACCATGCATTGTATCATAAAATTCATCAAATATACTATTTCATTCATTCATAATATTCATTTTGCATACATATTTCTAGTGCACGCTGTAATGCATTAACCATAACTGCAGAAATAACAAAAAAAATAGACACATTTGCAACAAAGGGTTTTTATCGTGGTTCACCCCCTCCTGGGGCTAAGTCCACAAATATCTTTTTTTTAATTTTTTCTTCTTAATTAAAATGGTGCTACACGCATTACTTCATAGAATAGTGGTGTGTAGTGAGGTGGACCAATGTCGCACCAAGCTACTTATATTGAAACCTGGCCCTTGGTTACATCAACTCCATCTGAGATCTACAACTCTCATCAAAATATGGACTCAAAACTCAAAAAGGACTTTCCAAAGATAGCCACAAAAGATGATAAAAACTTAGATGCCAAAAACTAGTCTCTCGAACTACCTCATACATCTTATTTATACTAAAAAATGGGTTAAAACCCTTACAATATGATTCCAAAACCCTAACCCTAACATGGCTAGGTTCATCCCCATATGTGCTAGATTTCTGCAAATCCTGTCGTGCACTTCTTCCTTTGCTCTTTGTCGTATTAATATTCCTTCTTTTTCGATGTGCATTGTTCCCTTTGGCCCACTCTGCCTTGCTTTCTATGCTTACTACCAAAAATTCTTGCTCCAACAAGCCCCCAACACTAACTTGTGGCTCATCTCGAGCCACATAGACTAAGTTCACTTGCTGCAACACTATCTCCAGTGCATGAAACTTTTGCGCCATCTTTGTTGTTGTTTCCTTTGCCTACACATTCTTCTTTGCTAATGTCTCCACATCATGTTCTTTCATGTGCTCTTTCAACACTTCCCTTCTTTATGCATGTGTCTAGGCTAGTCTTCCTTTCTCTATTTGTAGTTCTTTTATCATTATTTCAACCTCTTGCTGTAATGGATCCAATTGGGTCTATCGTGCTTGTTTTTCTTCTTGTACTTATTTTACTTCTGCCTGTATGTTTTTCACCTCCTGAGAAACCCTTAGTCTCAAGGATATGGCCGTTGTCTTTTGCCGCAGCCTCAAATCCTGAACTACAATGTTCAATTTTTCCTCTCTTTGCTCCAACTGATAGATCCTCTGATCTTCTTCTAGGATGGTCCAAATTTTCACAGTCCTGTCATACATTTACGTGACTTATTGTTCTTCCTTCTATATGCTATCTATATGCGCAACAACTTCCTACTGTCTCTCTTCCCTCGCCTCTAGGGGTGTTCTTGGAGTAAAATTTTCTACTAACTCTGCTATCTTTTTCTTGTATCTCTCCATGGGTTGCACAATATTTTGTATCTTTTCTTCTGTTATGACCTCTGGTTCTTGTGTGTAGTCTGGTATGCTATTGTATACTTTTGCAAGTTGCTTCTCTAGTTTATGTATGCATTGTCTCTCCTCCTCCTTCTCCAACATTATTTGTTCACAAGTTACCTGCAATATATCCGTAACCTCCCTATTGATCTCTAGGTTGGTGGCATCCTCTCTAGCTCTAGATTGGACTTCCTGCATCACACTCACCTGTAACCCATATAATTCCTTTGTGGGTATGTGTTCCAACACCAAATTGAGATGTTCTATGTCTTTCCCCTGTTTCTGTGCTATGTTCTCATCAATGTTCAACATCTCCCGCGTGACCTTAAACCTATCACTGCTCTTTACTACTTTATGTACTATCTCTTCCTGTTCTTTCTGGGTTGGTGCTTCCTTTGATTTATCTTTATATTACACTATATGATGATGCAATGTACTTATCTGAAACCTCAGTAGGATCTCATGCACTTCTACTAACTTCTCCATAAATTCCTCTCTTTGTACTTCTGTTGCAAGTACTACATTATCCCCTCTATCTTAGACCTTATCTACGATGAATTTTGCATCGTCTTCTGTGATAGTGACTATCGAGGGATTCTTTTGGTAGTTTATTTTCTTTCTGATTTCCCCCTCCCGTGTTCCAACCCTCCTTTTGGTTTGGGTTGATGTCTGTGCCTTAGTTTTCTTCTTTTCTATCTGGTTATCCTGTACCTCCTTCTTCTGAGAGATATCTCCCTTTACCTGTTCTCCTTTCACTTCTTCCCTTGACACAATGTATTTCTTCCTTGTATTCTTTACTGCTACACTACTTCCAGAGGTTTGACTACGCTCTGCATCCTTTCTTGTATTTTCTGATGGTCTTCCTGTGTTCTTTGATGAACCTACTTTTTCTTGTCCCTTAGGTTTTGTTCCTTTCTTCTGTGTTGCTAGAAATTTACACTGCATAGTTGAGTCCTTTACTATCCATTCTACTTCCTCTTGCATTGTGCAGTACCTCATTTCTATCCACTTCCTCTTTGGATCCCTTCTGGCCTAAATCCACATGTGGTGTCTTGAAGCCTTAAAGTTTGAAATTCCTTCATTCTCCTTGACTAATTTTATCGAGATTCTCCATACATTAGCTGTCTTCTATTGCATGTCTTCTAAGAACATTACAAATACTGCACAATTCACCTATTGATTCTTAATGTCTTTTTCCTTCCATAAGGTTACATATCGCACTGCAAAACAATTCCCTTTTCTGTCTAGAAATGAAATGAGTTTAGGTTTCTACCATCTTATCAATGCTATCAATATAAATAACCAAGAGTAATGAATTTTTATCCCATTATCATGTGCATCCCTATAGTCTATCAAAAAATGGTTCAATAAATAGGGTGCCCAACTGAATACTATACCCTTTGTGCACTGCACAATTGCTATTATGACTCATTTTGGGGCCTCTTCCTTTCTACACTGCCTCAAACATTTACAGGCCATAAGCTTCATGGAAAAACTTGCCATAGGGCCATTGATGTCTTTTATCACTATACCCCTGTTTCCCTTGTTTGTCTCAACTGCGCTTTGAATTCTTCTGCAATCTCCTTATCCCTGGCTTTGTTCTCCAAGTAGTCCTATAGTTTTACATCGTTGGTTGGAAACCTTGTGATCTTTTCTATGAGGTATACATCTATATGGACCAACCTTTCCATCCACATGATTCCTCCATGTACCCTTCCTAGTAGTTGTTTCACACAGTGGCCCACATTCTTACCATGCCCTAAATGTGATATCTCCAACAAATTCATAATACCCAAGTTATATAGTCCCATGATCCACTACATGGGCTCCAAAATTGGTTTTCTTGAGGTCCTACCTCCTCCTTGTTTTCTAATAAATTTCCTACACAAGGTCAAGAAACTTTTTTGTCTTTCTTACATCATGATCCACATACTTCAATTTGGCCACTTTCCCTGGCATGTCTTCAACTACAACTATAACATCTAGGATATGAGGTAGCATGATCTCTTCTACAATTTGTTTTGTTTGAGCTCCCGGTATTTTCCTCTTCTGACCCGCGGCTGGGTTTTCTTTTGTACGTTCTTCCTTGGCTTCTTATTCTTATTCATCCTCTGTTTCTTCTTGGCCTGTAGAATCTTCAACCAAGACTTCTTCTGCGACTACTTCCTGTTTCTGTTTTTCCATTTCCTCTGAATCTACAGGGTTTTCTGGATTAGGGTTTGCTCCACAGTTAGAGTTTTTGGTGCTTTGATCCACTTTCACCTTTTATGTGGTTGATTTTTCTTTTTCTACCCTTGTTGTACTGATGAGTTCAATCTTAGACATTGTAACATCCTCCAGCTCCACAAAACTTTCTGGTTTGGCCATTCTTTCCTTCTGTTGACACTTGAATCCATTAGGACCAAAATGACAACCTCATGAGGACATTAGTCCCCCCCTTTTTTTAGAGAGGTGGTTTTCCTCTTTGCCTAACATATATATCTTTGGATATCTTGGAGTAGGGAGAGTGCTAGGCAGCAAACCCCAAATCTTTATTTCTTGGATTTATATGAAAATGGTTCTTCAATAACCCAGTATGATCTTTATGTGCATCAAGAAGTTCTTTACAACTAAAATATCGAAGAGGAGATTCAATATCAGAAAATACAAATACTCAACACCACATATGTAATCCTCTATAGATACATTCATATCTCCTCACAAGATAAAAGAGAGAATATTTCTGATCATCTCAAAGAATTTAAAAATAATATTGCAATTAAAATGGAAGGGGATTTGATAGGTCAACCTCAAATATCTCATACTTAAAACTCAAAGTTACAAGATACAGTCAAGATCAGCCCTGAAAGTAATTCTTTGTGGATTCTTTCTCATAAATATATTTAAAAATTATGAAATATCCATTTGACATTCACATATATGGCTGTAAATTATCCATGATCATATATGAAAAACCTTGGAAGATTACAAGAAAAACACTTGAGAACTCAGCCCCATGATTGTTTCAAGAATACAAACACAAAGCTTTGAGAAAATAGTGTAGAAGAAGAAAAGAATGGAGAAGAATGAAAATCTTTGCTTGCTAATCAAAATCTTGATTACATAATTATTGTTGGTATGTCTCTTTCCTTCTCCTTTGAATTCCCTCTCGACAATGAATTATTCAAGTCATGAAGTCTCTCTTTTCCCTTTTTAAAGAAATGCTCTTCTAACTACTTGAGTAGTTAGGGTTTTTCCTTTTTCTCTTTAAATTTATTTTTCTTTTTTAGAAAATCACTTTATCTAACACAAAATTGGAATCTCATTAATTACTTGAATTCATTTATATTCGTTCTTTAAAGTGGGCCCCAATAATATTTAAATATTTTTTTTTGAAAATAAACTTTTATTTCAAATAATTTTTAATTTGCTTCCTCCTTTAAGAGATGATTGTGTTTTAATTTTCTGGTAAGTATGTGGATATTTTCATCTCTTTAAACCACTTCTTATGTGATATTAAACATCTTATATTTCCAACGATATAAATTTTCCCAAATCTATCACTCGGATCTCAAGATATGAGCTTGTGAAGTTGAGTTTCCACATAGGCCCATTAAAAGTGAAACTAACTGATATTTTATTTTATGAGAAAAATATATAAACTTTCAGAACTTGAAACCCATACCACCATCTTCTAAGTCGAAATATCTTTCCAACGGTATAAATTTTTCATGATTCTGACACCCAAATCTCAAGTTATGGCCTCTGCAAGATTAACACTCAACCACCGTCGATTGATTGTCTTGGGTAAAACACAACCCTTGGATGAATTTCGTGCCCCTTCATAAAATTCGCCCTTTTGGTTCAAAAGTATATCTCACATGCATTGTGATATTATATTTTTCATGGTAGATGATACTAAATGTTTCATACACTTAGCAAGAAACACGAGAAGAAGACTATGGACCATAAGGTGTTCGACCCTTAGAAAATTGTTGAATAAAATAATAATTTTGGAATCCCATCGTCATCCACCTCATGCCTAGTCACCATGATGAGTCATCCAATAATATCATTCCATGTGTTTCTCTTTTTGTATGCTTCCACGTGTAATGCTCCAATAAGAATATTCCACGTGTTTCCCTTCACGAGTTTCCATGTATCACAATTCCATGCTTCCATGTTGAATGTTCTTATTGGTTCATGGTTTAAATGGAGAAAACTTTGGAATAATGGTTAAGTACAGGAGAGAAGGCGGAAGGGTAAGTGAGGGGAATGGGGAGGATTTGTAGAGAAAGGAATTTATAAGGGTAGTTTGTAGGCCGTAGGGATGGATTTACGGGTTGGAGAATGAGGTGAGTAAGGGAATGAGGGATGGAGGGTGTCCGCAAACCCAACGAGGATTATGAGTAGTTAGGGGGAAAGGTGAGAAATGTAGACAACAAAAGTGAGGGAGGATAAATGTAGATAGTGGGAGCAGGGGTGAGGAAGGTGAGGGGGAAGGGTGAAGGAGTGTGGTGGGTGTTTTCCCCCGCTATAGTTTGAAATATGGCTAAGTATGTTTCTTCTCGGCTGGGCTCATGAAAATGAGAAAACACAAAAGTATGAGTTCGGGAACCCGCGATACAAAAATAAACTAAGTGTTTGAGACAGATTGATGTATGGGTAAAGGGAACATAATACAATTCCAAGAGTTTGT
Organism: Picea glauca; assembly: GCA_000966675.3. NCBI lineage: Eukaryota > Viridiplantae > Streptophyta > Pinopsida > Pinales > Pinaceae > Picea > Picea glauca. The sequence goes on along the minus strand of JZKD02S1119045.1, from coordinate 575,796 downwards.
GAATATGATAAATTGACTAAGTATGGAAAGGAGAAGAGGGGAGAGGGAAAAATGGAAAAATGGTTAAGTATGGAGATGGAATGGAGATGAAAGGTGAGAGAAATAAGTGATGAGAATAATTAGCCAAAATTTGAAAAATGAGAGAAGAACATGATACTTAGAAATATTCTTCAAAATCAGACCTCTGGACAAGATCGTGAGTAACTTAGAAATACAGAAACAAATTTCTGATCCGAAAAATGCATGGCGAAGCTGAGACTGAGGGATGCACAATGAACTTATAGAAGTTCAAAAAAAATGTTCTTTTGATATCAAGGATTTTATGAATCCAAGAGGGAAAATATAGATGACCAAATTTTGATCAACAACTAGCTCCAACTACGGGAAAGTGACCCTCTATAGGTTGCTGAGAACACCCGAATCTCAAGACCAACTACCTTCTCCATTAGGCTATGGATTCATCTTCAAAATGAAATATTGTAATTATTCATATTTCATGGAGTTATATTCAAACTTAAATATAAAGAATGCCTTATTGTGCAAAACTTGAACTAAGAAATAAACTATGTACAAGAATATCTACCTACCCTATCCTTCTTGGAGGAAAGAGGAAATTTTAGGTGTAGGTAGCTTTCCAATGGAGCCATTTGAGCATCCAATTGACTTGTGAAATGGGCTCCAACAGTAAGAAAAATATTGGGGCTGATACCAATAAATCAAGAGCATGGAAATCAGGAGCATTCCCAAAATGTACCACAATGGGATCGAGCAATGTGGGCATATGACTTGTTTGCATTGGCTGGCTAACAATGCTTTTGAACTAATATTCAATATAATCTACTCTTGGATGCCCAAGAGTGTTGCTATCTTTAGTCAAATAAGAAATTTCTGTCTTGAAAGCATTTTCTTTTTCTTCTTTCTCCACATTCAAGATTCATGTTTCACTGGCGATGTCTTGGAAATGTTCTTCTTCTATGCAATGGATACGTTCTTTGTTCTCAAAATTGTTTTCTTCCACCAATTATTCTTTATTTTGGATGAATTCTTCTTGCATATTTGGTAGATATTCTTTAATTTATTCCTCATATGGAGTATATGAGAGTCTGACATCTTTTTCTTGGTATTTGGAATTTGTTCCTTCATTCTCAGCAAAAAGATTTGATTTAGAAAAGTCTTGCAATGTTTCATGATATTCTTCTTCTAAATCATTCATCTCATATTTTTGTGTCCATGTGGGAGAGGGTGGGTGGGAAAACCTTTCAACAAATAAATCTTCTAATATTTCCCAACTAGTAATGGTACCTGACAACAACGAACTATACCATTTAAGAGCATTCCCACGTAGAGTTTGCAAGAGTAATCTACATGTAACATTATCTTTAGTGAGATTGAAAATTTCACATGCACATTGGAATCTAAACAAATGTTGCTCTACATGCTCCAAAGTATTCCCAAAGAATGTAGAAAATTTTTCCATAGAAATATTGGGCATTTGAAAAAATTTCTTCTGGTAGATTTAAAGGGCCTCTATGTAGTCGCCTTCTTTGGTAACTTATGCTCTTTGTTTCATCTTGTAAAGCCAATTATGGGATTGTTGGAGAAGATAAAGAAGTATTGTGATATGAACAAGATTCTTTGGTGAAGTCACCATGATGAATTTTTTGAAAATTTGAAATTTTTTCAATAGACTCACTAGGGAAATGGATCTTCTTGATTTTTGATAGTTCTTGGTTCTTTGCAAATTTTGTTTTTTTACTTGTCCCCAAAATATATTGAAGCATTTTTATGATGCATATAAAACATGTAACTATTTTCTTGAATATTTATTTTCAAATATTGAACCATTGAGACTCTGTTTCCTCAATCAAATCTGAAACAAGGCCTCATACATCTTGAAAATAAATCGGTCCCCAGTATGGTCGCCAAAAATGTTGACGATAAATTGAGGATGCACTTGACAATTATATTGATGTTCTAGAGGCTGAGAATGCTAAATTAAAAGAGAAAATAAAAGAATTGGAGACTTCCTTTATGCCTCTTCCAATCCTGGCCAGTCCTTTGACAATGATTAAAACAACTACAGTTGGTATCAAGTTAAAGGGATCTTCTAGTTTTCTCACAGTAGTCTGAAATTGTGTTGAGAAAAACATTAAAAAGAGAATGTCATTGATAAAAGAGGCATGGGAGGTATAAAAAAATATTGTTTCTTTTGGTTCAAGGGCACATGCATTTCATGAGTATCTCCAAGCTGATTTTAAGAATAAAGAAGGATTTTACACATATGTTTAACGGAAATGACTGCATAAATCAACTCTATTCTCAAGTATGATATATAAATAAATATGCTAACAAGAAAATATAAATTCCACCTCGTCTAGACGTTCGATGAAGTCCATCGTTGAGCACTTGACCCAAAGCAATATACCTGCAACTAGTCCTCAACAACCAAGCAAAGAAAGCATATGGTGATAATATATGATGTTAGCAAATTCAATAGCATAATCCATTAACATTCATAACAAATACGCCCACGGAATAATAATTCAAATATTTGCAAGATATCAATTGGATGAAAATGAGTATTTCTATTAAGATATGATCAATAGAAGTGAATAAGTTACAGACTTCTGTGTTGCCACGGTTCGGAACTGAGAAAATAAGTTCCTTCCAGCTGGGCCTCCACCACTCCAATCCTCCACCAAAGACAAGCTCATGTAAGAGAGACAAGGGAGTTCTCACTCAATAAGGGAAGAACTTGGGGGCTGAACAATGTGTTCAGACTTAAAGGATAAAGGGATGCAAATCCAATGTGAAGTGAATAATTCCTCCAGAGTAACTATGCTCTCAAAGTTGAATTCTTTCTCTTCTTTTCCATAGCTCGAAATTGTCCCATTTATAGCCTTCAAATGGAACTGAAGAGCTGAGTTAGAATGTTTCCAGTATATGGAGGCCAAGGATCATTGATCTCTTGTCGTGACATGGAAACCTGCCACCATTTTTCATTTTTGGGCACACTTCCCGATGTACACGGGCTATAGTGGTGCAACCTGCATATACGCATGTTGTATAGAAGTAGAGGTGCGTATATGTGGAAAAAATGTATTTTTAGCTCTACAATTTGTAAAAAGGGATGAAAAGTATGCATAGGGAAATGGAAAAAGGCCCTCTATGCAAGATTGCATGGGGTGAGGCAAATTGTTCTCTAATATATGCACCCTAATGTGTAAGGTCATAGAAGTATCTGCGATGGCCGAAATACATTATAAAAACCCAGAAGTGGAGTGATGGGGAACCAACTTGAAGAACTAGTTTCTCATTACAATCCATACTAACTTTGCATACATGGCTGCCAATTTGAATTACACTACAGATTCATGTGAAAATATACCAAACAACTATCTATGGCCATGAATAGGAAAATAAAAGTGTGGTTACATGCCAAAGTTTGTCATAGTCACGAACAAGGTTCAGTATAACCAGTCTCAAAATCAATCTGAAGATATCTGTATACAATGGAGTAAAATTTGATCTCCCATGATCACTAAAGTCATATAGGTACTGGTCCAATGAAAATGAAGCAACAACTCAGGAAATATGAGGCCACATACTGATGTCTTCAATTATTCTACACAATCTGCCAAAGGTGCAAGTCTACATCATGTGAATAAAGGAGTTGAGGTCAAACACAATGAGACATTGTTTGGTTACCAATCATTGAGGTATACCATTAATAAATGTGAGACAACCTACCGATGATGAAAGTAGGTATCAAGGAATCGAGTACATTCTTACAAGTGTGAATAAAGGATCGGGGTCGAACACTTGAAGAATCCATCGATCAAGAGACATTGTTGTATTCCCAACTGTCGATGGTGAGAGAACCTGCCACTAATGATTGCAAGCCTCAAGGTACTCATAGGACTCTAGGTCTCGTTTCCAGAATAGATGAGATGAAGTCGATGGAAGGAGACCCGCTGAAAGGAGATAATTAAGGCATCTCTCATCATTCAACACAAGGTACAAAGAAGGAGATTCATGATTTGGAGGAAATCAGATGAAGAACATGTTCAAAAACTAACGACCCTGTGTGTATTTTGCATGTTCCAAGTGCAAGCGATACACGAAAAATACCCTCTGAATAACAACCAATGAGGAAAACTGATGACAAAGGAGAGGAAACCACCAATAAGGCTAATGGAATCCAAGAAACTACAGGAATCCCAATGTGTGAATAGATGTCTTGTCGTCGAACACAAGGGAAACAACCCAGTCAATGACCAATGATGAAATGTCAGTTGTTGGGTTCAAGGTTACCTACCAATGAGGAAAGTAGGACTAGGGTGTGTAATAGGACCACAACATCATGTGTTTATGAGACAAACTGGCCGACATGCAAATTCAAGAGTTCTAAGGAATGGATGATATAGGTTGATATACTTCCTTTGAACAAGAGCATGGGACATATGAAAGACTATGGCAACATAGAATAAATGATGAAACCATGAGATGCAGGAGGCATCAATCAAGTTCACCATAAGGACTGGAAGAGTAACCAGTCGGGGGAGAAAACTCTTTGTAACAAGATCAGCTTCCTAAGGCCATGCTAAACCCAAAATTATGATGACAAGTGGACTCAATAACTTTGTGCTATGTTCAAAGGCAACACGATTGCTGCCAATATAAGATAATACTCCCTTCCTGCCCGTCTTTTTGTTTTTTTTTAATAGTCAAATGAATGCTATGATACAGAGGAGGAAACGTGTTTCGCAAGTAAGAAAAACTAGTTCCAACAGTGGAACATACCTATACTTAGTGCAAGGAGGTGCATGCGGGAGATGGACACTCAGGGGAATGTTCCCTCCTGGGCATAGGGTGTCAAATTGTGAAGGATATAAACGAGGCTCTGCTTGGTTGAGGATGCAAAACTGCTGAGGAAAATGGTTTATAACGCAAAGAAAGAACTAGCTATAGGATCAATACTGCAAGAAAGGGAATGAGATGCAATCACAACTTAACAACAAAAAATGTCATTTTTCATAATCTTAGTCTACTTGGTGTGAAAAAGGGATAAACTTGTACCAAATAGATGTTCTTTCAAATCCAATTTACAAGCATGAAAGAGACAAGTTCACTTGACAATATTTTCACTTTTTGAAAATGAGTCGGAAAAGAGCTTAAATAAAACTCGTGACCTTTCAAGTCCAATTTAATGAGTGTGAAAGGGAAAAATTCACTTGACAATCTTTTCACTTTTTAGACGAGTCAAAAAAGAGCTTAAATTGGACTCACTTGGGAGTTTCTAGGCTGCAAGTCATGGGGGAGGCTAAGGCTCTCATGCTGGACTTATGTGAAATGTCAGTATCTTATGAATAGCTGACATAATATTGGGAAAAACTAGAGCTCTCAAAGTCGAGGAGGATAAAGTGCTAGCGGAAGTTATCATCTCCGTGATATATCAGATAATGTCTCTTACTAGAAAGGACATAGGCAGAGGCATTGGATATGCCACAAGACCATCCCAATCAAAGGGAACTTCTCTAGGAATTGGAGGGAGAGTACTCGGGGAGAGTAAAACTCTCTCTTGTTCAGAAGGTGAAGTATCAAAAATGCTAACGGCATGGTATAGAAGGTATAGAACTAGAACTAGAAGAGTGAGATTGACCATAAATTGCATCGGTGCGACCACTTCTTCAACTATTGGTTGAATAGGATGTGAGATGAAAAATTCAAGAGATGCATCACCCCCCAAAATAGGAGTGGTATCGGTCGAAGATTGGATCAACTCGACCACTGGGTGAACAAGATGTGAGACAACAAGGTCAAGGGATGCATCAACCCCTGGAGGAAGAGAGGTGTCAACCGAATATTGCATTGACATGACCAATGTATTCACCAAAGAAGAAATCGAGTGTGGGGAAACCATAGATGACTTAGAATTATAAGGGCCCTCAAGTGAGAACCATGCTTTCGGTATCCCGATAGTAGTAGGACACAAATGAGTAAGGTGATTTCCTTCACAAGTCCTGCAAAGGAATCTAGCCTTACGTCAGAGACGTCTAGGCTTCTCAATCATATGAATGTCCCCAGTGTGACTTGCAGTGGTTGGTGATTTCTCCCAGCATGACTTGTAGAGGCTAGTAGAAAATATCCAACATGACTAACAGAGGTTGGTGATGGATCCACAACATGACTAGAAAAGGTTGGTGATGTATGTGTAGTGTGACTAACAATGACTAGTAGTGTGACTAACAATGACTAGAATTGTGCCCCCAACATGAATTGTAGTGGGTGGTTGTTGGTCTCCATCATGGCTGGCAGAGGTTGTTGGCCAATCTCCAACATGAATAGAAGAGGTTGGTGATATAATTCCAGTATGACCTACAGTGACTGGACTTGTGGGCGATGGGATGTGGAATTTGAGACCAAGGTCCCGAGAAAGACTGGTTTTGAGAAATTACAGGCCAAGAAGGGTTTTGGTATACACCATGGCCCTGTCTAGCAGGATAGTATCCTCCTCCATACTGATTCATAAAGGGGTGTAAGGGAATCGACATCGAGGAAGTCGCTTGCGAAGAGAAAGTGACATGACAAGGGTTACTCATATGAGGATATGTGTTGCCCCCAGATGAAGGAAATTGATGAAGGGGTTTTCCCATACTATGAGAACGATTCCCTGCGAATGAAACACCAGAGGAAAGACAAAGGTCTTCCATTGGTAAAGAATTTGTAGGAACTGAAATAGTGGAAGAAGGATAGGTGGACAGAGTGTAATAAGCAAAATGACCGCCCATTTGGGTACTTACTCCTAGAAAAGTGGATTCGTAGGAAGGAAGATTCCAACCTCCTACCGTAAGAGTGGTTTGAGGGATATGACTCCCACCAAACAGAGAGGGAGAATGAGGATGCATCATTCCCCTAGACCCAAAACTTGGATTCGCATAAGGAGACGAGACAGGGGATGGCAAGTGTGAAGACATGTTTGGCATACCATGAGAAAAATAATTAGAGACCAAAGGCATGGACTGAGTGTCATAATTATGCATACCATTATGAAAAGAAGATGATTTTGTCCCCATGAAATGAGTGAACATCATGGGGGGGTTAACGGTAAATGAGGGATCCAAAGGAACTCCAATATCCATGATAATGAAAACTCAGTATAAAATCCTAAGGCCAACTAGTGGTCAAAAAGCACACAAAAAATAATCAAACGACCAACATGAACACAAACATGATAAAGTGGCTGAAAGGGGCCTCCCTCCCTAAAATAGGTATGCCTCACCCAAGAGGTGCCTGAGACTTCCTACTAAAGATCAGAGGTAACATAATCAATTATAAGGGCCCTTATGGGATTAACAACTAGTCGGTCAGATCCCCCCAAAGAGGTAATCCTCCATAATGGTTGTGTGTTGTCTGACCCTTATCTGACCCAGGGTACCTATAGAATAACCCCTGTAAGTAATCTATGTGGCACCTAAGTCAAGAAACTAAGAAACCAATGTATAACCGATGCACAAGCAAGTAGCCGTAAGACATGTCCACTGTATGGGCAGGGTAGCAAAGCTCGAAACCTTGAAATCACTGCCTCTCATGGAGGTAAGGGCACTAGCAAGATCCCCATATATGAATAGATCCCCAAAAATATATTTGATGCTAAGAAGGTATTGGGGGTATATCCCTTCAACCGACCTCGCACGACCTCGTGATTAACTCCGGTGTAAGCGAAGCCTCCTGATATTACTGATTATACAATGGAATTCTCCACTCCCTTAGTCAGACACATATGCTGATTTAATAACCTTGGAGAAGTTTACTCACAAAATCCTATTCCAAGGCACTAAATCCTAAGCTCGTTTGTGCACCCTATAAAATAAAATCGTTACTAATCAATTTTAAATTATAGCATTAATTTTAATGGCCGTGCTTTCTCAAAAGGTGCAGTTGTGAAACTAGTGATGTTATGAATCAACAAGTAAAGTAAATGAATATGAAACAATGCAAAGTCCTAACTTCAATTTGCAATGAATGATATGTTTTCTAAAAGTGCAATTTTCAATTCAATTATGCAATTCTGAACAAGAATGCAATCTTTCCTTACATGCACTAAGATAAATGGAAAAGACTCAAATGATCAAAATTCCAATCAATGTAAAATGGCTAATATTTTTGTATTTTCAATATAAGAAAAATGAAAATGCATGGACTGAACAACAACTTGATATATAGACTCTACTATGTATAGAAAGAGATAACTCAAGTAGGATACCAAGGAGCAAAACACCCAGCCCAATGTACAAGGACAATCAAAATGAAAAGATGGTGAGAAAGGCACCACCCAAAACTTAAACCAAAGATAGGTTTTCTATCATCCCACAGACACTTAACAACCACTACAGAGAACCAAGAAGACTCAATGATCATCAAAACCTACCCAACAACCACCAAACTCAGCAAACAAGAAAAATAGGTTGATGTACATGACTATTCAAGGGAAAAGCACATATGTACACAGCTTGAAGAAGGTCAACACATGTATATACATGACTGTCAAGAAAAAACATGTTTATATGTGTCAAAAACACAACTAGGCTAAGGAGAAGGGGGAAAGACTCAGACCTAGAGTGAACATAGGCTATCAAGCAATGATACGACAAGAAACATAATATGAACAAGAGAAATCTAAGGATAAAAACACTCCAAACCCCAAGAAAGAAGATTCATTCCCCAGTATGGTCACCAATTCTATTACGAGGAAAATCTCTCTATGGCTAGGGGCAAACCACAATAGATGAAAATGACTACAGAAATCAACTCTATTCTCAAGTATGCTATATAAACCAATATGTTGGCAAGCCAAGATAAAAGACCTACGTCGTTCAAAAGTGATGAAGTCCACCATTGAGCACTTGAACCAAAGTAATATACCTGCAAATAGTTCTCAACAACCAAGCAAAGAAAGCATATGGTGATAACATATAATGTTATAAAATTCAATAGCATAATCCATTAACATTCATAACAAATACGCCCATGGAATAATAATTCAAATATTTGCAAGATATCAATTGGATGAAAAAGAGTATTTCTATTAAGATATAATCAATAGAAGTGAATAAGTTACAGACTTCCGTGTCAGCACGGTTCAGAACGAGAAGCTAAGTTCCTTCCAGCTGGGCCTCCACCACTTCAATCCTCAACCAAAGGCAATATCATGTAAGAGAGACAATGGAGTTCTCACTCAACAAGGGAAGAGATTGGGGGTTGAACACTATGTTCAGACTTAAAGGATAAAGGGATGCAGACTCAATGTAAAGTGAATAATTACTCTAGAGTAACTTTGCTCTCAAAGTTGAATTATTTCTCTTCTTTTCCATAGCTCAAAATTGACCCATTTATAGCCTTCAAATGGAACTGAATGGCTGAGTCAGAACGTTTCCAGTATATGGAAGGTCAAGGATCATTGACCTCCTGTCATGACATGGAAACCTGACACCATTTTTCATTTTTGGGCACATTTTCCGATGTACATGGACTGTAGTGGTGCAACCTGCATATACACATGTTGTATAGTAGGCAAGGTGCATATACATGGAAAAAATGTATTTTTAGCTCTGGGATTTTCAAAAAGAGATGAAAAGTCTTCATAGGGAAATGGAAAAAGGCCCTCTATGCAAGATTGCATGGGGTGTGTTGGCACAGGGGTAGACCTAGGGTTCAATTCTTCAACATCACACAAAAAAAACCCTAACTATCGACCCTTTCGGCAACACCTGCAAAGCAAGCAAAGTCTCACCCAAGGTAGGGGCAGGGGGGTTATAGGACTCAGGTGTTTGTAACCAAGTTGGGACACATATATATGATTATAAAACTTCACAAAGTACCTTAACAACACTTAGAATATTATACACATTATTTCATTAGCTTTCATTAACAATCCAGAACAAACCCTAAGGTGGATCAACGCAGTAACAACAAAGAGTAAACACTTCAACTACTTAGTAGACAACACAAAGTTAGATCTAGAATTCATCCATAAAGCACAAGTAAATCCTTAAGAAACATCGGATATATCCATCCTACATAATAACAAAAGCACTAAGAAGATTAATGACAAACACAACAGACACAAGATTTACGTGGTTCACCCTAGTGTGGGGCTACGTCCACCAAATCTTCTTCTTCTCTATTATTCTTTAATATCTTACATTCATCTGATCATGTGCACTAAGCCACAAAGCCAAGCTTCGCAGAGGACAATATATTTGTGCATTGAGCACCAGATCCTCCTTCCCAAAATTAGGTCAAGGCACAGAGCAACTCCTTTATCGAGCACAGAGCCTTACATACACATTTTGTTGCACAAAGGACTCAAAACTACTTGAACTTATCCTTCCAAGCTATTGACACTTACTTCACTTCCGTTTACAATACATTCTTACACTTATTTATAATTTTACAATAAGGCCTAAACATGGGTAAACCCATGGGACGACATCCCATAACCCATTAAAAAACCCCTAATGAACCCCTTGCTGGGTCCACAAAGACCACAAAATAAGTGAGATCCACAATCTCAGCTCTGCATGGGCGCTCCTTTCTCGATCACTATGTCGAAGTCCAAAAAGTGGTCAAACCTGACCAAGATTTCTTCAAAACTTTGACGAGGGCCAATAGGCCCTCAACATTCCCCTGTGACTCGTCCCGAGTCACTTAGGTATGGGAAACACTGCTTCAAAGGCCTCGAGCTTCACTCGAGATTCCTCGACTTACTACTTC
>JZKD02S1119045.1:513089-554183 GCA_000966675.3 Picea glauca | reverse complement strand
CTGGCAATAACTGTACTGCCAATTTCAGAGATGGAATTTGACATTCGATGGGCAAGACTGCCTCCAGCCCGTAAACGAGTTGGAAAGGTGAGAAACTGGTTGTAGTCTTAACTGATGTTCGGTAATCCCATAATGCCGAGTATAACATCAAATGCCAGTTGGATTTGGCTGAGTTGATGGTTCGCTGTAGCATTGTCTTAAGAGTTTTATTAACAACTTCCACCTGCCCATTGGCTTGGGGATAGTAAGGTGAGGAATGTTCTTGCCGTAACCCAAGATTTGATGTTAACTCGATCATCATTTGATTATGAAAGTGACTTCCATGGTCAGTGACAATCTCTCTCGGGACACCGAACCTTGCTATGATCTGGTTAAATAAGAAGAGAGCTACAGTCTCTCCATCATCTTTGAACGTCGGCATAGCTTCGACCCACTTAGTGAAGTAGTCGACAACTACAATGATATAGTGGTGTCCCCTTGCTAATGGGGGGTTGTAGGTAGTGTAATCAATCCCCCACTTGGTGAAGGGACCGACGGTGATAACAGGAAACATGGGAGCTAGATGTGCCCTCATCTTCCATGAGAATATTTGGCACGGATGGCACTTCTTGACCGACTCGATACAATCTTTTATAAGCGTGGGCCAAAAGTAACCTGCTCGTAAAATCTTTTGGGCTGTTGCCAACCTGGACAAGTGACCGCCACAGGCTCTTGTATGACAATCATTGAGCACTATGACAGCCTCCTCATGAGTGAGACATCAACACAAGATACAATCTATACCTCTCCGATACAAAGTATCATTGAGTATAAGATAGTTCTTGGCCTGATGGCGTATCCGCCGACGCTCATCACGAGAAGCAGAGGTGGGGCACTTCAATGTCTGAAGATAGATCAGTATATCTCCGTACCAGGGGTCAAATGATTCAATCAAGAACATATCCCCCCGGATAGGCGATTCCTCAGGCACAATGTCACCTGACTCAACCAGAAGTTCCAAAATAAGTTCTGCGAAAACCAATGACTTCTTGGACTTGGCTGAAACAAAGTCTAAGTCAAATTCTTGGAGGATGACCATCCATCTACTGATTTTTCCGTCGATAACTCGTTATGTCAACATGTACTGAAATGGATTCACGACGACAATGACAGTGGTATTACGAAACATAACATAGTGATGGAACCGTTGAACCGCATGAACTGCTGCCAACACAAGTTTTTCGAGATGAGTATAATTAAGTTCCGGTCCTACGAGGCCTCGGCTTAGATAATAGATCACGTATTCAGAAAACGAATCATCTTCCTGAACTAAAACCATGCCTATGGTTGACTCTGTGGCAGCCAGATATAATAGGAAATCCTTGTTATAATTCGGTGGCCATAGCAGAGGTACGATTGTAAGGGCATGTTTCAATGCATCGAAAGAGCATTGTGCTGCTTCGTCCCAGAAAAAAGGAATGTCTTTCTTCAGTAAACACATAAAGCCCTTGGTGATTTCGGCATAGTTGGCGATGAAGCGTCGTAAGAAGTTCGCCTTGCCTTGAAGACTTTGAAGTTGTAAGATTGTGCGTGGGGGGGGAAACTAGACTATTGCCTCCACCTTAAGAGGATCAACCATGATCCCCGTTGTTGAAACGATGAAACCTAACAAACGTCTTAAGGTGACGCAAAAGCTGCACTTGTTGGGATTCAAGTGAATCCGGAAGTAGCGACAACGTTCAAAGATGAGTCTGAGGTGTGTGGGATGATCTTTTCACTTGCGAGAGCGTGATGCTAAATCATCTAGATAGGCCTCGACTATATGTTTGAGGTCGTGAAATGCAAAATACATGGCCCACTGGAAAGTGGCTCTAGCGTTCTTGAGACCAAAAGGCATTTTTTGATAGGAGAATGTAGCCCATGGACAAATGAATGCTGTTTTGTGTTGCTCCTCAGGTTTGATTAGGATTTGGTTATAGCCCGAGAAACCATCCATGAATGAAAAGGCTTCACAACCGGTGCACTCATCAATGATCTGGTCGATGAATGGGGTTGGATAATTATCTTTTGGACATGCCTTATTCAAATCACGGAAATCGGTATAGACACGAATCGTGCCTTGTTTTTTATCAACTGGCACGGGGTTTGACACCCATTGAGTCAAGTGAATAGGGTATATGAACCCTGCCTTAAGTAATTTCTCAAACTCATCTTTGATAGCTGCTGCTTTCCTAGGATTAACCGGACGAAGTTTTTGTCGAACAGGCTTAGCGTCCGGATACGTCGTGATTTCGTGTTCAACTATTTTTGGATCGATGCCTGGCATTTCCTCGTAAGACCAAGCAAAAACATCGCGGAATTCTTTAAAAAGGTCTGTGTAAATCTGAATCTCTTCGAGGGAGCAATCCGCTCCGATGAAGACATTCTCCACAATGCCGGGGTTTCGGGAGATATTGATAGGTATCGTGGCAACGATAGTCGCCATATTTCCCTCAGCATAAATATTCTGTGTAGCCAAGAGGTTAATGGGACAAGGCTGATCTCCCGTCATGGTGATAGTGAATTCTCCTGCCTCGATTTGGTGTAACTCTGGGAGGAAATATGATCTGTGATGAAGATCTTCCCAGGGTTTGCCCGAACCAGTCATTTCTTCGATTATTGCTTCGTCAGAAGGTAAGACTAAATCTAACGAATCGGTGTTGGCAAAAGAATCCTGAGCCCAAATAGGCTCAAGGAGTGGATCCAACTCTTGTGCGGGAATCGGATCAGGAGTAGCTGAAGCTTGCTGGACCAAAGAGTACGCTACTTCAGTGGCCGACAAGGGCATGGTCGTGCCAGCGTGCCCCCTCGCATCCATCGTGGTTGATGGGGAAGGAAGAATTGATGGATCCTAAAAGTATGTCATGCGGAACGACGAGACGTGAAAAATCTCAGCCTTGTGGTGAGTCGATATAAACTTGACATCGCTATGAGGAGGTGGGTAATTAAAAGTACCCATCAAAGATGGGCACAAGCCAACTCCTACGTTAACAACACCGGCTTGAGGATTATCAACCATGGGAAACGTGGATGCCCCCAAATCTAGGTCAGGTCGAGAGAAGGATAACTGATCAATGGTCACTATCCAGCCTTCATGTGGAAACAATAGGACTCGAAAAAATGTAGCGACCACTGCTTGCATTGCATAAGTCCAACTACGACCTAACAATAGATTGTAGTCGATGGGGGCATCAAATACCTCTACTTCGATGCACATGGTCTTCCCCCCTAACTGCACAGGGAAAGAAGCAATGATGCCATGCGGTCGGAAAGAACGACCATCGAACGCAGTGAGGAGAGTAGGTGACGGAGACAACTCAGGTTGACCAATGGCTTTCCAGCATGCTAACGACGTGACACAAGTCGAAGCACCCTCGTCTACCACCGTGCGAAAGATATTCCGTGTAAAAGTTTTCGTGGGATGAGCCACTACTATCTGAAACACGACATGGTAAGGCAAATGAGGTTTCAAGTTAGTTGTATCTAACATGATGGTACCTGGGTTACAAGTCTCAGTAGAGCCTAAAGTAGTCAACAAGGCTTTTCTCTGAGCAGGGCAATTTTGGAGGACTTCCAAAGTGGACATAGCACAAGGGGTTTGTGATAAATCTTCCACCACAGAGTAGTTCTGGGTGGCCCTTGTGTTTGGATCGTGAGAAGCTCGTTTAAACGCACCTTTTGGGATGCACATCATTGTTTCACCCAACGTCTTCTCGATCTGTAGAGGAAGAGATGGGATCTCGGCTTCTTTGCCCTTCTCAGAGGCGCTTGATTTACTATAGTCGTGTGCTCTAGTTGTTATTAAAACATCACTTTTCACCATATATACGTTTGCGGAAGATGGATTGTTTGGGGGAGGGTAGTTTTCTTGGCTGCCCCCCTCAGCACTGGCAGAGGCTTGAGTTAAATTTTGCCCATGCTGAAAGGGGTTAGTCAACACGGCTTGTTGTTGTTGTGTGACAAACTTTTGGGCCTCTGCCAGTCGAGGACATAGATGGGTAGGGTGGTCTTCCACACACAAGTTGCATGGATACCTCGCCTTCCATTTTTCCGTGTTGCCCTCGCCAGCATTATCAGTTGGTTTCTTATCCCCCTTACCCTTCTTGCGTTGTTTTTTCTTCCCTTCAGGTTGTTGGTTGGCCTTTGGGTTAGTCGTCTGTACGGAGTGTACTTCCGACGTTTGGGTAGGAGGAGCAGCCACAGCAGTAGTCTAGCTGGCCGCTGAGTGTTGGATAGATAACTATTGCAATTGTTTTGTCAATTGCTCAGCGGGCTTGGTTTATGCTGAACCAACTATACCGTCGGCATGTGGTCCAGTTCTCTGTCTAGTCTTATCCAGAATTGATCATGGTGCATCCAGCAGAATGGTATATAATAAACCAGAGTGAGAGTAGATAAGCTCAAACTGTTGAGCCCTCATGATGGCCTCTTCCTCAGAGAAAACCCCAGAAGTTGCGATGTCTTTGGAAAATTGGGGGACTAAAGACTTAAGAAACCACTCCAGCAGGAATGTTGGTGGAACTGGAACTTTGATTATACTCTTTCAGCGTCTCCACTCTCGGATATGATCCGATATATGATTTGCTATCGTCTGTTCGAAATTGGCTAGCAATTTTGTGCCGGCGTCATATCTCATAGGTAACTAGAAATGGTTAAGGAAATCCATAGCCAGTTCGCCGAAAAAAGAATATCGTGAACGATCAAGCTCTATGTACCATTTCGTGGCACTCCCAATAAGAGTGCATTGAAATAATCGCAACTAGACGGAGTCATCTTTCAGTGAGTTAGATGAACACCATAAGTGGAAAGTAGTCACGTGATCGCCTGGATCTTCATTAGGCTTGGCCTCGAACTTTGGGATGTCTGAAGGCAACTTCCTCGACATAGGAGGCCAACGCGGATCATGATAGATAGGATCATTCAACAACCGTGTTAAATATGGCAAGTGTAACGTCGCCAAGAAAGGTAGTTTAGGTTGCTGCTGATAGTTGGGATAAAAGGGTCCTAGAGTTTGACTGGCACCAGGTTGCTAGGAAGAGTTTGGCTACTGGCCTGGGTTTTGGTAGAAACCGTGGCCCTGACCAGCGAAAGGGTTTTGCATTTGAGGAGACATCATTTTCTGATTCCCCATGAAGGACATAGGATGTTGGGCATTCATTGTGTTTGACGGACTTTGGGAAGGATTACCCCATGCCAGTCCTGAGGGGAGAGGCATGGAAGTCTGTCTGGGGTTCCATTGACTATGGAAAGAATTACCCCAGAACGACATTCCATAGGAAGGAACGGATCCTTGTCCTGAATTCGAAGGTCCTGGTATATGTGCCCCCGGTGCAGGAATAGTACCCTGGGCCGGTGTAGATTGTCCAAAAATTGGTGTGCCCCCAGATGGGAAAGCAGTGGATACAAAAGTGTTATTACCAAACGTCTTGTTCCAAACAAACGGTGACGAACCTATCGGCAGAGTTTGTGCAGGTTTTCCTTGACTCCCAGCTCCAAATGGACTCGTGTGTGTAGGTTGCCCGGTGGACTGCTGATGCAATCCACTAAGCAAAGGGGACGAAGGAGGGATATGACCCCTAGCATAAGGAAAAGCATTGAAAGGGATAGGAATGCCCCCAAGTTGTCCTTGCAGAGGAGCGTTAGAGCTCCCTGCCCCCAGG
This sequence comes from Picea glauca, assembly GCA_000966675.3. NCBI lineage: Eukaryota > Viridiplantae > Streptophyta > Pinopsida > Pinales > Pinaceae > Picea > Picea glauca. The sequence goes on along the minus strand of JZKD02S1119045.1, from coordinate 548,505 downwards.
CCCAAAGTCTGTAAAGTGGAGGAAGTGAGTGCAGGACTTGTACCTGAACTAGGCATACTGTATGAAAACGAAGGGCCTGTCGCACTGGGTGTGTAAGGAGGTGTGGCCGCCGTGATAGATGGGGTTGGTCCACTGTGTGATGTAGTTGCGGCTGAGACCATGGTGGCCCAGACCATCGACAAAGGCAAGTTAGGAGAATCTTCTCCTGTGGTAGCAACAGTGATAGGAATGGAAGAATTCCCAAAGGAAGTAACAGAGTTTGGTTCCATAACTGGGTTAGGCACTGACAGGCTTTTGTAAAATTGAATTGGCACAATAATGTCCGGCCAAGTATCAGTGTTTGAGGTTTCAACCGATCCAATATTGGTGGTTGATTCCTCTGGGAGTTTTTCGGGCTCAATGGTTTGAGACCTGGTTGCTTCGAAAGACCCTCATTGGTCTAACTTCTACCTCAAAGGTGGCGGGGGTGGCTCCAGTATAACAGACGACAGGCCCAGAAGCCTTCGTGATCGGCGAAGCTCTGAATCCTCCACTGTGTGAGAAGATTCACAACATGCTAAGGTATCCTACACAAACAAACAACAACACACACTAAAAGAAAGCCTCTAAAAGATAAATCAAGCAACCACTAATACTAGTTGGAAGAACAGTTACAACAACCAACACTAGAGCAACTTACCGGTGCAAGTGAAACTCAAATACAGAAGCACCCTCCGGGTATACTCTGCAAAGCGTGGCCCGATGTCTGTCCTAGGTACCATGGTATACCCCCACAGTCACCTGTGTATGTCCCTAGAAAAGATTGGCAACTAGTTTGCCAGCATGTGAACAGTCACTAGGCGGGTACAGTCGATAGTCAGGTAGACCACAATGAGCAGGGTATCAAGCCCGAAACCTGCCAAGGGTATCGAGAGAAAATGGTTCGAAAGACAACTAAGGACCTCGAATGGATTCGAGACCCACAAAGCTCCGTGGAAAATGCAAACGACGGAATCCCTTAACAAATCCTTGATATGTGTTCTCCACAACACTCGGTCCAACTTTGGAGGGGTTATCTCCGCTACCTTTCCTTACGCGACCTCATGTTTAGCCCCTATATTAGAGGGGGGTCCTGGATAACTTTTTGTAACTGGACTTCTACACTCCCTATTGATAGACTCCAATGGTTAGTTTGGGTGGCCTTGGAGAATTTACTCTCCAACCTATTCCAAGGCCCTAGTCCTGAGCTAGTGTATGCACCCTATAAACAAAAAGTCTACTTGATTTTAATTAGCATTGTTTTTAATGTGCTTTTTAAGTCACAAGGTACGAAAGTGAAACTGATGGTGTGTAAAAGACTCAAAGCAAAATGAACAATAAAAGCTTGGAAACAAAAACTTTTACAAACAATGCAAAAACCAGCAACTTTTCAATGAGAAAGACTTCTTTTTCTTTTGGAATTTTCTAAGATTTCATGAAAAAACTTATGAAAAGAGACTTCTTCCCTAGCTACTGATGCAACAACACAATCTTCAAATCAAGAAGAAAATGAAATTTATTTTTTATTTTTTTTTTTAATTGCAAAATGACGCAACAAGGAAAAATAACGACAAGTACAAAACCAAGAGAATGAAAATAAAACTCTAGCTTAAAGCGCAGATCGAAAAAGAATCAGAGAAAATATGCGAAAAAGCAATCAAGAAAGCACCGATTCTAACACTTGTCTAAAAACCATAAAACAAATATTTTTTTTTTCTTTTGTCTTTTCTATCAAAACATCAACTAACAAACACAGGCTAAGGATAAGATGCCCTAACCTACTGACTGTGCAGCTCCAGACTTTATACCCCTGAAAGGAGCTCTTCTCACCACAGGAGGGGATGATTGCCCCACCCAAGCTGAAAAGATAGCAATCAAGCCCACGACTGTCACCATGATAGCACGTGTGCGACTGTGTGCTGAGCTACAACAACGCGCAGGTACCTGCGGGCTAAACTAGAATAGGCCGCGGGTCTGTATGAATGCCAAGATAAAATAACACACAGGCAGCCTAGACCTGAAAAAGGCCTCTGGTATTGACAACCAGGGTCTCTAAAAGGTTTGGATGCTTTTACTTCAATAGAAAAGGAAAATTTGCAAAAAAGAAAACAAATGCAAAGAATAACCAACACAATAAGGCAGACTAAAAAATAAGACAATAAACCAACAAGACCCAGACAGGATCCAGAAAGCCCCCTGAGAAGGTAAACTTCTGACAGGGAAGAGGAGACTGCCTCTCAATCTTTCTGGATGCTACACGCTACTGAAACCTTTGCAGCAAGCGTTCAAACGTGGGATATGGGAGATTAGGGCACAGGTTACACGCGTGCAGGCCTTCTGCAGGCCACGTGTACCTCTGTGTGTCCCGAGAATAAATGTCAAGCAATAGTCAAGGAAAAACTGGTATTGATAACTAGGTTCTCTGCTAGCTTTGACCTAACAGACAACAAATAAACAAAGAAACTGAAACTCTACTTCTTTGAACTACCCAAAAAACCTTTGACTAACTCGGGAAACCCTAAGAGTAAATATCCCCAGTGGAGTCACCAATTCTGTTGTGGGGAAATTGCACCCTACAGACTAACAAGCCAGGGATTAAACTTGCATGCAGATCATGACCCTTAAGAAATTACTTTTAACCTTCTACCCAAAACCTAAAACCATTTTTCACATGCAAACATGGAAAGAACCAACTAACCTTTTTAATCAATGGTTGGTGTAGATCCTCCGTTGAGCTTAATCTGCTTCTGCTGCTCCTTCCAAAAAGCGATCCTGCAATCAAGACAAAACTACGCATGCATGCTATTGATCTACTAGAGGGTTAGAGATTAAGCATAAATCAAATAAATCATATAAGACTCGTGCATTTGGGACGGGAAAAGTATCTTTTTTATTAATCTCAAGATGAATCAACTTACAATGATTATAGAGACTGGCCACCGTTCCTCAATCCTGATCCTGGGCTCCTCCTCTTCTTTGTCCTCCAACTGCTTTGCTTGAATTCTCCTAAAGCTTGAGGAAAGGCTAAAGGGTTGGGACAAAACGGATTCGGCAATTGGGCAGAGTTTCCTTGCTATGATTTTCCTCTTCCAAATAGTACCCCTACCCCTTCTTTTATAGGCTAGAAGGAGCTAGGGTTTTGGGTGAACTCTCGGCCATGCATGGTTGGGAGTTCCAGTTAACTGACCCAAATCTTTTCATTCCATCGACAACTTTCCTGATTTTTTTCTTTGTTAGGTAAACGCTAGCTATAGTGGGCTAGCCAGCGTTCCAATGCGTACAGTATAAGGCCTGCCAGCGTTCCAACGCACCCAGCAGTGGGTTAGGGTGCAAGTTGCTTGATTTAAGAGGTTTTTCAAGAGTTTGTTCAGCATGGCTTTGGAAATGAAGGGCAATGAGTTGGCCTGATGCCAGGTAAGCATGGATAGTGCAATTTAGGGTTATAACATGCACCTCGTGTAACTGCACTTCTATTTTCCTTAGCTCTAGATATTCTACGAGGAATTCATAAGTATTCACGCTTCTATCACTCATTTGTTTAAAATCTGAGGCGATGGCTCTGATTCTTCCAACTGCACTCTTAGCAGCTTCCTCCCTCTGGTCATGTACCTCCTACAAAGTGCTCGGTACTGCTTGGATATCCAAATCCGTTATCCTTGCTTGAAGCTGCTGGATGGCCTCAACAAGCTTCACCACTTGTACCTCGACTCACTCATGTTCCCCTTGTACCAAGCCTCACACAGAGCGAAGTTATTTTTTCATTGTGTCTTTGACCGCAGTCTTCTCTACAAGTAGTTGTTCCTTTTCTCTTTGTATATTTTCTTTGTCCTCTTCGAGCATCGCCCGAAACTCATCTCTCATTTTTGTAGGCCATTACACAGTACCACATAACTCGTAGTTTCTTTAAGACTTCTTCTTTCTCCTATTTCAAGGCTTCTATAGCCTTATATTTTTCTTTCTGGACTCTCTAAATTCGATCCTCGATCGCATCTGTAAGTCTCCTCAATTGGGCGGGCTCATCCCCCAATTCTGCAACTTCTGATGAAGAGGGAACATTAGACACTACGTGGATAGATCAAATATCCCGTTGTATTTATTTTAATTCATTCTCAACTCTTTCATATAGCTCCTCCTGCTTCGCTCCATATCTCTACAAGAGGTCCTCAGATGCATCCTCCATGGCTCTGTAGACCAATCCGATGTCGTACTCCGTGAGCGTGGCCTCTAGCTGGGTCTTGCTAGCCCATGTCTTCTTTCTTGCTGAAGGTTTCTATGGGAAAACCTTCCTCTTCTACGATGTTACTATTTTAGTAAGGGGATATTTTGACAGTGTAGCTTCACCTTCTTCTTTCTCTTCTCCTTCATCCCCTCCTCCTTTTCCATTTACTTTGTCTCCTTCTTCGAGTGAGCTAGATCTATTTCCTTCAGAAGCGTTGTCCTCCTCGTCGGTCTCTATATTCTAGACTTCTTCCTTTTCCTTCGTATTCTTCACTCCGGACTGGCTTGCATGCTTGACCCAGGTTACAAGGGGGCTTCATATGATGTCAGTGTTGGATAGTTGTACATCATTGACCGGTACAAGGAACTCCTATGACCATTCCTTCGTGATCTGTTCCATGTCCTCATCTGTCAACTTGTAATAGGATTGTAACTCTTCCTTACTCTCATCTCTGTGCGCAGTGATATAGATGAAGTGTCGATCTACGCAAAAATTAGCTATCGATCTATACTGGTGCAAGGTGCACAGTGTCATGCGTGGAAATGATTCAATAGCAACCTTCAGTTGTTGATAGTATGCGTGGAAGACAATGCTCGACTGCCATTGCTTTGACATGTCGTTGGTGCACCATAAGGTTGAGAACCTAGCGACCAATGAATTTGATGGTTCGATCTCTGGGAAGGTGGCTCCTTCCGACATTTTCCAAGAGACAAATGAAATCAACATGAGAAACCAACTAAAGAAGAACTCGTATCCTTGATCCTGAGATTCTTGACAGTCTTCTTGAGCTCATTGACGAGGTAAATCACCCAATTCATCTCCATCCCCTCCAAACATTTTTTTGTGAGGTCCACCACGAACCTGGTGACCTGTGTGGGGCAATTCTTTCTGATGATCTTGGCATCTATGAGTTGGAAAGTGAGGTGCACTGTGCCATCCTAGATAGAGGCTACCTTGCAACCTCTCTTTCCCTTCTCGACTTCGTCGTAAGCCTCCTTGATGCGTTGTTCCAAGGAGTGGTCTGAAGCCTTCCCTAGGTAAAAATGCTAAGGGTCGGATCTATGCATGCTAAATCCTGAAATCAGGTGGATCAAAACTAGATCCATAATAATCTACCAGTCGAGCCATAGGTATCCACCATGGTAGCACAACAAGAGGAGTTTAACACAAGCGTTAACCTCTTGATGATGACCAAAATGGGAAATCTTCGCGAGCTCTAGTTAGGACTTCGTGAGCTCCTTAATCCATGGTTGGGAGACCAAGTGAGGCTTCTTCCCAGTCATCTTTGTCAAATATCTATGGGACATGAGCATCACATAGTTATTTCTATCCCCCATGTTGAATTCATTGTTATTCAGTAATGGGATCAGTCGTAACTGGATCCCAACTACGCATATTCCTTTCGGGATATACGCAATGATCAAAATGTATTTGTAATCGCGGGGAATTCTATCGTAGTTAACCACACCAGCCAATAGTGGAATATAATATAGCAATATCGATGGGATCTACTTCGCATTCACCATATCTCCTCACTGATTACTTCATTTCTCGGTCGCAGGGTTAACACGGCCAGAACAATGCCCATTCGAAGGGGAAGCCTGCAATCCTCTAGTCAACGACGCCTGTAGTCCCTCAGACACAGCTATATCAACCATGAAATTCTTAAGAACCTCCTCGATGGAATTCTCTAACTTAGTGGGTTCGCCTGACATTCTCACTGTTAAACGGACAAGTCGAGGTAGGAGAACAGATAAGTGGACAAATCGACAACGACGTCTAGATTTTGAATCATAGATCGACACACAATCAACTCCCTATTATCTTAGTTAATCACGGGTGGAAAAAAGTGGTCTCGGCGCAGCGTCCGATGGGTTAAATAAGAGACCATCATAATAGATTCCTTCAATAGAAAGGAGTGCTTCCATCAATGCGAATCTGTCCATTATGGCAGGGTCTCAACATCCAACGATGATTGTTAAAGTTGAAAGGATGAACATGAGACAATCAACTTCATCCTTTCTATCGTTGTTGTATGGCCACCAAACATACACTGTGGATCCATGCCAATATGACTCAAATATGAACATAGCCACCAAAAATACACTGTGGATCTATGTGTTAAAGACTTAAATTTGAACATAGCCACGAGACATACACTATGGATCTATACAACAGTATAATTTGAATATACTCCAACGCAACCTGGATCTGTCAGAAAAGATCTATGGTCTTCATCTCTACCACTCTATAGTACGAATCTAACCATGTGAATACATGTGTTGAAGTCGAACATGGTAGAAACCACTTGATTACCAGTCATTAATGAATACCGTTAACAAGTGCGAGGGAAATCACCATTAATTTCAATGACTCCCAAGGTACACTAGTACAATCCAACGAGTGCGAATTTATGAGCTGAAGTCAAACACTTAGTGGAATCTCCCGATCAGGGGTCAATAATGAAAACCCATTGTCAAAAGAAAGGAAACATTCCATTGAGACATGCAAGTTCCAAGGTACCAATTAGTTTCTAAGTCTAATTCCTGGATAATGAGTTGAATTCGACATGAAAAGACTTGTCACAGGAGGGACTTAATGTATCCCCCATCAATGACATGAAATGGGTAACATGATTTGAAGTAGATCATAGTAACAAGTGATTCAGGACTGAGTCAGGGATGGCCAACAAAATAGAAGGCTTAAGGACTGCATAAATGGTCGACACAATAGAAGGCTTTCTGGGTTGAACTTCTCTTTGAACATATTGATAACATGACAACTGTTTTTGAAACACTGACTCAACAACAGGGATCACAGACCAATTTATAATCTTATAAAGGAGTATGATAAAGAGACAAGTGTATTTTCCAACCTAGACACAAAGAAAGTGAAAGGGTGTCATGTTCAAAGGTGACTCTTCCATAGAATACAGGTTTAGACACATTTTGTTCCAAAATTTCCCCCCACTATTTCTGGCGAGTACCATTATTTTTACACAAGATTGAGGAGGATAACATATGCTTGAACTATAAGCTCATTCTTCAGATGAGTCCCTCAGAGTATTTTTAACGAACCCTAAGAAGGAGTGGTTCAGTCCTATATGGGCCTTGTAATGTTTTTTTTACGAGTCCAAAGAAAGAAAACTCAGTGGTCTTTTCATATTTATGGAGTTTGAAAAGAACTTAAAGAAAACTCCAAAAGGTCCTTTTTCATAAACATAGTCTTTTGAGACCAAAAAAATATAATCTATCACTCAACAAACATTTTCTTCAAATACTTTAATGAGCATGAAAAGAACAAGATCGCTAGGCAATATTTTCATGTTTAGAGAGTCTAAAAAGAGCTTAAAGGGAACTCCAGGGGGTTCCTTTTTCATATAACCTTTACGAGTCCAAAAAAGTGATAAAATTTTACTCAGTTACATTCTCATTGATTTATGAGCATGAGAAATAACTAAGACTAATATCAAGATTGTTTTCATTTTTACGCAAGCTTAAAATAGAAAAAAAACTATGCTTGGGATAGATTTTATTTTTACACAAGATTAAAACTAAACAAAACTATGCTTGGACCTGGTTTCATTTTGACACAAGATTGAACCAAAGGAAACTATGCCTAAGGTAGGTGGTTTCATTTTTACACAAGATTGAACTAGAGAAAACTATGTTTGTGACTTCCCAACACAAAAAATAGGGATGGTTGGTACTTAACCCCCATATTAAGAAGCTAGTTGCTTAACTTCAGCATGAAGTCTAGAGGCTGGAAGAAAATGTCCCCCAAGCTTCGTTTCTTCCAACAACACGGGAGGATGAAAAGGAGCTTAAAATACTATACAAAACGAAGTACTTGTCTCAATCGAAGAAAGGGGAAATCTATTTCATTTTTTAACGAGATTGACATAGGCAAATAACTATGCTCGAGAATCCAGGTTCAATCCCCAGACCTCTATTTCATTTTTTAATGACCTTGACACAAAAACAAGAAATATGGTCCTAACCTCGGTTTCATTTTTTAACGAGGTTGCCACAAAGATGCAAAACTATCCTCACAGCTGATTTCATTTTTTTAATGAGCTTGAAATCAGGAAACCATGCTCAAGGCTGATTTCATTTTTTAATTATCTTGAAATAAGAAAACCATGCTCAATGATGGTTTCATTTTTTAATGAGCCTAAAATCAGAAAACTATGCTCAAGGCTGGTTTCATTTTTTAATGAGCTTGAAATTAGAAAATCATGCTCAAGGCTGGTTTCATTTTTAATCATGGCTTCTAAGAAGACGAAGCTTTAGAAGGACACCATATCAAGGGACAAAAATCGGTCATGGATTCCAAGAGATCTTCGCTCGATGGAAGAAACACACTTTGGAAGGAACACATGTCGAGGAATGCGATAGGGGTAAGGATATTAGGCTCCAATAACCCTATCGAAGAGATGACTAGGTCAACTACCGTATCTAAGTCATAAGAGACTGAGCTTACAATGAGAGGCTCATATTCATCTATAGCTGAAGGCATGGGAGACAACGCCACATAATTGACCTGCGGCAGGGGCGATACCATTTGCATATAAGAACTGTTTAGGGAGTTCTTAAATTTTGTTTATTGAGTTGATGGTTAATTCAAGGCCAATAAACAAAATTTGATCAACAATCACCATTCTTCGATCATGTGGGAAAGATATCACATGAAAAAGAGTGGACACAATATCTTTCATGGCATAGACATAATCTCTCCCAAGGAGTAAATCGAAATCCAAGGGGTATTGGACTACCATGACATCAACAAAGACAGTTTTCCCTCCCAAGGTTATGGGAAATTGAGGAAGGATCCCTAAAGGGTGACTGGTTCTTCTGTTAAAAGAAAACAAAGTCTAGGTAACTGACACAAGTTGAGGATAACCCAAAGATTGGAAAGAAAGAGAGGAAAAAATACTAATGAATGAACCTTCGTCTATCAACCTCTGAGGAACGTCCCAACCACAAACTTGTACTGTAATATTGAAAGGAATGTGAGAGGGAAGATGAGGTCCAGTTATGACACCCCAATTAAAAAGGATGGCCTCATTACTTGGAGGGGGTTCTATGGGAGAAGGAGGAAAGCCCCCTAGCATGGTATATTTTGTATAAATGAGAAAAATGTGGGCAACATTGGGATTACTCTCTAGTGGGAGAGTAGGATCAACTGATAATGACATCAAATCGACCACTTGGGTGTCAGTCTCCAAGGGGAGAATGGGGTCAACAAGTGGAAACAGATCGGCCGCTTGGGTTGCACTCTCTAATGGGAGAGTGGGATCAACCGAAGATGGGATCATATCAACCACTTTGTCAACTAGTTCAACTAAGGACATGACCAAATTGACTACATCATCAATCAGACTAAACAAAGAAGGAACCAGATCGATCATTCCATCAACTACAGGTGGGTTGAGAGTAATCATGTGAGAAACAACTGGAAGTTGAGGTTGGGAAACAATCATGTCTTCGAATAATTTCGAGGCTTCATCCATACGAGGGAAAAGTTGAGTTTGATGACTCCCTCCACATAACATACATAGGAACTTGACTCTACTTTTCTTCTTCCCAATGATATCTTGACTAGTTGATGGGAGGTCATCAACATGTTGCTTAGAGGCCGACGACATGGATTTGCGAGGGCGTGTAGACCATGCTTCTATAACCTTGGATAGACCAAGGAAATCCTTAAGAAGATGGATACCCTTAGTAATACTGCAAGGGTACTTGGGCTTACGGGTGGTTTGGGTGATCTTGGAATCATCAACACTCCCAACACAATTATCAGTAACTGGTGGTTTCCCAACATGTCCAGCAGTGGCTGGAGGTTTAGACCCTTTCTTACTTTTCTTCTTCTTCTTATCCACTGGGTTATTAGCTGCAGAGATTTCACTCGACAAAGAATGTGAAACGGAAGAAGACCTTGCAATTGAAGAACGTGAAGAAGAGCTTACTGGTGAAGAAGGTGAAGGATCAACATGAGGTTGATGTTCTCAGGGGGAAGTGCTTACAACTGAAGCACTAGCCATGGTAGCACTGAAAGTCACACTTTGACTGCTAAAGTGTAAGCTCAACACCCATCAGAATATAAAAGATAATTTGGTTTTGAATAGGTGGATCAACAAGATGGAGAAAGAAAGGGAGAGGGCAACAAACTGCAGATCAATAGGCTACACCAATGGGAAATGGAGTCACAAACATCCTACTCATCAAAGGCACAAAAATTGCTAAAAAAAAAAAAGATTATATGCTGGTAGGTGAAAGAATGAAGAAGGAAAACATAAGATAGAATGTTAACTAAACAAAGATCCTATCAATTTAATGAATCAACAAATACTTGAATATAAACAATGACTAATGGGCAAAATACAATAGATCCTCTGCTCCTTAGGGATCCATAAATCATTGACAGCCTTTGATCCTCAAATCTTCAATATATTCAAATAAGAAGAAATATAAAATAAGAGTTACAATTTGAAATCACAACTCTCATGAGTCTCCAATAGCAGTAATGCTTACAATCAAAAAATGCCCACATGCTTACAAATGAACACACAGGAAAACTGCCTACTCCTACTCACTCTAGCCTCTCTTGGCTCATCCCTCCCTTCTCTAGGAGATCTCTCTTTTCTTAAATAGAAAATAGCATCCAAATAACCTAAGGAGGTCGAATCCCATATCCTCCATTGGATTCTAATCCTAAGAGATAGGTGACAACAATCAAAGAGACAAAAATCCAACAAACTGCTGATTTTCAGGAATTTGTTGGAAGTCATTAATAAATTGTTTCCACCTCATGCATGAGGCCTTTGCTAGAGATAAATCTTAGGTGTAGGTATCCCTTGACATCTAAATGATCCTTGAGAATTCATTCAAACTCTCCTTGACATGTGGCAACCTCCCAACAAGGCGAATATCAAAATCGTAACCACTACAGGAAATTACTACGTAGCGCCATTGTGTAGAGTATGCATTGCCTACTTCTATATCCAATATATCTCAAACCAAAATACATTTTGAAAAAATGAGAGAGGTTTCTTTTATTTGGAATGCTATGAACAAAAACCTCCATTTTTCAAAAATACATCCTCAACTTCTCATAACCCAAGTTTTAAATTAGTGACTCAAAACTGGCAGAATAACTCTCCACAATTTATCCTCTGCCAGAATATTACACATCGCCTCTAGGTAGAACCCAACTATGTCACTATATGCAATTCGGTAGAATAAATCTGTGGGTGCTCTGATTCATGAACTTGGATATTGGGAATAACTCAATATAATTTCAGTTTTCCCCCAAAAAAATAAAAATCCCATAACAATTGTAATCATTTGCCAAAATGAATGATGAAATGCAGATTCTATTCTCTGTGAAATATTAGGTAGCGCCACTTATGCAATGCTGAGGAATAAACCAATATTGTGCTAACATAGGCTCCATGGGGTATAGAGTCCTCCCTGTGAGGATCTAAGAACTCTTGTAGTTTCAGTGCCTTATCCTTTGGGCTTGTGGAGTCATGCTCTCAACCTTTAACCTCTGCAATCTTCTTTGATCTATGACCTTCAACTGAAACTAAATGAGAATGAAAACTAAAACTGACATAATGATGAAAATGATTCTTTTCTAACAAGCTTATTGCACACACCTACTCTAATTATTGGGAAACTGAAGCATTCAAGTTACATTAAACAACCAATGAATCCATTTTATCATTTTTTCAACCATTCGAAGTTTTGAAATGTGCTTCCTTAAGCACCAGAGATCATTCTTACATGAAGACGCATCAAAGAAACATTTGGAAACAAACTTTCCATTGAAGAAATCAATGAGCCTAGACCCATTTTCTGCTTGCAGACAGGCTACAAATGGATCCTGAAAAACATCATCAATACTTGCCCCTGCAACATTGCTTTGTGTAGAAAGGAAAAGTGTTGCATTAGGTCCTTCGTCCACTGTTCTTGGTTTTTGTATGGCTTGCTGATTCTCTAATTCATCCTCAATACATATGGCCTTGGTCCACTTCTGGTCATGAGGTGTATTAGGAAAAAGGCTTAGTGATGCTTGTCTTTCTTTAATTTCAACCTTTCTCATCTGATCACATGGCATTTGATCTTGGCTGCTTGATGAAACTGAGCTTGTGTCTTCAAGAGGAATAAGGGGTTGATAGGGCAGTTCATCACAATTAGAAGTTCTTGGGAAACTAAATTCTTCTATCTTATCTTCGGATTGTGAGGGATATTCATCATAGCTTGGCTTATGGTCCCAATTTCTCAGTTTTTCACCCTCTAAAATTAGATTATCATCTTTTTCTTCTTTTTCAGCAACAAAAATATGGCATGAGGGTTGAAACAAGCTATTGTTTCTTTGATGGGAAGGGTACTTTTCTTATATAAGGTCTTCAACAGATTGTTCATGGAAATCATCTTCATAATCATCATACAAAGGTGAATCAATGACCATTTGAATATTAATGGCTCAGGGGATTAGTATAATAGCTGGGACAACTGGTTGCTTGGGGAAAACATCCTCATAGTCATCAAAACATGGCAAATCATGGCACATTTGTTCATTAACAATAGGAGGGACTGATAATCTATGAATTTGGTCATGACAAGATGCAACACTATTCTCATGATAAAATAATTCTAAATCTAAGATGACCTCTTGACTTAAAGAATTGAGAAAAGGAGGAGACAAGGAAATGATGGATTGTCCATATTGATCTTTCTCTCGGGGACCTATATTTTCACATGAATGATGCATTTGTTCTTCAAATTTAGGAAAAGAATTATGAAACTCATCATCTAAGTCTTGCCCTCTATAATAATCCCATTCATCATCACTACTAGAGGAATCACTTGCCGAATCTTGAATATATGATGCATACCTCTCACAACAATTCTCAAAAAGTCTTTCAGCTGGATAAATTATCTTGCAATGAGAATAAAAAACATCATGAAAGTCCTTCAAAGAGGAAATACTAGAAGCAGGAAGTGTTCTATACCATTTCCTTGCATCACCTTCCAATGAATACATGAACATTTTCATTAATATATCTTCATAATGGATGTCAAGTTGCTGCATCAAAGCATGAAATTCATGAACATACTCAAAAGGGTTTTCATCATCACCTTCATAAAATATGGGTAGGAGGTCTTGACATTCATCAATTTGAGGCATAAGATGTGGATAACCATATATGGTTGAGAAATTGAGTGGGGAAAACTTCCTGGCTAGGATAGCCTTCATAGCCATTTGATTTTTCTCATCCCCAGTGGAGTCACCAACATATTCTGAACAATGGAGTCACCATGGTGAATGTGCAGTATTGAAGGTGTCCAACTTTAGTCACCATCTAAAGATGGAGCGGTGCAATGTCGCTCTTCCCAGGGAGCTTTTCAATCTTCTCAAATCTGTCCTCGACAATGACGCCAAGAATGTTAGCACTGAAAGTCACACTTTGCCTACTAAAGTGTAATCTCAGCACCCATTGGAATGCAAAAGATAATTGGGTTTTGAATAGGTGGATCAACAAGATGGAGAAAGAAAGGGAGAGGGCAACAAACTATAGATTAATAGGCCACACCAATGGGAAATGGAGTCACAAACATCCTACTCATCGAAGGCACACAAGATACTCAATAGAAAACAAGATTATATGCTGATAGGTGAAAGAATGAAGAAGGAAAACATAAGATAGAATGTTCACTAAACAAATATCCTCTCAATTTAATGAATCGAATTATACTTGAATATAAACAATGACTAATGGGAAAAATACAATAGATCCTCTGCTTCTTAGGGATCTATAAATCATTGACAGCCTTTGATCCTCAAATATGCAATATATTCAAATAAGAAGAAATATAAAAGAAGAGTTACAATCTGAAATCACAGCTCTCATGAGTCTCCAATAGTAGTAATGCTTACAATCAAAAAATGCCCATAGGCTTACAAATGAACACACACAGGAAAACTGCCTACTCCTACTCACTCTAGCCTCTCTTGGCTCATCCCTCCATTCTCCAAGAGATATCTCCTTCCTTAAATATAAAATATCATCCAAATAAGCTAAGGAGTTTGAATCCCATCTCCTCCATTGTATTCTAAGACTAGGAGATAGGTGGCAACAATCAAAGAGACAAAAATCCAACAAACTGTTGATTTTCAGGAATTTGTTGGAAGTCATTAATAAATTGTTTCCACCTCATGCATGAGGCCTTTTCTGGAGCTAAAGCTTAGGTGTAGGTGTCCCTTGACATCTAACTGATCCTTGAGAATTTATTCAAATTCTACTTGACATGTGGAAACCTACCAACAAGGCGAATATCAAAACCGTGACCGCTACAGAAAATTAGTATGCAACACCACTATGTAGAGTACACAGTGCCTACTTCTATATCCAATATCTCTCAAACCAAAACACATTTTGAAAAACTGAGAGAGGTTTTTTTTATTTGGAATTTTATGAACAAAAACCTCCTCCCATTTTCAAACATACATCCTCAAATTCTTATAACCCAAGTTTTAAATTAGTGACTCAAAACTGGCAGAATAACTCTGCACAATTTATCCTCTACCAGAATATTATGCAACTCCTGTAGGTAGTGCCCAACTATGTTTCTGCATGCAATTTGGTAGCATAAATCTATGGGCGCTCTGATTCTTGAACTTGGATATTGGGAATAACTCAATATAATTTCAATTTTCCCCAAAACAAATAAAAATCCCATAGCAATTGTATTCATTTGCCAAAATGACTGATGACATGCATATTTTGTTCTCTGTGAAATATTAGGTAGCGCATGTAGTATCGCCACTTATGCAACGCTGAGGCATAAACCAATCTTCTGCTAACAATATGCATTCAGGATTGCCTGAGTGGAAATCAACCATACTGGTAATCCAATTGTGAGACCTGGAAGGCTCAAAGTAGAGATGTAAGGAGGACCAATGTTTCCATAAGAAGGAAAGAAAAAAGGTTCCCCCTGGAAAAGAGGTTCTTTCATTGGTCATTCCAGGAACTGACGCCATTAAAAACATATCCAACCTAGAGTCTTCTAGGAAAAACAAACATCACACACTAAAAATCTAGGAATCAAACAAGCAAACAAAACCTTCTTACAATGAACACACTAGTTAGTGATGAAATTCAACGTCGCGGGAACAATGTACGAAGGAGTCAAGATAGAGAGGGTGGAAAAGTTACGTTGGAGACCTACTTAACGAACTTACACCTTGGTGAAATCTCCCACACATAATCGTGGGTATACCCTCCAAGGAGCCTGAGTGAGTTTGGCTGATGTCAATTCCAAGTACCATGAAGACTTGCTCCTCCACAGTCACCTCGTGTAAATACCCTAAAGAGATAGGCCATTAAGGTTACTAATTACTATAGTGATGCCTGGGGAAACAATCGACAATCTGATCCATACACAAAGGCAGAGTATCTAGCCCGCAATCAACTCGAAAGGTTTCCACTCATGATTGTGGGTATACCTTCAAGTGACCCCTAATAATATGCATAATCTCTACACCAAGACCAACAAAGCAGGGTGAGTAACTCTGATAGTGTCAATGCGACCTCAGGTTTGACCTTTGTGTGAGAAGGGCTTCCCAGGATAAAATGTAGCAAGTGGATTTGAACTCTCCCTATCACAAGATACTATGTTTGTTTTCAGCTTTGTAAAGTTATCTTTCACACCTATTCCAAAGCTCTACAACTAATCTAATATAGGTTTTCTACTAGAAAATATAAAAATGACTAATCAATTTTTATAAGCGCTTTATTTTTAAGGTTGTTGTTACTTAAGAGGAAAATGGCATGGCCTAAATGATGTTTTGATCGACTCTAAACAGTTCAAAGAAATGAGAATGCAAATGTTTCAATTCGATGAAAGCTATATTATGAGAAGGATAAAACGTTTATCATTCCCAGATGCACAATGTCCCAAAATTTTTTAACTCAGCAATATCAAGAACTTCAAGAAATGAGCCAAAGAGACTGTACAAAAATCACAAATACACGATTCTTCCCCCCCCCCCAACCATGAGGGGGAATGTTTTTTATAATTCAAGACAAAAAAAAACCGAAAACATGCAATTTCACTACTTCAAATGCAAGGACGCCCCCAATCTAATATAAAGCAATAAATTAAAAAATTTTGTTTCAAAGATAGCTAAAAGAAATAGCAAATCGATATGAAACAAAGAAGCCCAAAAATGTTTTTCTTTTAACACAAAGTATTCAATAAAAGAAAAATAATTTCTTTCACCAAACAATTATAAAGAAAAAACAATGCTTTGTAATTGAAAGACACTCAAAGAAAAATATCAAATCTTTCAAAACAAAATGAGCCAAAACGAAGCAAAGATGGCTAAAAGAAGATTCAAATACTATCAATAATACTGTAATCAAACCCAAAAATTCACCCCAAAACCATATCTAAGATCTGGGCAAGAAAAACCATCAAAAATTAAAAAAATTCACAATCGTCGCAAGATGGAAGACTAACACAGTGAGACGATGCTAGATCATCGTGAGCCAAAGAAAATTACAGTGTGACGACATCGCACTGTGTATAATAGGCAGAGTGCATCGATCCTAGATCGTAGCACTGTCCCTCAAAGCAGGGTGCGACGATCAAAGAAAAAATGGAAAAAATAAAAAAGCAAGAAGATTTTCCAGTGAATTTAAACAGTGAAAGAGTTCATCTGGATCTCCTAGTGACTCAGAAAACACAACTCAAGAAATCAAAGAAAGAAAGAAATACACACTAGGAAAACAATCTGTTTCCTCAGTATGGTCGTCAATTTTGTTACCGAACAAATTGGTAAGTGCAGACACAAACAAATCTCCCTAGTTTCACTTGAAACTAGAACAAAACAAGACAATGCACTATTCTTTTCTTAGATTTCAATTATCAAATGAGAAATGGATCTAGAACATACCTTTTAAATATTGAAGATCCAACTTTGCCAATGCAATCCAAGCTCTGTCACGAGGCTTATGGAGAAAAATATGCAAAGGAACACAAGCCAACGAAGACAAGAATAATAAAAGAAATATTTGATATGAAACTATATATGTGATCAAGGAATCATACAATATCAACAAATAAGATTCATATAGGAAAGAAAAGTGCATTTGTATTAAATAATAGAAAGAGATATTACTACCAAAGCCTTGATGTTGTAAAGTCCCTTCCAATAGTTCCTTGCTTCCCACACACTTCTTGCTCCAAGGATTCCAAGACCATGGATCTAATAGCTACTCACAATCGATCTTGACAAAGCAAAGCTCAAAGCCAATCTAACCAAGCTAACAATCTCAAGCCAAATTTCCAAATCCACAAGCTCTAGCCAACCTTCTCCATGAGAGCTCCTCTCCTTTTATAAGCTGAAGAGGATAAGGTGAGGAGGTTAGGATCATCCCACTAAATCAGAAAATTGAGTAATATCCAAACCAATCGGAGGCAACCTCACCATAGAATCTTCTCCTTCTAGAAGCATCGAGAAGATGCTCATTTTTTCCACATACGAAAATCGTCACACCCGAGCTATAGTGCAGCCTGCGACGATATGCGATAATCACACCCTAGCTATAGTGCAACTTGCGATGACATCACAGTCTAGGTTTAGTACAACATGCAATGATCTGGGATCGTTGCACCCCATGCATAGTGTAGGGTGCGACGATCCTCCTCACAAAGGAAAATATGATTTCATCTCTCAGGTAAAGTTATTCTCCCTTCTTTCCTCAGGAATTCAGGACACTGATACCTCTGAAGAAAATAGATAGGTTTACATCATTAACGGTCATAAGGGTGATGAAAGTAATGTGTAACAATAACAGTGTTGGATCTGCAATCTCCAAAAAATCTTTCTAGGTTCCTGCATCCAATTATTAGTCCAACAATTCTTTCTATGCATAGGAATAACATATATTTTTTCATTTATATTAGCTTTACTTAGATCAAATCTTTCTTCTAACTGTGCCCTAGCTTTCAGACTAGGACAAAATCTATTAAACATACCTAAATTCATGCTTTCAAAACAAAAATTTTCACTTACCTTACCTCTATCAAAGCACATAGCTTTACCTCTTTTAAGATCTTACCTCTTTTCCTTAGATCGGGTTTCTTTTCTAGCACAGATCTTTGTAAATCAATTAGATTATTGTGCACTACAACAGGATATTTATGCACAGAGCTTCTCTTTTCTTTACTTTAGTTCCCAACAATCACAGTTTCAGGTCTCGACAATGGAACCATTTGTTGGCACAGGGGCAGACCTGCGAAGCAGGAGAAGTCTCACTCAAGGTAGAGGCAGGGGGGGTTACATGACTCAGGTTTCTGTAACCAATTTGGGACACAAATCTATGATTATAATACTTCATAAAGTACCTTAAAAACACTTAGAAGATGATACAAATTAGTTCATTAGCTTTCATTAACATATCAGAACAAACCCTAAGGTGTATCAACGCAGTAACAACAAAGATTAAACACTTCAACCACTTAGCATACAACACAAAGTTGCATCTAGCATTCATCCATAAATCACAAGTAAAGCATTAAGCAACATCAGATCTATCCATCCTACATAATAACAAAAGCACTAAGCAGATCAATGACAAAAACAACAAACACAAGATTTACATGGTTCACCCTAGTGTGGGGCTACGCCCACCAACTCTTCTTCTTCTCTATTATTCTTCAATATCTTACATTCATCCACTCCTGTGCACTAAGCCATAGAGCTAAGCTTCGCAGAGGATAGGATATCTGTGCATTGAGCACCAGATCCTCCTTCCCAAAGTTAGGTCAAGGCATAGAGACAACTCCTTTATCGAGCACAGAGCCTTACCTACACATTATTTTGCACAAATAACTCATAACTACATTCACTTAGCCTTCCAAGCTATTGACACTTACTTCACTTCCATTTACAATACATTCTTACACTTATTTATACTTTTACAATAAGGCCTAAACATGGGTAAACCCATGGGCTAACATCCTATAATCCATTACAAAACCCCTAATGAACCCCTTGTTGGGTCCACAAAGACCAAAAAAAAGTGAGATCCATGATCTCAGCTCCACTTGGGCGTTCCTTCCTCGATCATTGTGTCAAAGTCCAAAAAGTGGTCAAACCTGACCAAGATTTATTCAAAACTTGGTCAAGGGCCAACAAGGTGAGGCAAATCTTGCTATAACATATTGATAGTCTAGAGGCTGAGAATGATAAATTAAAGGAGAAAATCAAATAACTGGAGAATTCCTTGATGCCTCTTCCAATCCTGGCCAGTCCTTTGACAATGATTAAAATAACTACACCTGGTATCAAGTTTTCTCACAACGGTCTGAAATTATGTTCAGAAAAACATTAAAAATAGAATGCCATTGATAACATAGGCTTGGGAGGTATAAAAAAATATTGTTTTTTTTTGTTCAAGGGAACATGCATTTCATGAGTATATCCAAGTTGATTTTAAGAATAAACAAGGATTTTACACATATGTTGTTTAACCATTTTGGATAAAAGTCTCAAACATGACATAATTGAAAAGGAGAGAAGAAGATTTTCCTTCTCCAAGTCAAATCAAACAACTGAATTCCTGTTGGAAAGAAAAGTTAAAGAATTTGAGAAACATTGTCCAAGCATGCATTGAAGCCATAGTGAAAAGAGAAGAATTATTTAGAAGACTCACTGAACTAGATTTAGTAGGAAGCACTAGTGATATGCAAGATCCTAAATTAATTTTCAATTCAATGTTTTTGACAAGGAAACAATTTTATGAACAAGTGGAGATATTAAAGGGATTAGTGACTGAGAAATTTAATGACATAATTGAATATGGTGAAGAAGAGATATATAATTGGCTAATTGATTATTCTATGAAAAATCAAGATATTGAAGAATCAATCCATGAAATTTCTCATGACCTAAGAGATTTAGAAGGTGAATTGTTTGATATCAAAATTAGGCATTAAATAAATGTTGCGCCAATGGAGAATTCATTGTTGAGAGGGAATTCAAAGGAGCAAGAGAGAGACATACCAACCATCATTATGTAATCAATATTTTGATCAGCAAGCAAATATCTTCATTCTTCTCCATTATTTTCTTCTTCTGCAATGTTTTCTCAAATCTTTGTGCTTATATTCTTAAAACAATCATGGGGCTGAGTTCTCAAGTGTTTTTCTTGATATCTTCCAAGACTTTTCATATATGATCATGGAGAATTTTCAGCCATATAGGTGACTTTTGGTGCAATTATTTACATAATATATTACCAAACGTAAATTATCAACTGAGATTCGTAATCAGTAGAGTTGATGCACTATATGTGCCGATAACAGATAGGTTCCTATGTCTATTTAGTATAGATAAGAAAACCATTTAGAAACCAACACACTTTTAAAAATGACAATCTTCACACAATTCGAAAGATGGAAAGAAAAACTCATAAACAAGAAAAAGCTCTCGCTCAGGTGATGGACATATTCATTGATGGCTCATGAAAAGAAAAGATGAACTTTGATTCTATTTCCTGGAGCAACTAAATGAACAAGTAGGATGCCCCATTAAAGATCATGTATGGTGAAATATAGAGATCCAACTATTCCTGCATTACCACACTTTGCAACACATTCGAATAGTGAAATTAAACAAAATAACATGAAATCAAAATAACAAATACATGAAATGAAAATCTACACTAACAATTTACGATAAGCTTACCAAGATGGATCGGTGGCCCTTGTCAATGCCAACATGGAAGATTTTAGATCAACAGATGATAACTTCTAAGAGAGACAAAATCACTAAATCCAAACTTGCATTAATCTTCAACAAGTAGGTTTACAAAAGGAGTCTCTTCATGAATCCAATATACATCATAACAATTCTCCTCAAGAACCTATCTCATAACAATTCCCTTAATCTACATAATAATGAATCCCTCTTCCCTCTCATGAAAAGAGGGCACTCTCTTTTATACATGAGAGCTTTGAAAAAAAGATAAACATCTCATAATTATAGATCCACTTTTCTCTCAACCCATTTCCTTTTATTACAAAATATAATCCCTTCAAATCCTCACACATATCTATCATATATCTTGGATAAGATATGACAACCAAATCTCCATGATCTTCTCCTTGGATTAGGAATGAATTACCTCCTCACATCTTGAAATGGTGGAGGAAGTATTCGAGAAATATTTTGAATTAATCCTTCACATATTCCTACACATGACAAAGCTCACACATTTTTGAGATATATGAAAACATGTCAATTTTCTAATATTTAATCACAAATTCCCTTTTAATACTAAAATAAATGATTTGGAAATAATAAGGTTTAACCCATATTTAATTATGAAAATGGTATCATGAAAGGTTAATGGGGCGATGAAATGTGAAGATTGATGAAGGGAAAGTGGATGGAAATACGACATTTATGAGTCCCAACATACCCCCCAACTGAACTTGTTGCATGTCCTCATGCAATTGTGCATGGATCTTCTCAAGAAAGTTTGGCATCTGAATTTTGGCTCTGAATTTTGTCTTTGAGTGATAATAATGAATATTTCTAGGATGGGATTTATATGGGTAACAACTGACATTTTCTTATGGTTGGTTCTTGTGTGACAACCATGAATATAGAGAATGTTGGTTCTTGTGTAAACAACATTCATTTCGTTATTTGTTCTCTTGCTGTTATGACAATAAAATGTTGGTTCTTGTGTAAACAACATTCATTTCATTATTTGTTCTCTTGTTGTTATGATAATAATTTACCCATTTACTTGTTGGAATAGATAAGTTATCAATGTGCATAAGGAAACATCACTGAGTATAAGAAATTCCTTTTGCATATTTGTGAATCATGCCAATATGTATATCAATGCTTATGAAGCAAAGTGCAATAGAGTATCGTTGGAAGAAAAAAAAATGTTGGTAAATGGTAAATGAGACGAAAAATGGAATGGTGGTGGAAAAATGGAGTGATGATAGCGAATATAGTCCCAACTTGTTGCATGTCCTCATGCAACTATGCATGGATCTTCTCAAGAAATTTTGGCATATGAATTTTGGCTTTGAGTGATGATAATAAATATTTACAGGATGGGATTTACATGAGTAACAACTGACATTTTCTTATGGTTGGTTCTTGTGTGACAACCATGAATATAGAGAATGTTGGTTCTTGTGTAAACAACATTCATTTCGTTATTTGTTCTCTTGCTGTTATGATAATAAAATGTTGGTTCTTGTGTAAACAACATTCATTTCATTATTTGTTCTCTTGTTGTTATGATAATAATTTACCCATTTACTTTATGGAATAGATAAGCTATCAATGTGCATAAGGAAACATCATTGAGTATAAGAAATCCCTTTTGCATATTTGTGAATCATGCCAATATGTATATCAATGCTTATGAAGCAAAGTGCAATAGAGTATCATTGGAAGAAAAAAAAATGTTTGTAAATGGTAAATGAGAAAAAAAATGGAATGGTGGTGGAAAAATGGAGTGATGATAGCGAATATAGTCCCCCCCATGACGCAAACTTCCCTCGATGGCACAGTCGCTCTCGTCAGGACCTTCTCTCCCTCGGAAAGAAGAGTTGTAACACCCTTCAAATCCCGTATCGGGACTTCTCGTCACCCACAGGACTCTCTGTTGATCTCCCGGCAGTTGCTTCGGGAAATCGGGTTTCACGGTATCATGAACCCTATGCACACTTCTCTCGCAAATCCAAACTCTGAAACTCGAATGTCGATGGTCAACGGTCAACGGATTGGGATATCACTACTCACGATGTCAACATCATGCCTTTCAAAACCCCGAACCCCGAGGTGTCGATTCTCGATCAAACGCCACCCGGACGATCCTATCTTTCGGGGCCCCACTCTGCCACGTCACCTTCGGGATTTTGCAGATCGCGAATCCTCGACACAAAGTTCCTTGCTGTTAGAAACCCTAAACGCTGAAACCCTGATTCTTCAGATTCGTGCCACTTGTCCCGCCTATGATCGACGGCTCCCACGAAATCGGGAAATCACTATTCGCGATTTCGACGTGCATGTAACTCTTACACTTTCCAACCCCGATATGCCGAAATGTGATGGCAAATGAGTTCCACTTGCGCTTGGAGGTTAACTCTTTCTCAAGAGTTAAAGTCATCGATTCTCTTCCTCTTGAAGAGTCCTCCGCTCCGAAACTTCTCCCATTCGGGCTTCACCTGGGTCTATTCCACAATACTGGCTAGGGACTCTCCCTCCTGAGCTTTCACCAACTTTTCACTCGGAACCCCTCCGAACTCAATTCTTCCATAAGATCACATACGCAGCATATGAAAGAAATACGTAACAAGAAGCAAATATGCAAAGGCATAATGCCAACAACCCATAGAAAATAAACACGTCCATGGAATTTAACCATGGTTCTCCTGTTCTTCTCTTCCAGGGCTTGACTCTGAGACTTCAACTTGACCTTCACTCCACCTGCATGGTTCGAATATCTCAGCACGACTTTTGAGCAAACAAAGATGAGGGTTTAATCGCCCAGCCTCCTCAACGCACTCTATGCGGAGGTATTCCACTGCACTCTATGCAGGAATCTCCCGGCTTAAACAGAGAAACAATTGAAACTCATTCTCTCATTCCCTCAGATTTTGAACTTGCCATGCAATCACATATGCAACATATAGACAATAAGCAAAACAGGAAGGAAATATGCAACAGCATAATATCAACAACACAGAGAATAATCACAGCCATGAAATTGAATCAAAGCTTTACTATTAATTCAATATCTATACATGGGGATTTTTTTTCACCAGTTCTCTGAGTTGTTCTCTCCCTGCTCCTCTATGCTAATACTGAATGATAAAAATCTCTATTATACAAAGGAGGGTGTCTATATTTGTTTTCCCTCCCGAAAGTGAAACTGTCTAATCTACAACTAACCCTATCTACCAGCATTAAAACTATTAAATGTCTCCCTATCTATATCATAATATAAGTGCGCTCAGCTTTGAATGCCTTCAGTTAAATGGCGGCACAACAATCTTCAAGTTATTCAAAAAGGTATGTGTTGGCATTGTCTAGCTGTATCTCTCTATCCCCACGCTGCTCGTTCCATGACGTCGTAGATGATCCTGCATCATACTCCTCGGCTTAAAAGATTTCATGGGCTCCTGTCCATGAGCTCCTGCACAGTCTATCCATGCTTTTGAATCATTGTCTCTGTTTCCCAGCTGGCATCCTCCACTGGGTGATTTTTCCATTTCACCAGGTACTCAAAATATTGCTTGCTCCTGGTCTTCCTTCCAACTCTTTTATCCAGTATGCACTCCATCTCCGGCTTCTGTGCAACTGGCAATTTCTTCTGCCACTGGACCACTGGTTCCTTGGTTCCAGTGTCTACTGTATCAGTCCTGTATGGGTATAAGTCCGAAATGTTGGAAATCGGAGATATCTCGATGCCCTCCGGCAATTCAAGCTCATATGCATTCTCCCCGAACTTCTTCAGGACTCTGCATGGTCCAATTTTTTTCATCTTGAGCTTGTTATACGTTCCCCTCGGGAACCTTTCCTTCCTCAGGTGTGCTAGAACCATGTCTCCAACTTCAAACTGAAGTTGTCTTTTCCTCTGGTCGGCTCTGCGCTTATACTCCTGGTTCGTCTTCATCAGTCATTGCTTCACCTGCGTGTGAAGTTCCTGCATTGCTTCAGCGAATTCCTCAGCTCTCACGCTGCTAGTTTCATCCTGTTCTGACTCCCTGAGCTCAGATACTCCTCGCGGCTGTGTCCCATACAAAATTTGAAATGGGCTCTTACCTGTACTCTGATTCATAGAATCGTTGTACACAAACTTTGCCTGTGGTAGGATCTGATCCCAACTGCTGTGATGCTCGGTCACCAGGCTCCTCAACAGATCCCCCAAGCTTTTGTTGACTACTTCGGTCTGCCCATCTGTCTGTGGATGGTAAGCAGAACTGAATGCCAAGTCAGTCCCTAGCTTCTTCCATAGCGTCCTCCAAAAGTGACCTATGAACTTCATGTCCCGATCTGAGACTATGCTCCTTGGCAGTCCATGCAATCGCACGATCTCTTTGAAAAACAAGTTCGCGATGTGGGTTGCATCGCTGGTCTTATGACACGGGATGAAATGTGCCATCTTCGAAAACCTATCCACCACCACAAAGATGGAATCAACCCCTCGCTGTGTTATTGGCAAACCCAACACAAAGTCCATGCTAATGGCTTCCCATGGCCTCTCGAGTATGGGCAATGGCTGATAGAACCCTGTGTTCTGCTTTCGTCCTTTTGCATGTTGACATATCCTACACCTGTCAACAAATCGCTTTACATCAACTCGCATGCCAGGCCAATAATAAGATTCTCTTAGCTTGGCGAATGTCTTATCGTGTCCAAAGTGACCTGCTAAGCCTCCGTTGTGCTTCTCCTTCACCAAATTCTCTCTCATAGAACAATATGGAATGCACAATTGATTGCCTTTAAACAACAATCCATCCTGGATCAGGTAGTCAATCCACAGACTCCTATCCCTGAGAACTGGGTTCTCGGCTGCCTCGTATGCCTCGCCAAAGTCTGCGTCACCTACATACATATCCTTTAAATTTTCAAAACCTAAGGTTTTGACTTTGAACTCTTGCAGCAACAAACATTTCCTGCTCAAGGCATCAGCCACCTTGTTCGCAGTCCCCGAAATGTGCTTTATCACAAATGTAAAATTCTGCATGTACTCTACCCACTTCGCATGCTTCTGATTCAGCTTCTCCTGTTGACTCATGAACTGCAATGCATGGTTGTCGTTGTACAGGACAAATTCCTTGGGTAAGAGATAATGCCTCCACTTCTTTAAGGCCTGAATGATGGCATAGAACTCTTTATCGTATGTGGAGTACTTCAGCTTCGCATCATCCAGCTTCTCGCTATAATATGCTACAGGTTTGTCATCCTGACTCAATACCCCTCCAACAGCATATCCACTGGCATCACACTTCACCTGGAAGGTCCTCTGAAAATCTGGCAGCACCAGAATTGGCTGCTCAGTAATCTTTCGCTTTAACAAATTGAAGCTCCTTTCAGCCTCTGATGTCCAATGGAAAACCTTATGTCGCTTCTTCATAGTTTCCATGATTGCGGCACTGATTCCACTAAAATTCCGAATGAATTTTCTGTAGAAGCTTGCCAATCCATGGAAGCTCCTTACCTCAAAAACATTCCTCGGCGATGGCCAATTCCTGATTAATTCAACCTTCTCAGGATCCATATTCAATTCATTTGTCGAGATTACAAAGCCCAAATAAATGAGCTCTGTCTGCATGAAGGAACACTTCTTCAAATTAATCAGTAGCTTCTCCTGCTGTAATCTTCTCATCACAGCGGCTAAATGCCTCACGTGTTCAGCCTTTGTCTTGCTGAATATTAGTATGTCGTCCAAATACACGACCACAAATTTGCCAATGAATTCCCGCAGGACTTCATTCATCAGCCTCATAAAAGTGCTAGGCACGTTTGTCAATCCAAATGGCATAACCAGCCATTCGTACAAACCCTTGTTTGTTTTGAATGTTGTCTTCCATTCATCTCCCTCTCGCATCCGGATCTAATGATATCCACTCTTGAGATCTATTTTGGAAAATTAATTTGCCCACTCAGGCAATCCATCAAATCATCCATTCTCAGCAATGGAAACCTGTACCTGATGGTAATTTTATTAATCGCCCTAGAGTCTGTACACATCCTCCAGCCTCCATCCTTCTTCGGACTTAGTACTGTTGGAACAGCACACGGACTCAGACTCTCCCTCACCAGTCCTTTATCCTGCAGATCCTGTACCTGCCTTTTGACTTCCTCATTCTCCTGAGGTGTCAACCTGTACGCTGCCTTATTCGGTAGACTTGCTCCGGGTATGAGGTCAATGTGGTGACTCACACTCCTCATCGGTGGCAATGAACGAGGTAGTTTGTCCACGATGATATCAGCGAACTCTCCAAGTAGTTCCTGGATTTCTTCCGACAAGTTGTCCACTCTTGTGCTTGTCAGGACAATTATCGGCTTCCTGACAACGAAGAATTGTGGATCCTCATCCTTCTCCAACTCTGTGAGAAGTTCCTTCCCACTCATGAGAAGTATGGTATTGCTCACTTTCGGCTTCACTTCCTTATCCTTTACCGGACATAAGGTATGTGATCTCCCATCCTTCTCCAAGGTGTATGTGTTCATTCTCCCATCATGAACAACATGTCAGTCATACTGCCAAGGTATACCCAATAAAACATGACAGACATCCATGGGAATGACATCACACAGGATCTCATCCTTATATTCACCCATTTTAAAATTGACCAAGCATTGCTTTGTAACACATACCTGGTATCCTTTCTGCAGCCATGTCACTTTGTATGGAATCAGGTGTTTGTTCGTTTTTAGCTCCAGCTTCTCCACCATCTCGGTCGAAACGAGATTATCGGTGCTTCCGCTATCCACTATGACCTTGCATTTCCAGCCCTTGGTCTTGCACGTCATCCGGAACAGTCTGCATCTTTGCGCTGAGCTGTCCACCTCTTTCTTAGGTTTCAAGAGAGCCTTGTGCACTATCAGTGATTTCCCACTTCCAGGGTCTTCATCCTCAACATCACGCCTTTGCGCCTCAGCAACGTGAGTTTTTCCTCTGTTCATTTTCCTATCTGGATAGTCAACGTCCTTGTGTCCATCCTTACCACACGTGAAACATGTGATAACTCCTCCACGACCTCTTTCTCTACCTCGGGTATGAGGAAATGTGTTGGCGTCAGCATATCCTCCCTGCTGATCATCTTGCTGCCTCCTCGGCTCAGCATATTGCTGCCTTTGCTGTGAGGTTCCACCTCTTTCAGCTTTTCCCTGAGGCTTTTTCCACTCCTCCTTAGGCTTTTGAGTTCTCTCTTGGGCAACTGCTTTGCCTCTGGGCTGGCTTCTACCTCGCCCTCACTGTCCCTGCTTGTGGCTCAGCTTCTCCTTGACTTTTAAATCCATCTGGTAAGCATCTTCCACCGTCCGGATGGTCAGCGAGCTTAGCTCGTCCTGAATTTCATACCTCAACCCATTTAGGTATCTCGCCACCTTTTCGTCATCACTCTCCCGATGACCAGCTCGAATGTTGAGCCTATAAAATTCCTCGGTGTACTCCTTCACCGTCAACAACTTCTGTCTCAGGTTCTGCATGCGCCTGAACAGAGTGATCTGGTAGTCTCTGGGGATGAACTTCGCTTTCATCTTGGCGATCATCCTGTCCCAGCTCTTTATCTTCTGTTTTCCTTTGGAACGCCTGTCCACCTGCAGCTCGTCCCACCATAAGGCTGCATGTCCCTTCAGCTTGGTAACAACATGCCTTATTTTCTTGTCCTCCTCGACATCTTCATAGTCGAAGTAGGTGTCGAGTGCTCGGATCCAATCCAGCAACTCTTCTGTATTTAGACTTCCCTCATAGACGGGAATGTCCATATTTGTCTTTGAGCTCATCCTCGAAATGGCTCTAATCAGCCTTTCGGTTGATGCATCCTCTGCTGAGACCTCCTCGGCTTCGTGTCCAGCTTCCTCTTCAACTTCGGGATCACTGAACTCTGCTGCACCAGCACCACGTCTCTGGGTGGTCTCCATTTCTTCAAATCTGGCTCAGAGATCTCTCATCTCTCGCTCCATCTCAGCATTACCTGCTGGCCTACCCCTTCTTCGGGCATCTCTGTCTTCACGATCAGGTGACTGCCTTTCTCTCCTGGGCAGCATTATGGGACCTGCTTCTCTCTGCTATCAGAACAAAGAGAACTCTTTAACCCGCTCTGATACCACTCTGACGCAACCTGCCCTCGATGGCACAGTCGCTCTCACCAGGGCCTTCTCTCCCTCGGAAAGAAGAGTTGTAACACCCTTCAAATCCCGTATCGGGACTTCTCGTCACCCACAGGACTCTCTGTTGATCTCTCGACAGTTGCTTCAGGAAATCGGGTTTCACGGTATCGCGAACCCTATGCACACTTCTCTCGCAACTCCAAACTCCGAACCCTGAATGCCAATGGTCAACGGTCAATGGATCGGGATATCACTACTCACAATGTCAACAGCATGCCTTTCAAAACCCTGAACCCCAAGGTGTCAATTCTCGATCAAACGCCACCTGGACGATCCTATCTTTTGGGGCCCCACTCTGCCACGTCACCTTTGGGATTTTGCGGATCGCGAATCCTCGACACAAAGTTTCTTGCTGTTAGAAACCCCAAATGCCAAAACCCTGATTCTTCAGATTCGTGCCACCTGTCCCGCCTATGATCGATGGCTCCCACGAAATCGGGAAATCGCTATTCGCGATTTCGACGTGCATGCAACTCTTGCACTCGCCAACCCCGATATGCCGAAATGCGATGGAAAATGAGTTCCACTTGCGCTTGGAGGTTAACTCTTTCTCAAGAGTTAAAGTCATTGATTCTCTTCCTCTTGAAGAGTCCTCCGCTCCAAAACTTCTCCCGTTCGGGCTTCACCTGGGTCTGTTCCACAATACTGGCTAGGGACTCTCCCTCCTGAGCTTTCACCAACTTTTTACTCGGAACCCCTCCGAACTCAATTCTTCCATAAGATCACATACACAACATATGAAAGAAATACGTAACAAGAAGAAAATATGCAAAGGCATAATGCCAACAGCCCACAGAAAATAAACACGTCCATGGAATTTAACCACGGTTCTCCTGTTCTTCTCTTCCAGGGCTTGACTCTGAGACTTCAACTCGACCTGCACTCCACCTGCACGGTTCGAATATCTCAACACGACTTCTGAGCAAACAAAGATGAGGGTTTAATTGTCCAGCCTCCTCAACGCATTCTATGCGAAGGTATTCCACTGCACTCTATGCAGGAATCTCCCGGCTTAAACAGAGAAACAATTGAAACTCATTCTCTCATTCCCTCAGATTTCGAACTTGCCATGCAATCACATATGCAGCATATAGACAATAAGAAAAACAGGAAGCAAATATGCAACAGCATAATATCAACAACACACAGAGAATAATCACAGCCATGAAATTGAATCAAAGCTTTACTATTAATTCAATATCTGTACATGGGGATTTTTTTTCACTAGTTCTCTGAGTTGTTCTCTCCCTGCTCCTCTATGCTAATACTGAATGATAAAAATCTCTATTATACAAAGGAGGGTGTCTATATTCATTTTCCCTCCCAGAAGTGAAACTGTCTAATCTACAACTAACCCTATCTACCAGCATTAAAACTATTAAATGTCTCCCTATCTATATCATAATATAAGTGCGCTCAGCTTTGAATGCCTTCAGTTAAATGGCGGCGCAACAATCTTCAAGTTATTCAAAAAGGTATGTGCTGGCACTGTCCAGCTGTATCTCTCTATCCCGACGCTGCTCGTTCCATGACGTCGTAGATGCTCCTGCATCACCCCACAACTGAATTGATTGCATGTCCTCATGCAATGTGGAATGAGTCATAGAAGTGAAAAGGAAAGGGAGCATGGTGAGGGATTTTTCCAAATTCATTCACTCTAGCATGTAAGGAATTACATGATTAAAGAGTAGAAAACAACATACCTCCACTTAACCAAAATGTTGATGAACTATGCGGTATGAATATGGCTGATGTGGCTTTTGGATCATGGAGGATGTCAATGTTACAGGATCATGTGAAAAGTGGTTGCTACTATAGCTGCAACTGCTGTCACTACTAGATCAAAGAATCTGAAGTGGAGGAATCTGAACTGCTGCTGATGAATCATGGGAAACAGGACGTACGAAAGTGGAACTGTGGTACTCTCATATGGCTAGAAAAATACTACTGCAATTGTTGATGGAGTCATGGAAAAGTGTATAGTCTTCAGCCGCTACTAAACCCAATGGTACAATTCTAGTCATGTGAATGAATGTGTCGATGTCGAGCATGAAAAGAAGTCATTGGATTACCGACCATTGATGAATGTTGTTAACCAATGCGAGGAAAACTTATCGTTGACTCTTTTAACCTATGGGTATCAGGATCCCTTCCTTGCTCTAATTTGGGTTGTTGTTGTTTCTGATCAGAAGAGCTTGCTTTGTGGGGAAAAGGAAGGTGGCCTTTTCTGTTTGGATATGGATGGATTCAGAAAGTGATTTTATTCAGTTCTGTCGAGGTGAGAACTAGCGTGAGGATGTGCAACAGTCAAAACTGCCTGCGAATTTTTTCCTTCTACCTACAATTACGTCTTCACTCTGGATGGGGGCACAACCAGGAATTGTTCAAAGGGTGAAAATACTCTAGTGCCATTGCGTAGGTGGTATCCTTCTCTGCCTTTTCCATCTCTATTTCCCTCACCAACACCATTGCAATTTCCAACACCAATCCAATGTATCCATTCAGAAGGGGAAGTGAGGGAACGTGGGATTGATGGTAGTAGTCGCCTGCGATTCGATCTAGAATATGCCAAAGTTGGGGAATAAAGGATGCTGATGTTCGGTGAGTTGCTCAGATTGGGAACTATATGTAGTTGTCCAGCCTTGATTGGGTCATTCATTTTCTTTAGTATCTTCTGTAGTAAATGGATATGAAGCCCCAACCTCCACTATAGTAGCTGGTCTATCTGCAATTCAGAATTCAGAACCAAAACCTCAAGACTGTTTGCAGCGTTTGTGCAAATGCTTGATATTTTTGGATATCAGCATCACTAACACTCCTTTGGGCATATTTCATGGACTCGTCAAAGTGAGCATCTTTTACTTCAGATACCTCCTCACTATCATCCTCATCCATGGATTCATAATTATCTTTTCTATTCCTTTCACATTCAATATCCTTCTCGATGTTTTCTCGAATGGAATATTGAGTCCATTCTGCTGTGAATTGTTGCACAACGACTTCCAATGTTCCTCCAGGAAACGTATTTCTTTCAGAAGCCCAGACGCAAACACAACTCCCACTCTGAGCACCTTGTGGTTATGTGCAAGACTGCAGAGAAGCTGGCAGTACATGCTTTGATTGAGTTTGCACACAGTATGGCCTCAATGGGGCTGGTGTATACATTGTAGGGGTCGTAAGGCTGCTCTCTAAAGTGCCGACTCTTGTAGTATCTCGTGAGGACAGGACAAACGAGCAACCCACCAGGAGAAATCTGTTTCAATCGCTCGATGATAGCATTATGCTTCAATGTGATTGCTTGTAACCGAGCTTAAAGACCTGCTGGTGAATGCAAAGTACTGTTTCAAGATATGAATGTTATCTCATCTTACTAATTGTCAAGTGCAAATTTGATTCCAAGATAGAGCATACATATAAAAACTTCGTCTGCATCCTTTTTGATTAGCTCCAACTCACAGAATATTAGAGGAATTGGACAATACATCATTGCTCAGGAAGATCATAAATTGTTAAAACCCACTGCTATTTGAACATTTTCTTAGTACACTCAAACACTGATTTTTTTAATGTTGATTTTACTTATGTTGTTGAATTTCTGAGAATGGATGCTCACTATTGTTTGGATGATTGTTTTACTAGTTATGTTAATGATAGCGTAGAGATGAACTGGTCGAGACAGAAGATACTACATAGCTCGACTATGTGGACATTTATTTTGTTCAATTAAAGTTTATTTGGTGGTTTTTATGCATTTAGTAGCTCAAATGATCATTATGTGTTTTTTTTATATGATTATTTTATATATATATATATATATATATATATATATATATATATATATTAACTTTTTTATTTTTATGTTAAAGAAAAAATCAAAAAAAAAGTTAAATTTTTATTTTTATTTTTAATTTTTATTTCTATAAAAAAGAATTTTAATTTAATTTAAAGTATTTTTTTTTTTTTAATTTAATTTTTTTTTTTTTTTTTTAGTTTTATGTTTTGGAAAAAATAAAAAAAATAGAAGAACATAAAAAAAACTACTTCGCAAACTTATTGAAAATTTATGTGCAAATGGAACAATTGTAGACCAAAAATATATTAGGCAAATATTTTTTGTAATCGTCAACAATTAAAATTCTTCCTGAAATCAATTTTAGTTATCTTATTTCGGATCCTCGCAATTGCATGAAGCGCGAAGGAGAGCATACTTATTCTAAAATTAAAAACTTGAAAATAACGTCCTACCTACATTATGCTAATTAAAAATTAGAGATTTGTTATGTGTAGTCAAACTTCCAATGTAACCATAAGCGCAACAATAATAAGAATATGTTCATTGTGAATTTCACAAATGATTATCGAAAATATATATAACCGTGCGAAATTGAGTGTCAAAACTGTAAATTAACAAAATAAAAAGAAAAACTAAATTGATTTAACCTGGTACCTTCTTGAAACCATTGTTCGATAAGGCTTTTGTAGGCACGATTTCCCTCCTTCAGATCTTCCTGCAACTCCTTGTTTTCCTCCTCGACCTCCTGCTCGTATAATTGTTGTTCATTGAATATGCAGACTTCTTCGTATGTTGATTCATCGTTTTTCGGTGGAGGAGTAATTAAGCCCTCGACTATTGTCAAGATCTCCTCTTTGTGAGAAGAGGAGATCTTGACCTTTACAAGGATCTGAGTAAGCTATTCCAAGATTATATTCATAGTTAAACCATATTGAAAAAGGAGAATGATTTATCATCAAAGATTTGAATTTTAAAACTAGGAAATTAAAACTATTTGTAAAAATAAAACACACAAACTTGAACTCCTTGCGTTATTGGGACCCTATTGTCACCAGGTTATCGGTCTGCACAAGTAAGCCCATCATAAATAAAAACTAAATTTGCATAAATAAAACACACTTTTGCATAAAATAAGGAGAAACACTCTTCTGCATAAAAGGAAGAGGACAACCTAACTTTGGAGCAACCCCACCAAAGTAGATGTGTGGGCTATTCTCGCACGTCTTATCATCTTCTCTCCACCCTTAGGTCATCCATAAAATCAATCCAAAACCATTAAAGAAATCTAATCCAAATACTACCTATTACCGTTTACAACTCCTCGGCAACGGCGCCACAATGTTGGTGCAATTATTTGCATGATATATTACCAAACATAAATTATCAACTAAGATTCATAATCAGTAGAGTTGATGCACTATATGTGTCGATAATGGATAGGTTCCTATGTTTGTTTAGTATAGATAAGAAAACCATTTAGAAACCAACACACTTTTAAAAATGACAATCTTCACAGAATTCGAAAGATGGAAAGAAAAACTCATAAACAAGCAAAAGCTCTTGCTCAGGTGATGGACATGTTCATTGATGGCTCATGAAAAGAAAAGATGAAATTTGATTCTATCTCCTGGAGAAACTAAACGAACAAGTAGGATGCCCCATTAAAGCTCATGTATGGTGAAATATAGAGATCCAACTGTTCCTCCATTACCACACTTTGCAACACATTCGAATAGTGAAATTAAACAAAATAACATGAAATCAAAATAACAAATACATGAAATGAAAATCTACACTAACAATTTACAATAATCTTACCAAGTTGGATCGGTGGTCCTTGCTGATGCCAACATGGAAGCTTTTAGATCAATAGATGATAACTTCTAAGAGAGACAAAATAACTGAATCCAAACTTGCAATAATCTTCAACGGGTAGGTTTACAAAAGGAGTCTCTTCATGAATCCAATCTACATCATAACAATTCTCCTCAAGAACCTATCTCATAACAATTCCCTTAATCTACATAATAATGAATCCCTCTTCCCTCTCATGAAGAGAGGGAACTCTCTTTTATACATGAGAGCTTTGAAAAGAAGATAAACATATCATAATTACAGGTCCACTTTTCTCTCAACCCATTTCCCTTTATTACAAAATATAATCCCTTCAAATCCTCACACATATCTCTCATATATCTTAGATAAGATATGACAACCAAATCTCCATGATCTTCTCCTTGGATTAGGAATGAATTACCTCCTCACATCTTGAAATGGTGGAGGAAGTATTCAAGAAGTCTTTTGAATTAATCCCTCACATATTCCTACACATGATAAAGCTCACACATTTTTGAGATATATGAAAACATGTCAATTTTCTAATATTTAATCACAAATTCCCTTTTAATACTAAAATAAATGATTTGGAA
>JZKD02S1119045.1:482446-501300 GCA_000966675.3 Picea glauca | reverse complement strand
TAGTTGATGATGTTGGTACATATTGATGAGTCATAGTTTATGAGTAGTTGAAACATGATTGGTACATACTTGGTACATGGTTGGATGCACTTTTTTATGGTACAGGTTGATTACAAGTTGTTTGGTACAGGTTGGTGCATGGTTGATGCACTTGTTTATGGTACATGTTGATTACAGGTTGATGCATGGTTGATGCATGGTTCAGATTTATTGGTACAAGTTTACATCAGTATATCTCACAGTGATAGTGTGATAGTGGTTCCATCATTCTACTTCTACTTCAGGGTGGCAGGACGGGGCAAGGACAGGTGGTTGTAACCACCTTCCAGTTGTAGCTGGAGAACATAGGGGGTTGTAGCCTCCTTCTGGTTGTAGCCAGAGACTTGGGGAGTTGGAACTTCCCTCAAGTTGTAGCCTGAGAAACTAGGGGTTGGACCCTCCTTCTAGTTGCAGCTGGAAAACAAAGGAAGTTGGTGCTTCCAATGAATGTAATTCTTCAAGACATATAAGAAAAAGAATTTTGTGGTTTTCTCCTGATTTGGGTTTCCACGTAAAACACTGGTGTACTATGTATGTGTGTGATTGTTTATTTCTTACTTCTCATTATTGGATAATAATTTTGCATTGATATAACATTTGAAGAAAAAAGATTATAATTATGCTATTACTGATTCACCCCCCCTCTTAGTAATCTAACACCATCAATTTTACACTAGGCATTGAAGGCATTTCTGACCATCTAAATATTGTTTTTGGCTAATAGACAATAATTTTGGTTGCTTCTTGCACATTCTTGAATATTTGGTGTATATTGTTTCTCCATATCTTACTAAACTCCAAGCCTTTGGAATTTCCAATTTTTTGACCTCCTGAATCAAAAACATATACTATTTGTCTTATGATAACATTGACCTAAAAGATAAAAAGATAAAAAAATAATCTTACTGCAAGATTACTAATCTTGTACGAGGAGAACAACCTAGTTAACTATTTTAAGTTGAAAGCATTCCCCAAATATAATATTCATTCACTTGTAGAAGGAGAAGATTACGCTCATAAATACTATAGTTTCTTGCATGGAATAAAAAGGAAATTCCTCTCCATACAAATCCCTCTCAAATATTTTACTTAAAATGCTATATGTGATTTTAATCAAGGAATTTTAGTAAATAATAATGGCCTTGTTTACAGATTCTATTTTTTGGCATTTTTCACCTGAGATATAAATCCGGTTGAAATCACAATTTTTTGTTGTTTAAATTGTATTTATGAATGTATAAATGAATTTAACATCATGAAAACCCCTAGTATTATACAAACTTAACCATTCAAGTTTGCAGATCCAACAATTTCTCACCAGAGATAAAATTAAATAGAAAATATCCCCAGAAAAGAGCCAAAACTTAATATTGATAAGAGAATATGCAGGTCCAACAATTTCTTATTGGATTTTGAGAAAAATTAAACAGAAAATATCCCCACAAAGTGCCAAAACTTAACACTGATAAGAGACATGAGAGGGATGTTATATTTGAAGTAATGAATATTTAAAGAGCACAATATTGATGACAAATTTTCTTTTCAAGAACATGTGTGCACTCTCACCAAAGAGGGTACATAATTATTGTACTAAATAAAAAAAATGGAGCTCAACATATATCAGACCAATGTAACCCCGCTCTGAATCCAGAACCCTGCTCTGAGCATGAGCGCCTAGGAAGCTTTCCTCGAAGTGCGCTTCCAAATTTATGAAGCACCCTCTGGCCTAAAAAAACTCACTCCCTAACAATGTGGAAGAACCATGCTTCTAGAGGTGCTTAAAAAATTCTAGAGAGTGCTCTAAAGGCGCTCTGGGCATGCTTCCTGAGGGACCCAGACGCTTCGGCATAAAAGAAAAAAAAAATCACATTTTTTTATAATTTAGGAAAAGGGTGGGTCCTACCCTGGGATTAGGGTTTAGGGAAAATAAATGAGGATAATAAAGGAGTTATTCCCCCTCCATTCTCCTCATTCTTTCATCTATGTTTTCTTGAGCTTGGAGAGGAGGAGAGAGAAAATAACATCTTGGAGAGTACATATTTGTAAGATCTCAGAGGAGAGAGAAAAGGAGAGCTTGGAAGAGTTAGCAAAGAGGAACTTGGAGGAGAGAAAAAAGGCAACCATCTCTCTCAAGGTTCAACTTTCAAGTTTCAATAGCTAAATAGGTAAGTCGAAACCCCAACTCCCTCACTTCTTTTGTTTAACTTTGTTAAATGTTTATGATTTATTCTCCTCTCCTAATATTTCACATTCCTTATTCTCTCTCATTTCATTGCAGGTTGTTCATATAAAACTTGAGAAAATTGGTCTTCTTTTGGTTTATCATTCCTTTTTTAGTTCTCATGGTCTTGTTGGTGAATATGCATAAGAGGAAAGAAGAGGATAGTGGTAATTCTCATGATGACCTAGCATATAAATATGGTGAAGGGTTTGAAGAGGATGAGGAGGGTGAAGAGGCAAATGAAGGTGGAAAACATGCAATGTTTCCCTTGTGGAAATTTGTTGCAAAATTTGAGGAGAAAGGTGGTGGAACTGTTAAATGTTTTTATCCTCGGGACTATCATAATGGAAAACATTTTTCCGGTTCATATACCCGTGTGAGGATGCATATTTGCTATGTAATGGATAATGATGACATGAAGGGTGCCATTGGGATCACAATTTACACTAAGGTGTTGAAGGAAGAGAGATAAAAATACAAAAATATAGAGGACTTTCCACAAAAAAAACATGTTAAAAACAAAAGATTTAGTTCGATGCCTCATCTTAATTTGGTGGCCCACATATCCATCTCCTCATGGTTCTGGAACCTCTAGATCTATAAGAACAATAACAAAATTCCTTGATAGGAGGTAGGGATGAGGTGGATGCAATAGTTGTCTAGTTTCTCTATGCTTGTGGTATCCCATTCATTCAATGTTCTTTGCTCCCCCTATTGGCATGATCATGTCAA
The DNA here is from genome assembly GCA_000966675.3 of Picea glauca. Taxonomy (NCBI): domain Eukaryota; kingdom Viridiplantae; phylum Streptophyta; class Pinopsida; order Pinales; family Pinaceae; genus Picea; species Picea glauca. The sequence continues at coordinate 498,308 of JZKD02S1119045.1, read as the reverse complement.
GGGAATCAATGAATCCCATAAATGATACAAGAGCCCCTCCTATGAGAAGTCCATAATTGTGTTACTTGATAGGGAAAGAGAAAAAATTCAAAGAGATCTAACACATTTTACAAATGATTGGGGGACTTTTGGGTATCCATTGTATTAGATGGCTTGTAAGGTAGATAGAGAGGTAGTGGGGGGCCCTAGAGGGCCCATAGTGATAATAGTGGAGGTCATTCAATGTAAGGTGGGCTAGGTCCACTATATTATTAAATAAGGCCCACTATGGTAGTTAGATATAATAAATGGGTAATTAGATATAATAAATGTAAAATGACTTCTTAGAAGGTTCTACTTCTAGAAGATTCCTCTTTTAGAATGTTCTTGGGTGATGGTAACACTATATAAAGGGGTTCAATAAATGTAATGAGACATGAAGAAAATTATTGTATTGTGAGTTGTAGCTCAGTAGGAGGATGCCACCTCGAAGAGGCAAGTGAACAGGAGAGGATCCCTTCCATAATAGGATCCATTGTATGGTGTTGCCCTACCTTAAGGGTTTGATAGTAATAAAAGAGATTTTGCATATTGTTCATGTATATCTATTGTAGTGATTTTTTATTCAGTCTTTGGTTCTTAACAAGTGGTATCAAAGAACTTTCCTTGGCAAACATTGTGGGCAAATATTTTTTATTTTTGCAGATTTTTTTTCGGAGAAGAAAAAAGAGGGCCACGACATTTCAGAAAATTTCGGTATATTTCTATGAAAAATTTGAAAAACAGGTTGTATATCTGAGTTCCTCTCAGAAAAACACCGAAGTTGAAAAAACAAATCGCCTGAAATGGAGTCCAGGAAGTCAAGATATTGAAGTTTTAAAATCTGCAATTTTTTAGGGTTTTTTCCGCAGACGGCGGTGTGATTTTTTTTTTCTTATTTCTATAGCTGTTGGAGGCCGAATTTTCCAAAACAAATTACAAATATGAGTTTCTCTCACAATTTCACCCAATTTCCAAAAAAAAAAACAGCCGAAACAAAGTCCGGGAAATGAAGTTATGAGCATTTTAAATTCAACAGTTTTTCAGGGTTTTTCCAGAAAACGCCGCGATTTTCTACAGTAAGTTATTGTTCTATTTTTTGGGTTTTTTCATGATGACTGTGGGATAGAAGAGGTCATAGGGTGATCATATGACTATTTCCTCTCAAACCCTCAAAGGGATTCTTGAAGCATTCAAATCCAAATTGTATGACACATTGGATGCTATATTGCATGACCTTGCAAATGGCCTCAATGATAGTTTCCATAGTATTCAAGATTCATTGGATAACATGAAGCAGATATTTCTTATGGAAGACATCAGGGGTGAATATAATCAATAAATATATGATTGGCATGATTTTGAGACCGATTGTGATGATTGGTATATGGATAGTTATCATTTCTGGGATGACAACCACTTTCATATTTTATTTGATGACTCTAATCCACCTTCTGTAGAGAGCATCAATGTGACAAATCGAGAGCCAATGATTATTACTAGTGTCCATATTGCATATTCTATAGTGGTATTATTCCTTCCAGATTCTGCTATGGCCCTTTTCCACTATGTGGATGGATCTTCTTATTTGGATCCACATGATAGGTGTCATTCTTTGGAGCATCATTTTGAGTTGGTTATTGGGTTCCAAAATATTCCACGGGGAGTTCACATGAGCACTTGGACATGGGACCCGGGCTTACAATGGTGGTTAGACTACTTCACCATGGTGGCTTTCCTTTCTACATGGGATCTTGGTTCTCCAGTCTTCTTCAACATTATGGTCCACAATTATCCTTGGCACCTTGGTATATGGTTGTACATCAAGCATTGAAGACAACGCTTTCATAAGGGGGATTGAATGTAAGGTAGCTAGAGAAGTAGTGAGGGGCCCCATAGGGCCCATAGTGATAATAGTGGAGGTCATTCAATGTAAGGTGGACTAGGTCCACTATATTATTAACTAAGACCCACTATGGTAGTTAGATATAATAAATGGGTAATTAGATATAATAAATGTAAAAGGACTTCTTAAAAGGTTTTACTTCTAGAAGATTCCTCCTCTAGAATGTTCTTATGTGATGGTAGCACTATATAAATGGGTTCAAGAAATGTAATGAGACATGAAGATAATTATTGTATTGTGAGTTGTAGCTCAGTAGGAGGATGCCCCCTCAAAGAGGTAAGTGAACAGGAGAGGATCCCTTCCATAATAGGATCCATTGTATGGTGTTTCCCTACCTTAAGGGATTGATAGTAATAAATGAGATTTTGCATATTGTTCTTGTATATATGTTGTGGTGCTTTTGTATTCAGTCTTTGGTTCTTAACATGGCTGGAAAAATGTTAAAAACCAACGTTTGATCAATGTTCATGGTGTTTCTTCTACCGGTGCAATGTTTCTTGCAAAACATGACTCATCCTCAATCATTGCATATTCTCAAAAGATTGAACATATCCTATTGAAAACCATTAATTATTTTGGCCCTTCTAATGTGACTCAAGTAATCACTGATAATGCAACAAATTGTAAGGGAGCAGGTACAATCATTGAGTGAGCTCATCCACACATCTTTTGGTCTGGGTGTTTGGTGCACACCTTAAACCTTTTGTTGCATGATATTTTCAAGAATAAAGAATGCATATGGATTAATGACTTGTACAAAAGAGAGAAGAAACTCATCAAATTTGTCACATGTCATACAAGGGTCACTTACTTTTATGGCACTTTTTCCAGGTTGCAACTACTTAAGGTTCCAAAAAATAGATTTGCTAGATATTACATAACCTTAAGGCGCCTCTTGAAGGTGAGACAAGATTTGGGTGCTATGGTGATGAGTGATGAATGGGATGAAATGAGAAATGATAGAGAAGGTTCTAATGTAGTGAAGGAGACATTTCTTGACAATTAGTTTTGGTCACAGGTGTTGGGCTCTAAAGATGTCCTAAAACAACCTTAGTTTAACATTAATTTATCAACCATGGATTCGTCTTTTATTTCAAGAATATCAACAAACTTTAAGAAGATAACTGTAGAGGCTAAATCGTGTATTCAAAGAAAATATGAGTTTATCAACAATCAAGTTCCTCACATTCAGTAAGACTCTAAAAATAAGACATTTACTCAACAAAATTATAATCTAATTTATAACATGCTATAAATTAAAGGCATTAACTAAATTGTTGAATTTATCTAACTAAGAAACAGTAATTGAATCTATGAAAATGCTTAATGAACAGATCTACCATGACTATTTAATCTGCTGGAAAGAAACAACTAAGTACTGTAAATTAAGAAGGAACAACAAATGCGAAATTTAAGCGAAAGGAGGAACAACTGTAAATTTAATAAAGCGACAACGCATGTAAAAATGAAAGGAACTTTCAAGCAATAAACTACAATGATGGAAACTAGAACAACAATCGATAACATTCAAATGGAGAATTTATATTTTGTAATCAAACAACATAACTAATCTATAAAAACATCAACTCACTCATGCATATATCTTAGTTATTGCAAAAGAGATTTAAATCACAGAACTGAAATCAAATCGATACAATTATAGATTGAGACAATAACTCCTTCAGACTAGGCCCTCGGTCTTCAGAAGCACTGCTGCTAGAAACTCAGTATGAAAAAATGGTAAAAATGCTCAAAGCTTCTATTAACTCCATAACTGGTACAACATTTACAAAATACTGCTTGTACAGAGAAATTCAGAGATCCGAATGCTTGGATAAATTTCTTAGTTGTCTCTCTATGGTTCATTAACCTCTATATTACAATGATATGGGTAAATTAATCTATCCTGAGGATCAAGAGATCCTCAGGGTTGCTTTTACTATTTAAAAGATTACAAAGTAGAGAATCAATCTTCCTCAAAACCACTTTTCTGCCTAATTTATTCAACCTCCAATAGTTTGCGCATCTTTAAAATCTCCTTAGCTATCTTGAATTTAAAAATATTTTTCCATTCCTGCAATAAAATCAAACAATTCCAACCAAATTTTAGAATTTATCTAATATCATTTAATAATATTTCTAGAAGACTTTTTAATCATTTTCTATCCTAATTATTTCTAATTAATAGAAAAGTCAATCAAGATTATATCATAAACCATGGGAATAAGGTGGATATTTGTTCCTTTTTCTCAACTCAACATACCCCCTAGCTTACCTTCTTGCATGTCCTCATGCAAGCAAAGATTTTACATGTAAAATAGTAATGTTGAATGGAGGAGAGGTCTGTTCACCAGGTCTCCTGAACCCATTCTTAATTTTGAGATCTTCAAAAGAAGCTTCCTCCTTCTTCCTATTAATTTGATAATCACTCTGGTAAGCTTCTAAAGGATACCAAATAATAGGAGGACTATATTTGCACCCAATCTAGGGAGGTCCTTCATCCAGGATCATTTTGGCATATCTCTCCAACCTTAAGGTAGCTGCATGAAAGTATTTGAAACCAAAGGGTTCCCTACTCTTGACTGCATTTGGGGAGGCATCCCATCTTAGTTTGGAAGAAGAAATATCTTCTTATTAAATCCCCCTAAAATATGGTAGAATTGAACGTACAACCTGTCGATGGATAGGAGCTAAAGAGACTACAACCCCCTCCCTCTTCATGAATGTTCTGTGCTGCATAACAACTGTGAAGGATTTAGGAGGTTCCCCTCTGATCCAGAGGTCTAGGCCAGTCTCCCTTTTCATGAAAGTCTTGTGTGCTTTATCCCATTTGGTTTGGTTCTTGGTAAAGGACAAAAATGCTTGAAACTGTAAGTCTCCAATGAAAGGATTAGGGTTCTCTTTTCTATTTTCTCATAGGATGAAATTGTGGAGGTAAAAATCACACATAAAGTATTAAACTCCTTCTTCTTGTTCTCTAAATCATGAAACAAACTCAGAAACAATGGCGAACTCAAATGGTTTTCCTGATCTTATAGCTTTTACTCTTAGCAACAAATAACGCTCTAATAAAAATAAGGTGTAATTGGTAGCAGGAGCCCTACTGGATACTATATCAGAATAGACAAAGAAAATTTCTTTGATTTTCTCCAAAGCTTTATCGAATTGGCCCTGTACTTTCTTTACCTTTCTTTAAGCTCTAGTGAGCTCAGCAAAAGTCTCGTTTTCTATTTCTGACATAGCTTGAAGTTGTTTAACAACTTTCTAATGCTCTTCCATAGTTACCATATCACTCCTGCATTGAGTCAGGGTTTGTTGGGTTTGCAACAACTCTACCTCTAACCTATTGATGACAACACTCTGTTCAAGAGACTGAAATGCCTTCTTAGTCTGAACAACTGTCTCTTTTGTTTCTAGGGAATCTGTCTGGATATCTGCATCAATTGTCTCCAAAGGAGTATGTAAATCTATAGGAAGCACTCCCTCAGTTTAGACAATTGTTTCTTCTACTGCTGGAATCTCTGTTTGAGTCTCTACCTCTGTTGTTTCCAATGGAGAAGATGATTATGTCTGTGTTGCAAAAGAACTAGTATGGACTGTCCTCCTAGGAAGTGGATTCCTTCCCTTTGTTCTAGGTCTTTTGGATTTCTTCCTCTCATAGGCCTTATCAACTTGCTCCAATTATTTCCTTAATTATTTAATTATTTCTTTGAGTCTACCAACTTTATTCTTTAGTACTTTAATTTATTTAACCCTTCTCCTCAACATCTTGTTTTCCTGTTTCAATTTTCTGATTTTATTGTGGCCTTTGCATACTATTTTCTATTTATGGGGAATGTCAAGGTTTTCCTCACCTTGATCAACTAATGATTGTTCCCCTATTTCTTTTGTGTTCTCTGTCTATTCTAAAGGGATGTTTACCTCAATGTGAGGTTCTGGATGTGTTGTATCTTCAAGGAATGACATCTCTATGTTAGGGAGGTCCAAGGTAGGGTGTGAAGAAAAATTTTGTACTTGGTGTTCTTCAAAACTACTTGTGTCTTCGGTAATTGATGTCCCTAAATTCCCCAAAAATTGAGCCATTTCTACCTCATAGCTTTTGAAAAACTATTCTGTAAGGTTTTCAAGTGATGGTTGTTCTGTCTGTGCATTGTCTTGAGTGTCTTGTGAGGGTTTTTATTTCTACATAGCTTCCTGAATGTTTTCAGGTTGAATTGTCTTTTTTCCACTTCTTCTTTTCATAGTAGAGGTTTTAGGGACAACAATTCTTTTTTTTCTCCTCTTCCTTGATGTTTCTTCTTGTTTGGTCTGGGTTTCTATCAGCTGGCTGGGGTCTTCTTCAATTTCATGTTGGGGTAGTGGAGTTTTAATTTGGGCATTGCCTCGTTCTTCCTAAGATGTCTCAATTCTCTGTGAGGGGTTTTCTTGGTGAATTTTGGGTTGTTCGATTTGTAGGGGCTTATCGGCCTTGATTAGATCACCCCAAGTTATTTGAGTTTGGATCAGGGCCCTATTTACTATTAGCTTTACTAGTCCATGGTGACTAATTATAGTGACAGGATCCTTAACCTTTTGAGTTCTTGCACCAACTTCATGTAACATGGCATTTAGAAAAAATGGAAAATTTATTAATAACCTCTGTTTTAGTGCTGCCAACAATTTGAGGTGGTGCAGTCGCACCACATCATAGCTCCCATCACATGTGATATACATTTGTATTACTTCTGCTAGATCCCTCCATGGCTCACTGAGAGAACTGGGGTTGAGTCGCTTCACTTTTTTTTCGAGTTCTTCTCTTGTATCTATGAAAGATTCCAAAACCTCCTTGAGAATTGTATACTTCTCTGTCCATTGTATGCCTTTGTTGGGGAGGCCTGTAACCTCCACTATAATTTCTGCAGTGACCGAAATTCATATATATTGGATCACGAAGATTCCTCTTTGCAAGTTCTAAAATAATGCTAGTGTGATATTCATGTCATATCCTTGCAATTTATTGAATTACTCTATCCACCCCAGACAATATAAAATTTCCCTTTTCTAGTAGGTTACTTGCAGCAATGTGGGTTCTCGGTGTACACTTCGACCACCCATGTCTTCTGTGAGCAGATGAGGACAAATATCGTTCCCTGCTACAGCTTATTTTGACCAACCTTTGAAACAATATCACCAGAAATAAAAAATATCATAGAACAACAACTGTGTATAAAAATGTAAGTTTTCCCATTTATTACAATCATTATGATCTATTGTTAAATGTGTAGAATATTTGCTCCTCATGAATGGAAAGGTCAACCTCAACCGTTGAAATGTGAAAGTGTAATTGATGTAGGAGCATCATACAAAGCCAAATAACATGCCTAGCCAAAGGAACAGCTGGACGCACAGATGGAAAAAAGGGGCACGTTTTTATGAAAATGTTTTAAATTTTGAAGTCTGAAGCATTAATGTAATAACTAGGAGAAGCGTACTTGCATTTATTTCTTGAAGATATGAATAGATCTGGAGGAATTACTCTCATCTGTAGAATGTAATAGGAATTTAAGTCAGTTAAATGTAAAGTAGGTAGATATGAATGTTAGATTAGACAGTTTGGAAGCGTAGGAGGGAAAACGTATATAGACACCCTCACACTTGTATCATTGTAACAGAGAAGATTATGATCATTCAGAATTCATAAGCTGTAGAGCTGTAGTAGAGACCTATAGAAAATAACCCATGTACAAGATAAATTGAGTTAATATATGAAGCTTTGACTCAACTTTCATGGTGTTATGATGCTTACTGTTTACATTTGTTGAATGGTATGTTTACAGTTGATTTGTTTCTCTGTTATGCATTTGTTTCAATGCTGCGTTATGTGTATGATTTCATGGTGAATGTATAAAGTCTAAGAGAGGAGAAGAATGAGTTTCAATTGTTTCTCTTCCTAAGAATTCCTGCAAGGAGTGCGTTGATGAAGGTCTGAGTTTTATCTCAAAAAGCTCAGGAGAGATATTGTTGTTTCTCATACTCGTAAAAGTGTAGGTGAAGCACAGAGTTGTGCAAGGTGTGTGCAGGTTGGTTGAGGTCTTAGAATTTATCAACTAAGGAGAAGTTTGAAGGACTACTGTTGCAAAGAGTGCGCAAGGTCGAAGAATCAAATAACCAGAAGTTATTTGAAAGTTTTCCGCAAGGAGTGTGAGCAGGAACCCTTTTGGAAGGCTTGAGTTTGCAAGTGAAAGCTCAGAAAAGATCATACCTTTGAAGTGTTCAAAGGGATACGGAGATTGAAACCATCATATAGAAGTCAATTTTAGGAGGGAGAACATTCAGTCATTAGGCAAAGGTCATTGAAGCGTGAATTGGACGGTCATAATTCCCCGTGGAGAGCTCGTGAAATCGCGAGGAGCCTTCATGAAGGAAGTGAGAAGTTACAAGAGTCATTGGATTTGGAAGAGTTGCAAGGTGGTTAGAGACCGGTGAAATCCATCACCCAAGATGCAAGGGTCAATATGAGCCATTGATTCATTTCAACCCACGTTGTTGGATCATTTTGTGAACTCGGGGGTTGAAAGAATTGGATTTCGACTGCAGAAGTCACGAAGTGTCGAGTGTTGAGGGCTCGTGTGAACAACGTGGCACACCTGATAGGTGGGGCCACATAGTTGACAGGTGGCATAACATCAAGCGCCCAGGGAAAAGTGGAAGTGGTGATAGGTCGAGGACACATGTCACCTGGGAAGGAGTCAACCATTGTTGACTTATCGCGTCTCGGGGATTCACGAAGGAGGAGCACGAGGACTCAACACTCCAACTCACAAAGTTGAGAGTTGCGAGGGGTGATAGAGTTAGGCCCTAACCAGTGGTCATTGGTAGAGGTGCTAGCAAGGAAGGGGCCATACCCGTATCGTACTCTCGGGTATTGGGGGTTTGGAGTCAAGGTTCTTCAACTCACAAACTTGCGAGATCACGAGTCACGAAAGGTGCTTATGCTAAGGCCCAGATTGTGGTCGTGTGGAGGTGAAGACTCACAACTGGTGCACTTGCTTCAAGTGGAGTTTTCATGAAGGACCTATGGATCAGATTCGTTGAAGGTTTTCAGCAAGGAACCAAAGGATCCGCTTCGGCCCAAGGAGAATTCAGAACGATCCTGTGCAGATCTCGGACAAAGGGTCGGGGGTCTGCGTCAAAGTGGTATCAGTGCTGAGAAAAAATTCTTTTCTTTTTGTAGCAGAGAGAAGGGAGAAAATTGTATAGCCATGCCACCGAGAAGAAGAGATAGGCCAATGCCTGATCCAGCAGTGGAAAGAGAAATGTGTGAATTACGTGCTAGGCTTGATGCTATGGAGACAACACAAAGGCGCACAGTCGACGCTGGGGATATCAACGAGGCTGAAGGTGAAAATGAAGTTGGAAACGAAGCAGAAGAAGTTGCAGTCGAAGATGTTGCAAATGAACGCCTTTTCAGGGCTGTTGCAAGGATAGGTGCTAGAGCAAAAATGGACATTCCAGTGTATGAGGGAAACTTGGATGTTGAAGAAATTCTAGACTGGATTAGAGCACTAGACAAATATTTCGACTACGATGATGTCAAGGAAGACAATAAAGTCAAACATGTCGTTACTAGACTTAAAGGGCATGAAACACTATGGTGGGATGAACTGCAGGCTAACAGATGCTGCAAGGGCAAGCATAAAATCAAAAGCTAGGATAGAATGGTTGCAAAGATGAAAGCCAAATTTATACCCAAGGATTATCAAATCACTATGTTTCAAAGGATGCAAAATTTGAGATAGAAGTTGATGTCAGTGAAGGAATACACTGAAGAATTCTACAAGATAAACATCAGATAAGGTCATCAAGAAAGAGATAATGAAAAGGTTGACAGGTACATGAATGGTCTACGATATGACATTCAAGATGAAATGAGCATGATGACCATTCAAAATGTGGAAGATGCTTATCAGATAGCTCTAAAATTTGAAGAGAAGTTGAGCCGAAAGCAAGGTCAAAGAGGCCAAGGTAGAAGTCAAGCTAGAGGCAAAACAATTGCCCAAGACAGGATTCAGAGACCTAAGGAAGATGGAAAGAAACCTCAAAATCAACCTAAAAGAGGAGGAAGCTCACAAGGAAGGAAATATGCTGATATGAATACTTTTCCATGAACCAGAGGAAGAGGAAGAGGCAGAGAAGGTGAAGTGAAATGCTTTGTCTGTGGAAAAATCAGACATAAATCCTATGAGTGTCTAGATAAGAAGAAATATGGTGGTGAAACTCACATTGCCGAAGCTCAAGGATGGAATGTTGAGGCAGAAGACGCTGAGGGAGGAAGATCCTTAATGATGAGGAAAGTTCTCTTGAAGCCAGAGAAGGAGGCAGAGAACCCAACCCAAAGAAACAGTGTGTTTCAGACTGCTTGAAAAACCAAAGACAGGGTATGCAAGGTCATAGTGGACAGCGGTAGCAAAGATAATCTAGTATCTACAGAGATGGTAGAAAAACTGGAGCTGGAGACTGTTGTACATCCAAGCCCATACAGAGTTTTGTGGTTACAAAAAGGACATTAGGTAAATGTCACTAAACAATGTTTAGTTGAATTTAAAATAGGAGGATATAAAGATGAAATATTATGTGATGGCATTCCCATGGATGTTTGTCATCTATTACTGGGTAGACCATGGCAATATGACAGAAACATAGTTCATGATGGGAGAAAGAACACATACACCCTGGAGAAAAATGGTAGGATGCACATGTTGCTGCCAGTTAAGGATGAAGAGGTGAAAACAGAGATGAGCAACATTGTACTTCTCATGAGAGGGAAGGAACTTCTTAATGAGGTTAATAAGAAGGAAGACACACAATTTATTGTGGTCAAGAAGCCCAAAATTGTTTTGACCAGTACGAGAATAGATGATTTACCAGAAGAAATCCAGGAGTTGCTAGGAGATTTTGTTGATATAGTCGTAGATGAACTACCTTGTTCATTTCCACCTATCAGGAGTATAAGTCATCATATCGATCTTATACCTAGAGCCAACTTACCGAACAAAGTAGCATATAGGTTGACACTGCAGGAAAATGAAGAAGTTAAGAGACAGGTCCAGAACTTAATGGACAAAGGATTGATTCGAGAAAGCTTGAGTCCATGTGTTTTTTCGACAGTGCTCAACCCAAAGAAAGATGGAGGCTGGAGAATGTGTACAGAATCAGGGGAGATCAATAATATTACCATCAGATACAGATTTCCATTTCCAAGGATGGACGACTTGATGGATTGCTTGAGTGGAGCAAGATTTTTTTTAAAGATTGATTTGAAAAGCGGATATCATCAGATTCAAATGAGAGAAGGTGATGAATGGAAGACAACATTCAAGACGACTAAGGGGCTATATGAATGGCTTGTCATGCCATTTGTCTTAATGAATGCACCCAGTACTTTCATAAGGTTGATGAATGAATTCCTGAAGGATTTCATTGGGAAAATTGTCATTGTATATCTTGATGATATATTAATTTTCAGCAAGACGGAAGCAGAACACTTAAAGCATTTAATTGCAGTAATGAGGAAATTACAGCAAGAGAAATTGCTGATTAATATGAAGAAATCGTCATTTATGAGGACATAACTCATTTATTTGGGTTTTGTTATCTCTGCAAATGAATTAAAAATGGATCTGGAAAAGATAAAGGCGATTAAGAATTGGCCATCATCGAAGAGCATGTTTGAAGCTCGAAGCTTCCATGGTTTGGCTAGCTTCTACAGGAAATTTATCCGAAACTTCAGTGGAATTAGCACGCTGATGATGGATATGGTGAAGAAAAGAAATAAATCTTTTCACTGGACAGAGGAAGCAGAGAAGAGTTTCAATCTACTGAAGAAGATCATTGAGCAACCAATTCTGGTTTTGTCGGATTTCAGCAAGACATTCTAGGTCAGGTGTGACGTGAGTGGATTTGCAATTGGAGAGGTCTTGAGCCAAGACGATAGGCCGGTCACATATTTCAGTGAAAAATTGAATGAAGAGAAGATTAAGTGCTCCACATATGACAAATAATTCTATGGATTCATACAAGCGTTGAAGAAATGGAGACATTATTTGGTTCCCAAGGAGTTTGTTTTGTATAATGATAATCATGGTTTGCAATTTGTGACTCAAAAAGAGAAGTTGAACCAAAAGCATGCTAAATGGGTTGAATACATGCAACATTTTACTTTTGTGATTAAACATATTTCTGGAACTGCTAACAAAGTTGTTTATTCTTTGAGCAGGAAATGTTTGCTTATGCAAGAATTCAGAGTCAAGACTTTAGGTTTTGATAACCTTAAAGAAATGTACAGGGATGATCCAGATTTTAAGGAGGCATATGAGGCATCCGAGAATCCAATTCTCAGAGACAGAAGCTAATGGACTGAATACATGATCCATAATGGATTATTGTTTAGGGGGAATCAACTATGTATTCCAAAATGTTCCATGAGGGAGAATTTACTGAGGGAAAAACGTAGTGGAGGATTGGCCGAACATTTCAGTCATGAAAAGACATTCTCAAAGATGAATGGCTCATATTTTTGGCCAGGGATGAGGACAGATGTCAAGAAATTTTTGGACAGGTGCAGAATTTGTCAGCACATGAAGGGAAAAATGAAGAATACAAGGTTATACCAACCATTGCCCATACCTGAAAGGCCATGGGATGTAGTGAGCATGGATTTTATATTGGGACTGCCAAGGACACAAAGAGGATGTGATTCAATCTTTGTGTTAGTAGACAGATTTTCAAAGATGACACATTTCATACCATGCCAGAAAACCAGTAACACAACTCATATTGCGAACCTGTTTTTCAAGGAAGTTGTCAGACTTCACGACTTGCCAAGGAGTATCATTTCTGATTGAAATACCAAGTTCGTAGGACATTTTTGGAGGACATTATGGAAGAAGTTGGGGCCAAGTTTTTCTTTTAGCTTAGCATATCATCCTCAGAGGAATGGACAGACAGAGGTCATAAATAGGAGCTTGGGAGATTTGTTAAGAAGCTTAGTGACTAAACACCACAATCAATGGGATCACATTCTACCATAGGCAGAATTTTCTTACAATGATTCAATCAATAGAAGCACAGGGCATAGTCCATTCCAAGTTATATATGGAATACAACCAAGGGGAGTTTCAGAATTGAAAGATTCGGAACAAGATGAATTCAGAAGTGCTAGTGCAGAGAACTTTGCAGAAGGAATGAAGGAGATTCACAGCCGAATCAAGGAGCGATTGCAGAGTTCAAGTCAAGAATACAAGCATAGAGTAGATCAACATTGGAGAGAACTTCAATTCAAAGTTGGTGATCTGATTCTTGTACATCTGAGGAAGGAGAGGTTCCCAAGGGGAACGTATAATAAGCTGAAGATGAAAAATATTGGACCATGCAAGGTCATCAGGAAATTTGGGGAAAATCCATATGAGATTGAGTTACCCGATGGGGTCAAAATCTCACCGATATTCAATGCCATGGATTTGTACCCTTACAAAGCTAAAGAAGTAGGAGAAGAGGATGAGTAGAAAGAATTTCGATGGACAAAACAAATGCCTGTAGCTGAAAAGCCGCAGATGGAAAGCATAATTGACAAGAGAATTAGCAAAAAGACTAGGAGAAAGGAGTATTTTGAATACTTGGTCAAGTGGAAGGGACATCCAGTTAAAGATGCCAGTTGGGAGGATGAAGAAAAGATTCAAAAGCATGGATAGACCATTCAAGAGCTCATGAATAGGAGTTCATGAAAATTTTCAAGCGAGGGAGTATCATGCAAGAGCATCGTACAAAGCCAAAGCACGCGCCTAGCCAAAGGAACAACTAGACGCATAGATGGAAAAAAGGGGCATGTTTTTATGAAAATGTTTTAAATTTTGAAGTCTGAAGCATTAATGTAATAACTAGGAGAAGCATACTTGCATTTATGTCTTGAAGATATGAATAGATCTGGAGGAATTAATCTCATCTATAGAATTTAATAGGCATTTAAGTTAGTTAAATGTAAAGTAGGTAGATATGAATGTTAGATTAGACAGTTTAGAAGCGTAGGAGGGAAAACAGATATAAACACCCTCACCCTTGTATCATTGTAATAGAGAAGATTATGATCATTCAGAATTCATAAGCTGTAGAGCTGTAGTAGAGAGTTGTAGAGAAGAACCCATGTATAGGAGCACTTGAGTTAATATATGAAGCTTTGACTCAACTTTCATGGTGTTATGATGCTTACTATTTACATTTGTTGAATGGTATGTTTACAGTTGATTTGTTTCTCTGTTATGCTTTTGTTTCAATGCTGCATTATGTGTATGATTTCATGGTGAATGTATGAATTCTAAGAGAGGAGAAGAATGAGTTTCAATTGTTTCTCTTCCTGAGAATTCTTGTAAGGAGTGCAGTGAATGTCCGCAAGGTGTGCGTTGATGAAGGTCTAAGTTTTATCTCAAAAAGATCAAGAGATATATCGTTGTTTCTCATACTTGCAGATGTGTAGGTGAAGCACAAAGCCGTGCAAGGTGTGCACAGGCTATTTGAGGTCTTAGAATTTATCAACTAAGGAGAAGATTTAAGGACTACTATTTCAAAGAGTGCGCAGGGTCAAAGACTCAAATAACTAGAATTTATTTGAAAGTTTGCCGCAAGGAGTGCTAGCAGGAACCCTTTTGGAAGGATTGAGTTTGCAAGTGAAATCTCAGAAGATATAATGCCTTTGAAGTGTTCAAAGGGAGATAGATATTGAAACCATCATATAGAAGTTAAATTCAGGAGGGAGAACATTCAGTAATTAGGTAGAGGTCATTGAAGCGTGAATCAGATGGTCATAATTCCCCATGGAGAGCTCGTGAAATCGCGAGGAGCCTTCGTGAAGGAAGTGCAAAGTTACGAGAGTCATTAGATTTGGAGGAGTTTCAAGGTGGTTAGAGACCGGTGAAATCCATCACCCAGGATGCGAGGGTCAATATGAGTTGTTGATTCATTTCAACCCACGTCGTTGGATCATTTCGCAAACTCGGGGGTTGAAAGAATTGGATTTCGACTGCAGAAGTCACGAAGTGCTGAGTGCCGAGGGCTCGTGCGAACAACGTGGAACACCCGATAGGTTGGGCCACGTAGTTGACAGGTGGCATAACATCAAGCACCTAGGGAAAAGTGGAAGCGGTGAAAGGTGGAGGACACATGTCGCCTAGGAAGGAGTCAACCATTGTTGACTTATCGTGTCTCGAGGATTCGTAAAGGAGGAGCACGAGGACTCAACACTCCAACTCGCAAAGTTGTAAGTTGTGAGGGGTGCTAGAGTTAGGCCCTAACCAATGGTCATTGGTAGAGGCTCTAGTAAGGAAGGGGCCATACCTGTATCGCACTCTCAGGTATCGGGGGTTTGGAGTCAAGGGTCTTCAATTCACAAACTCGCGAGATTGGAAGTCATGAAATATGCTTACACTAAGGCCCAGATTGTGTTCATGTGGAGGTGAAGACTTGCACCTGGTGCCCATGGTGCAGGTGGAGTTTTCGTCAGGGACCTATGGATCGGATTCATTGAGGGTTTTCAGCAAGGAACCAAAGGAGCTGCTTTAGCCCAAGGAGAATTCAAAACGATCCTGTGCGGATCTTGGATAGAGGGTTAGGGGTCTGCATCAGTAATCATGGTAGGTAGTTCAAGTGAGGGGTGATTAATATTCTGCCATACCTGTGTCTCACTCTTAGGTATCGGGGGTTTGGAGTCAAGGGTATTCAATTCACAAACTCACAAGATCGCGAGTCACGAAAGGTGCTTGCGCTAGGGCCCAAATTGTGTTCGTGTAGAGGCGACGTTCTACTTAGGTGAGTGTTTGGTATCATGGCTAAGCAAGAAACAATCATCGGTATCTCTATCTACAGCCGAGGCAGAGTATATTGCAGCAGCAGCATGTTGTACACAGGTTC
>JZKD02S1119045.1:468795-482396 GCA_000966675.3 Picea glauca | reverse complement strand
TTCAATTCACAAACTCACAAGATCGCGAGTCACGAAAGGTGCTTGCGCTAGGGCCCAAATTGTGTTCGTGTAGAGGCGAAGACTCACACCTGGTGCACATGGTGCAGGTGGAGTTTTCATGAAGGACCTATGGATTGGATTTGTTGAAGGTTTTCAGCAAGGAACCAAAGGAGCTACTTCAGCCCGAGGAGAATTCAGAACGATCCTGTGTGGATCTCGGACAGAAGGTCGAGGGTCTGTGTTAGTAATCATGGTAGGTAGTTCAAGTGAGGGGTGATTAATATTTCGTCGCCCTCGCCAGGAGACCAAGCATTAATAACCTTCAAAATCACTTTAACGGTAATCATGAACAATAATCACTTTTGTGTGGGAAATTCAGATTGATAGACCTATGCTCAAAATGTTTAAGAAAAATGATTTCTAATAATTTAAATTTGTTCACATGTTTTTAGAAATATTCTACATGTCATAATGTTGTTACTTTCCCTTGTTATTTGATATAATCAGAATGATAGCCTTGTTATTAGGAAAGGAAATATAGGAACACGAAAAAAAAATTGGCATATTTAAGGTAAACTTCAATACGACGGGCAGTGCCATTGTTTCCAGCAGGCATCCATAGCCTCGACATGGTTTCCTTTTAACCCATAGATGAGCCTGTATCCTTAATAAATAGTTTGAATCGTCTTTTCCCAAAAAGACTGCTATCCTGTTTTGGTAGACAAATAATGATAATTTCACTCACTAGATTGTAACCTAAGTGAACAATTCGGCTCATGATGAGACCTCTTATCCTTTGACGAAAAAAAATGCCAAAGGCCATTACCCTGGTGTGGTAGCCATAGTGGGAATGTCACTTATGTTATTATCTGATGATCATGGTAGGTTGGATCGTGATGAGACCCCCAATCCTTTGTGGGAGAAGTTTATTACTTTACTTATATTTATTATATATATATATATATATATATATATATATATATATTAGTCTCTATTAAGAGAGGCTCATCTACTCCTTAAGAGTGACGGGTGGTGTAAGAACAGTAAGGATGCCAAGTAAAATGTGCTTTAGACTCCTTATTGTGATATGAAGGAAAATTATCATTCAAGTATATGTATATATAGGGGAAAGAAGTGAGTTATGGTGGTTAAGGATTATGAACAATATTTAAATTAATTTGAAGAAATTAATCCAAAAACAATTCGACAAGGTATGCTAGATAGTCCACAAAATGAAAAATAGTTACTATGATAATTAGGAATGATGTTGGTGAAAATTAATTAGTGAAGTTCATACCCAAAGGAGTGGCTAACATAATAATGGCATGATTGTTCAAAAAAAATTGTGACTTTTGAGAAAAATGAACATCAATAAAAAAAACGTAGAAGGAACAACAACTATTCCTTTCGAATGAACAACGTTATCTGAAAAGGAACGAAAATCACTATAAAGGGAACAACAATTGTAAAAAAGGGAATGATAGTTGTTACTTCAAATGGATGATACTACCCATGAAGGGAAGAAAAATTGTGCAAAGGAAACATCAGTTGTCCCATTCAAATGAACTACAACCATATGTGAAGGGAACAACAATCGTGCAAAGGAAACAACCGTTGTCCCGTTGAAATGAATGACAACCATATGTGTAGGGGACAACAATCATATGAAGGGAAATAGAAATTGTTTCGTTTTGAATGAATGCAAATGATGATGTTTAAATTTTTAACCATCTGGTTAAGTGATTGGAAACCTCCCACAAACATTTTTGTTTTAGTGAATCTAGGATTGATTAGTCATCAACTAAATTCATTCAATTTTTATGGGTAGGTTTATTCAATAATCGAAGTATTGGATGGTTTATTAGTATCATGCATTTATTATAGTTGCCCAATTTTTGTTCTGGCACATGATATATTTATCTTTTGTGAAAACAAGGTTTATATCTGATGGATTTTTCAAGGTGAGATAGGAGCAAGGAACAGAAAAGAGTGCTAATTGTATTCATTACAATTATCTTTTCTAGTTCTTATTCTCTCAAGTGACTATCCTAAAAAGTAAAAATGAAAAAATCATTCAAATTTGTAAATAAATCTATATACAATATGTACAGTGCTGATAAAAATCATCATTTTATGAAGTTGAAGTTGTTGGGTTACCTTCCCAGCCATCTAAAATCTGAACAGTAGGGTCCTTACTTACTTCTTGGAAAAATGATTCTTTTGAAAGTGGTTGATGGTAGAGTCATAACCGATGTCCATTTATTAGAAAAGGAGAACCAAAGCCGTCGATGGTAACTAAGGTGACAGTGTCATTATCATGAACTTAATTGATTTCATATGGTCCTAGTCACATTGTCTGTAATTTTCCAGGGAAATCCTGAAATCTTGAATCATAAAGCGCCCAATCACCTTTCTGGAAGGATTTCTTCTTGATATGTTTATCATTCCAACTAGCTATATGTTGTTGAATAACATATATGCGCTGTAGGGAGAACATGCGTGATTCATATAACTCATTGAGTTTCTCTAAGCATTGTTTATGTGCCTCTGTAAGATTCAGTCCAATTTCCTGGGCCATCCTTAGAGTCTTGATCTCAAATTCAATGGGAAATATAGGTTCTTTTCCATATACTAGATGATAAGGAGAGTAGCCAACAGTGTTATTCCATGTCGTGCGATAGGCCCATAAGGCATTTGGAAGCTCGGTTGTCGAATTCTAACGGTATGTTGAGACTATTTTTGTCAAAATTGCCTCCAAGACTTTATTGGTAATTTCTAGTTGTTTGTTTTCCTATGGGTGGTAGGGGGAAGTAACTCTATGTTTAATATGATAAATCTATAGGGTACCTATGATTTTATAGGCTGTAAATTGCAACCCTCTGTCAGTGATTACTTCCCTGAGTAATCCATAGCATACAAATAATTCGAAGAGAAAATTAATGATTGATTCCTCTGTTGCATTTGATAAGGCTACTGCCTCTACCCATTTGGTCGTATAGTCTGTTGCAACTAGGATATAAGACTTCTGGTTTGATTTTGGGTTAAAGGGGCCAACAAAATCCAATTCCCATCTCTCAAAAGGTTCTACGACTACTTGTGTTTGCAGGGGAATTTCATCAACTTGTCCTAGTCAACCCATCCTTTGAAAATTGTCGTAGGTCTGGACATATTTCTCTACGTCTTTGAATATTGAGGGCCAATAGTAGCCCATATGTAAAATCTTATGCCCATTTTTGCGGTCTGCAAAGTGTCTGCCACAGGGCTCATTATGAACTGATTTCAAAACATCATAAATTTCATCATCCCTTACACATCTTCGGATCTGGAGGTCAGCCCCTATGTGGAGCAAATATCCACCAATCCAGGTGAACTATGCACTGCACTAGACGATCGATTTCTTTTCTCTTGATGATAAGTGTGCTGGTAGTTTCCCAGCTGCTAGGTAATTCACCACATCAACATACCAAGGTGTCTTAATAGTGGAAATGAGCAAGTGTTCGTCTAGAAATTGGTCTTCAACTATCAAAGAGTCATCTGTTTTGGGTATGTGAGACAAGAAATCTGCAATGATATTCTCTCTTCTAGGTCGATCCTTGATGGTGATGTTGAATTCTTGAAATAGTAATAATCACCGAGTGACCCGTCCATTAGTAATCGGTTTGTTAGATAAATATTTAATAGCAGAATGATCAATATATAGTATAACTGGATAGCCTGTTATATAGTGGAAGAATTTATTAATAACATGTATAATGGCTAAAAATTCTTTTTTTGTTACTGTATAATTTAATTCAGCGAGAGGAAGTTTTTTTCTAATAAAATACATAACATAAGATTTCTTGTCTTCTTCCTATCCAAGGACAATGCCTATGGTGATATCCGATGCATCTATGGAAATATGAAATGGCAATTTCTAGATTGGTCCTCTGAGAACTGGTGCTATTGAAACCAGCCTTTTAAGTCCTACAAACGCAACATCACACTTGTCAGACCACTGAAATTCCACATTACTAGTTAAATAATGTAAAGGTGCAACTGTTCTTGAATTTTTTTCTATGAATCTGTGGTAGTATCCTCTAGCGCCAAGAAAACTACATACCTCAATTTGTGTACAAGGTGTAGGCAGATTAAGGATTACCTCTATTTTTGTTGGGTCTACCTTGATTCCATCTGCAGAAACATAGTGTCCTAGTACCACACCTTTGATCATCATAATATGACATTTATCATGACTCAAAAATAGCCTGATAGCAATGCATCATTCCAGTAACTTCTCCAGATTGCTTAGAGCTTGATCAAAATCAGTGCCATAAGGGGTGAAATCGGCCATGTAAACTTCAAGTCCTTCATTAATCAGATCATAAAATATGCTCAGAATGTCTCTCTGGAATGTGGCTGGAGCATTACATAATCTAAAGGGAAATACTCTATATGAAAAGGTACCCCAGGGACATGTAAATGTAGTTTTATCCTGGTCTTCCGGAAAAATATGGATCTGGTTATAACCACTAAAGCGATCTAAGAAGGAAAATAATTATTTCCCTGCTAAAGTGTCAAGGAATTGATCAATAAAAGGTAAGGGAAAGTGGTCATTCTAGGTAGATTTATTGAGTTCTTTGTAGTCTACACAGATCCGCAATTTCCCATTCTTCTTGGGGATGATTACTAGTGGGGAAACCCATTGACTATTTGAAATAGGATATATAAAATCAACATCCAACAGTTTCTGTAACTCTTCTTTAACAACATCCCTGAGATGAGGGTTCAATATTCATTGGGGCTATCAGATGGGTCGGGCATCTTTCTCAATATACATATGATGTGTACAGTGTTGGGGATCGATGCCCTTCTCCCAAGCAAAAGCCT
Organism: Picea glauca; assembly: GCA_000966675.3. Taxonomy (NCBI): domain Eukaryota; kingdom Viridiplantae; phylum Streptophyta; class Pinopsida; order Pinales; family Pinaceae; genus Picea; species Picea glauca. Next base: position 477,530 of record JZKD02S1119045.1, on the reverse strand, counting down.
GCTGATATTTAGAAAGGATATGAATAAGTTTTTGTTGTTGTTTCTCATTTAAATTAGCATTAATATTCAAAAACCTCCCTGGTGAAATTTCAACTGATATGTTGTTATGAACAACAGTAGTTGGGATCTATTGTTCCATCAATTCTTCCAAAGGATCTCCATGTGCTTCATTATCTAACACAAATTTTAACATTTGGCATGTTGGGTTGCTTATAATGGCTAGGTTGTTAATGAAGCTACTGATCACATCATCTTCTAGTTAGTTCTTGATTCTGAGAGCTTCTTCCAATGTGAAAGGAGATCGTAGATCCTTTTCTAGATATCTAGGTGGTGGAAACTACTGATGTATAATAGGCGGACTTGGTTTAGCTAGAGGATACAGGATGAGGTTCTTTGTAGCACTTCCTCTAACAATTGTCATGTTTCCCGTGCGACATACTATGTATGCATATGATGTTGTGAGCCATGGTCTTCCTAGTATCAATGGGTGTCCATCGAGTCCACTCCTTAGGTTGATAATGAGGAAATCAATTGGATATTCCAAAGATTCGACCGAAATTGCCATATATTGTAATGTGCTAATTGGTTTAACCACTTATCTATCAACTAATTGTAACATAATTAAATTAGGTTTGAAGGAGGTGAAACCCACGATTATAGGTCTCGATGGTCAGGATATTAATGGTTGCCCCCAAATCCACTAGTGTATTTGGAAAAGAACAACCATGGATGTGCACTGTTACCACGAGATTCCCTGGGTCTATATACTTGACTGACTCCTACTTTCCCAGAATAAGATCAAACAAGGATCCTACCACACAAACAATTGATGGATTTTGGGATTTCTTGATAGGCTTCTTCCCACATAATTCCTTAATTGTCTTTTCATAAATTGGGATGTCTTGCAGAGCCTTTAGGAGTGGTATCTTAACATAGAGATTCTTTAGTTCCCCTACAATATTGAAGTTAGGATATACAATTGGTTTTTTTATTATTAGCCTCTTGGGAAACGAGGGAGGAGGAATCACATCCTCATCAAGGTTCTGTGGCTCGACTGTGTTTCCCCCCTATTCCACTTCTTTCACTATGACCAAAGTCGAGGGTTTTATTGTTGGTTGTATATTATTTTCATTCTACTACTCTTGGCGAATGTTACTTTCTTCAGGAGAAATTATGTGCCCTAACCTCAACCGAAGTTCGATTCACCCTACAAAGCTGATTTCCTCATCCAAATTATCAATAATTTGTACAAGCTGAGCTGGTCTATTATTCATATTTGTATTGGGTTGAGCTGGTAATTGAGGGTGCATTTGAGGTTGAGGGTTCTGGGGTAATTTGAGTGGATCTTGTAAAGTGGACTAAGATTAAGGAGCCATCCCCATGGGGCGCTGCTAGTTTTGATTCCAATTGGGGGCTTGTGTAGCTGTGCTTGTCCACTATGAAAGATATGGGTTATTACTTGAATTTTTCCAATATGGGGTAGGGTATTGCGATTTAGACTAGGTAGGATTTGTAGACGATTGATTTGTCCAGGTGGGATTTGTATCTGATTGATTTGGCCAGGTGGGATTTGTTGTTGATTTATTTGGCCAGGGTGGAGTAGGATATTGTTGGGACTGCCAAGTAGGGTTAGAAAATGGCTGGCCCTTCCATGTGTTTCCAAATTTTTTTTTTTGATTATACTGCCCATAAAATAAAGAGGAGGGATCTTATAGCATACCCGGGGGACAAGATTTCCATTGGTGACACTAAGCCATCATATATACTGGCTTTGTTTCCTCTTCTGCTTCTTTAAAGGCAACTTTTAGTCATGGGAGCGATGGGCATTGTTCTGTTGCATGGTCGTTGGCATAGATAGCACAAACCCGAACCACATCCAAAAGACATTCCCTCGGACCATGTTTCTTTCTTCATCAGTGGAAAAATATGGCCAAGGACTGTTTTTCTTCTACCTGTTTCTGTTTAGCATGAAAAACATCCAATTGTATAGTCAGAGTACTCAAAATATCAGTTTTTAAATTCTCTAATAGATTACCAACTTCAATTTGGGTGACACCCTCGCTAGTAATGTTGTTATTTCTGGTGAGGGGAGCTTGCATTCCCGATCTGGTCTATGTACTTCCACGTGAGCACCTGATGCACAATAGGATAATATTATTATAATTTTATTGATAGATATCACCCTTCCCCATTAAATTCAATGTTTCTACCCATTCGACCTTCATTCCTTTCATCAAAGTGGCTTTAAGTACCTCACCTGGTAGTGTGCCATAAGGTGATCTTTTCAAGTTATACTAAAATATTTCAACATATTCTTCTAATGTCTCATTTTCTTTTGCAGTCATCTGAAAGATTTAATATTTTAGATCCCTGGTTCTACAGTAATCCTAATATTTCGTGAGGAAGGTTTGCTTCATTTCATCCCATGAATTTATGGTTCCTCCTCCTAATCCCATAAACCAATGCAAAGCTGCTCCTTTCAAAGAGGAAGGGAAAAACTTCAGTTTCTGGGGTTCAGAGGTGTAGTCATAACCTCGACACATGACATCAAATTCAAATAAGAACGCATTAGGATCCTCTGAGATTAATCCATGAAAGGTTGGCATATTTTGTAATGGGATGGATTTCATGGGGGAATTAGCAACTGAACCAACTATAGGATATTCCAAAGTGGAAATCTTAGATCACAGTTGATTTGGTTGTGCCATTTGGTCGAAAATATGCCAATAATCTTCAGGAATTTCTTAGTTTGGGTGTTCTATTTGGGGTGATTGATTACTTGGTCCCCTAGGGTATTTGATCATGATCCCTCTATCTGGGATTTCAGATGTACCTTCTCCTATCAGAATCACAGGAGATCCAATATCAGGTGGTGGTGATTGGTTTTCTTTAGGAATTCCACTGGTCTCCCCTTCTCCTTCTTCCATATTACAAGAATTTCCCTCGTCTAAAGGGCTAAGAGGTGGAATATCTGCATTTTGAAATTTTTTTTTAGTCCCTTCAGTTCTGCGATGAATCCCATCATGGGATGCAGTTGGTGAATTTGTTGCTTGAGGGATTCAAGTAGAAACTTTGTGGGGTCCAACTGAGGCTTGAGATTGATCTTTTCAGATGATGTCGTCTATGAAAGTTCTTCTTCCAAGGGGCACTGAGCCCTTGTCTTTTGCAGTTTTTGGTGGGGGTTTTGTTTTTTCAGGGTCTTTCTTCTTAGTAATACACACTTCACAGAAAATTCTAAGTACCTATATGACCTCTATGCATCATTTGAAGGTAGGCACTGGAATAAGCATTTTACTTATTGCCTACATAGGTTCTTACCTTCCGTTTTCAATACCTCATCCTCTAGAGACACAATCTATGTTATCTTTAAAATTCTCCCTGATAGCGGCGCCAAAATGTTGGGCTTTGAAGATGTCCTAAAACAAACTTAGTTTAACATTAATTTATCAACCGTGGATTCATCTTTTATTTCAAGAATATCAACAAAGTCTATGCACATAGTTGTAGAGGCTAAATCATGTAGTCAAAGAAAATATGAGTTTATCTACAATCAACTTCCTCACACATTCATTAAGACTCTGAAACTAAGATCTTTACTCAAAAGAATTATAATCTAATCTATAACATGCTGTAAATTAAAGGCATTAACTAAATTGTTGAATTTATCTAACTAAGAAACAATAATTGAATCTATGAAAATGCTTAATGAACCGATCTACCAATGACTATTTAATCTACTGGAAAGAAACAACTAAGTACTATAAATTGAGAAGGAACAACAAATGTGAAATTTAAGCGAAAGGAACAACAATTGTAAATTTAATAAAGGGACAATGCGTGTAAAAATGAGAGGAATTGTCAAGCAATAAACTACAATGATGGAAACTGGAGCAACAATCGATAACATTCAAATGGAGCATTTATCTTCTGTAATCAAACAACATAACTAATCTATAAAAAAATCAACACATTCATGCATTTATCTTAGCTATTGCAACATATATTTAAATCACACAACTAAAATCAAATCGATACAATTACAAATTGAGACAGTAACTCCTTCAGAATCGGCCCTCGGTCTTCAGAAGCACTGTTGCTAGAAACTCAATATGAAAAAATGGTAAAAATGCTCAAATCTTCTATTAACTCCATAATCGGTACAACATTTACAAAAGACTACTTGTACAGAGCAATTCAGAGATTGGATGCTTGGATAAATTTCTTAGTTGTCTCTCTATGGTTCATTACCTTCTATATATTACAATGATATGGGTAAATTAAGCTATCCTGAGGACCGAGAGATCCTCAAGATTGCTTTTACTATTTAAAATATTACAAAGTAGAGAATCAGTCTTCCTCAAAACCATTTTTGTGCCTAATTTCTTCAACCTCCAATAGTCTGCGCATCTTCAAAATCTCCTTATCTATCTCGAGTTTAACAATATTTATCCATTCCTGCAATAAAATCAAACAATTCCAACCAAATTTTAGAATTGATCTAATATCACCTAATGATATTTCGAGAAGACTTTTTAATCATTTTCTATCCTAAGTATTTCTAATTAATATAAAAGTCAATCAAGATTATATCATAAACCATGGGAATAAGGAGGATATTTGTACCTTTTTCTCAACTCAACAACAAGTTTAGTATGTGTTGAAATTCACCAAGCCAATTTATAACATGATCAAGTTTGCAGATTCAGATCGTCCAATCATTGGGGAGGTGTATGAGAAAATGGATAGTATGTTGTGGCATATAAAGACATTATTGAGCCTAGAAATGTCAATCTGTATAATCATATTCATATAGAGGTGGAAAAATAGTGGGAAATGCTAAATATTCCACTACATGTCTTATTATATGTGATAACACCTAAATACTATCATGTATCATGGGTTTCATCACCATCACCTGGTGGTGCGTCCAAGAAAAAACCACACCAAGATCCAGAGGTTCAAAATGGTTATATGAAAACATTAGAAAAAATGGTCCTAGACGAGTATGAGTGTGACATCATACAGAGACAATTGAGCCATTACATCCTTAGCCATGGTGCCTTTGGGATAAACCTTGCAATTATATATTGAGGGAATTTGAATTCTCTTGAGTGGTGGAACATGCATGGTGGTGTTTCCCCACAACTTCAATGTTTGGAAACATAGGTTCTTTCACAGGTGGTGAACACTTCTTTTGCAAATAGGTGTTGTAATACCTACAATTTCATCCATATCGTCAAAAGAAACAGGGTGAATGTAAATGAATCATAGATTTTGGTTTATGTTCATTACAACTTGCAATTGTTGTCCCATTACTGTGAGGAGGCAAAGATGGATAAAAACTTGAAGTGCTAGGACAACAATCCAGAGGAAGATAATTTTGAGGATGGAGTATTGGTTTTAGAGAAATTGGAGAATGCTCTTTTGGATGATGATGATCATGTTGAGATGCCACCCCCATACACTTCCATGGTTACCATGTCCAGGACTCCAGGTATAACACTAGGGTCTTCATATTCACTTCTACTGTGACCGTCTACATCTACTTATGCACAGTTTCATCCTTCTCCTGAGGCTCCACTACCACCACGAGGAGGCCCACACAAAAATCGTGGTGGTGGAAGGAGGATGTTAAGCCCTAAATAGTAGCACATTACTCCTTAATTAGGTAATATTACATTAGTAATGTTATTTTATTTATGTCGTCTTGGGTCCATTAGTTGTAATTGTACCTCCTAGTCTCCTATATATACCAAGGATACCTTTTCATTTGGAATCATCTTTTATTTGGAAATTCATGTGGTGTATAAGGAGTTTTCTCCCTCGAAAAGGTTTATTATATGAAATTGTCTCTTTTTCAATGCGTTGAGTACTTATTCAAAGGTTTTTTTATGCTATTTTGATATTTGGTTCTTAGCATTTGGTATCAGAGCTCAAAGTCTTGGGGTTTCGCTGCTACATCTGAGACACCTTGGAATTTTTCCCTATAACATTTTTTCTACGACGTTTTAGAAGGAACCCCTTGGAGGATATTTATTATATGGATAAAGGTATGTGGGGTTCAAATTTCAAATCCCGAGGCCTTATACTTTAGGAGATATAGCTTTTGTAAGATAGGGTTCTGGAATCATCCTGAATTTAATCATTGCATAATTTTTTCTATAAAACATTTATGTAATGTTTCAGACCCTAAAACCTAGAGGCTACTCATATAAATTATCAAGGTATATGTGATAAAAATTTCAGCTTCTAAGTCATCCTACATTTGTAGATACACCCTGTGCAAGATAGGGTATCTAACTAGTCATATTAACTAGTCTCAAACATGTCTTCTGGGTAAAAAATGATATATTCTTCAGTGAGTATCAAAAGTAATTGAGACCAATTACATTGGATAGTGGACAATCTATAGTATTTCTGGTACAAGTTTCAGAATCAAATATCATATATTGTGATCATGGCATGCTTTACAAGTATTCTCTCCTGGAAGGGACAAAAATCAGAAAGGTGTGGAGAAGTTACTATAACTTCCACTTGGAACATCCAATTTTGATTAGACCTATGGAACTCTAGATAAGATGTATTAGAGAACTACAAAAATAATTTTTTCAGACCCAAAAGGGCCAAAATTTTGGAGATACAGTCGAATACAAATCGTCTAGAAAAACCACCTTGAAATCAAGGTTTATAAGTGATACTTGGCCAACATGCCACCAAAAAAGGGAACTTATACACCAAATAAGCCTCCAGACAATCCTACTAGGAATCTTGATGAAGGTGAAGAAATGTGCAGGGACATAAATGATTTACAAAAGAAGATAGTGACACGAGATGAAATGCAAGGGATGATGGATTCAACTGAAGCTAAGTTGGAGGAAATAATGGATGTTAGGATGGATGGTTTAAAAAGGGATATCATGGAAGGATTGAGAAATTTTCTAATAGAGAGGACACCTGAAACGGAAAATGTATCCCATGAAATTCATGCTGAGGACACAAGGAAAATGAATCAAGAATTGAGAAACTCCAACTTTGGGTTGAAGACCAACCACTTTCCTAAGATCAATATGAGGAATTTTGATGGCAAGGACCCAATCACATGGATACTACAGATGGAGCAATTATTTGATCTACATGATGTGCCACATACACAAAAGTACAGATTGCTTCTTTATATTTAGAACCTAATCAATTTGTGTGGTATTGATGGATTTGTTTTCGCAAATCAATTGTCATTTGGACAATTTTTACGGAAGAAATGATAGCACACTATGAGGATATATGGAGAAATACATTCTTTAGCCAATTGATAAATATCAAGAAAAAGGGTTCAATTGCAGAGCACCTTGAGAACTTCCAAAGATTGAATATAAAGGTAACAAATATTCCAGATGAGCACTTGATTGATGTATTCATAGGAAATTTAAAGGATAACATTCAACATGAGGTTCAACTTTGGGAACCCAAATCATTGGAGAATGCATTCAGGGTGGAGAGAAATGTTGGAAGTAAAAATATGGCTATGGATACTAGAAGAACCACTCCTAACATCTATCAAGAAAATAATGTTCCTTCTTCTAAAACACCTCAACCTACAAGGTTGACACCTCCACAATTGGAGGAAATAAAAGAAAAAGGTTTATGCTTTAATTGTGACAAAAAGTACAGTAAGGGACATAAGTGTGGTGAGAAGAAATTATTCTACATATATTGTGAAAAGGAAGAAGAACAAGAACAAGAACAAGAACCATCTCAAGATGAAAACATAGAAGAGATTTCTTCTGAAGAGTTGAATCCCACGATATCACGTTATGCATTGGCTGGAATTAAAACTCCTCAAACCCTCAAGATCGAAGGATATATCAAAAAGAAAAAGGTAATAGTCCTAATTGATTATGGTAGTACTCATAATTCCATTCACTAAAAATTATCCAAAGCTCTCAATTACTTTATATATCCATTGCTAGAGGTTCAAGTAATGATTGCAGATGGAGGAACTATCAATTGCTCAGGAAAATGAAATAAGACCAATCTTACTATGGGGGAATATGTATTGAATAGTCCAATGATTTCTATTCCCATAGGTGGTGCTAATGTTGTACTAGGAGTCCAATGGTTATAATCATTAGGAACAATGGATTTTAATTTTCAAGAACTTTTCATGAAATTTTTATTGAAGGAAAATAAATTGAGTTAAGGGGTATCACAGGGAAACCTAGTAAGGTAATAAGATCTAATGGCATGAAAAAATTATTGAAAAATGGGCATCAAGGTGTAATTGTACAACTATGCTCACTAGATGTTCAAACATCTAATCCATTTATTCCTCTAGATCTCCAAGGGATCATTGATAAGCATTCCAAAGTATTTGAGGATATTCGCAAAGGTCTTCCACCTACTTGAAATAATTATCATACTGTTCACCTAATTCCTGGGAGTGTTCCTCCTAACATCAGGCCTTACATATACTCTTATGCCCAGAAGAGTGAAATTGAGCATATGGTTGAAGAAATGTTAGAGGCTGAAATTATTAGACCTATCCAAAGTTATTACTCTGAAACAGTGGTAATGGTACTCAAGAAAGAGGGCCCATGGCATATGTGTCTAGATTATAGAGAGATCAACAAGATCACTATTAAAGATAAGTTTCCCATTCCCATCATTGATGAATTGTTAGATGAACTACATGGAGAAATCTATTTCACAAAGTTGGATCTCCATTCAGGGTATCATCA
>JZKD02S1119045.1:334921-388330 GCA_000966675.3 Picea glauca | reverse complement strand
TATAACACCTAATTCTTGGCAGGATGATCATGGAAAATCTCCAGCCCCCCCAGAACAGGCATATGATTAACATTTCTGAATTACATTTAATGTGAAATTTATTATTTGTTTATATGATTGAAAATAACTTTTCTTTCTTGAAATATGTAGTCCACGGGCCATGGTTGTGATGATTGGGTCGACGACGACTTGTTGGCTGACCCCAAAATAATGGTAACAATCAACAAAATCATAAAAAAAACGAACAGAGAAATCCTTCGCTTGATTGTAAGTAAAGATCAAAATCTTCTTTTTACCCTTATGTTTAGATCTAATCTGTAGTAAGCATATTGTGAGAAAAAATATTAAATTTCTGTCTACTTCAGTTTTTACCCTAAATATATCAGTTAGATTGGGTATTGGGGAATTGAGAGTGATGTGAGGGGGGGAGGGGGGACGGGCCATAAGAGATTCCACCTTCACGTGGTTGGCTCTATTTAGTAGAGAATAAATTAGGAATTGGCCAATCTTGGACCAAACCTCTCTTGATCCACCGGAGCAACAACAAAGGCAATGTTGATTTTGTTGTTGCTTCATCAAATCGAGGGAGGTTTGCTGCAAGATTAGACAGCTCCAATAAATTATTCTTGAAACCAAGAGGAGCCCATTCAGGAGTTATTTCTAGTTATATAACTATCATGTTTGTAGTTTGTTCTCAGTGAGTAAGTCGATGTTTGAATCTAGGATGATGAGGGGCTACTTCAAAAAAAGGTTGATAAGGTGCTTGTAAGCATTGTCAAGGTATGTTCTGACATTGTCAATCTAGTGCATCTTAACGTATAGTAAATAATTGCAGTTGAATAATTTTTTTTAAATACATATTTTATTTAATATTCTAGATTTTCCAATGTAGCAATCTATTATCTTGAGTAGGAATATCCTGGAGGTTAAATATGTCCATTGAATAATCTTGGATTTTGTTGTCTTGTCTAGGTTTGTCCTGATGGAAAAACTATTGAGCATGAAGCAAATCATGGCACTGTAACTCGGAGGTGAAACTAACACAAATAAGGGGTTTGGTCTAGAAGTTTTAATTATATATATGATGCATCATTGTTTTGAAGGGTGTATTTTTCTTTTATAATCTCCAAAGTAATGTTTAATAAATCTCATAGTTATATAATTTCTTAATTAACTATTGAAGGTTAGACAATAGTTAGTGATTAGCTGGTTTTCAATTGTATATGTTGGACATATGTTGAAATTGCAAAGCTTATTCTATTATATGGTATAGTTATATAATTTTCCTTGTTTCTCCTTTCTTCTTTTAAAACCCTATTTTTTATTTTTATTTTTTAATAGCGGCCCTGTCCAATGTGCTCAAAGGCTATCAAGTTGTAGCACATCGATTTCTATTTTCTACACTGAAGTTGATCTATAAGTGGTGTTTGGATTTTGTAAACGATTTTGTGATTTAATTTTGTGTTGATAAAAAACAATGATTTTTACAATGGTTTATTCTCAAGATTGTTTTGATTCGCCTCAGGGTAAATATATACTTCAGAGTTGGTAGCTGTCGCAATTTTTGTGTTTGCAGCTAGAGTATGGTTATGGCCCTTATTTTTTATTTATCTTTTAAATCCTCTTATGTGTGTCATTGACGGTCTCATCCAAGATTTTTAATATCGACTCACATAAAAGTGGATTTGGGATCAAAAGGCTATCAAGTTGCAGTGTGTCTATTTCTATTTTATACTAAACATTGTTTTGATTCTCCTGGGGCTAAATATGTAATTCCGACAAAATATGAACTGGCCTCCATTGCAATTTTTTGTACAATTTATGGGATGTGATATTGTTCCCCATACCCATAAGGATAGAAATGTATTTGTTTAAATACTTATAAGTTGTTTAATTATCTATTGAAGGTTAGACAATATTTAGCTATTGAAGTTGTTTAGTGACAATCGAAGTAATTTGGTCATTGTTGTATGCAGGTTTTGAAGCACTTTAAGCCTGAGAGTCCATGGCTGAGACCTATACAAGACAAGTGAATTCTACCAGAAATCTCCTCTTCTAATTTCTCAGATGTAAAATCAAAGTGTCCATGGTTGAGACCTATACAAGACAAGGGAATTCTCCAACCAAAACCAACTGATTTTTCGCCTGAGAAATTAGAAGAGGATCTTTCTGAAGAATGTTGCTTGGTATAATAGATTKTTCTTGGMAAAAKMTGAATGGTAAGGCATTGAMAAKAAGGGTAAGGCATTGACGAGAGTTTGTAGAGTTTARAGTGATAAAATCTAGTTTTATTTTTATTAGATTTGTAAGGCATTRACAAGAAGGGTTTTGGCTCTAAAAGCTACACTGTGAAAAAAAGAAGCAGTTCCAATAGATTTCTATGATTTGAGAGTTGAATTTTTATAGGATTTGCATTGGAAGGTTGAGAAAATGAGACTGGTCAACAAATTTTTTATTGATGATTACTTGTTCCTAGACATGAAGCCTATCTTGATTACATTCCATTTGAGTCTAGTGACATTGTCATAGTTTGGAAGCCTATGTTTGAACCTCTCTGTAAATATAATCTTGTGGTGTTGCATGACTTGTTGGTATTTGGAATTACATATGGATTGAATGGGAATACCCTATACATGTGCATGATGTACATATTTTAACAAGGTTGTCTATGGAGGGGGAATATGTCTCCCATGCATTTCAAGTTATGAGGAAACATGGTCGCAATAAGGATGAACCTAGCCTATATCACAAGTATGGTACATATAGGGGATGTTGTGGTTCCATCATCTCATTGATTATTAACCCCGAGGGCCATTTTTATTGCTAGTTGATTGCAATCCATCTCATGTGTAAATATACCAAGGAATAATTCAGCCTGGATGCCCAATTTGTCAATAAATTATGTGTGTGGGGAACTAAATTGAAATGGTTTAAGTTATTAATAGATGAAGTCTTTCAGGCATGTGTTAATCCCCACACATAATCCACCTAATTCATTTTTGGCTATCCATTGGTTTCTTTTGGGATGTGGAAATGGAATCCCCTGTAGGGAAGATAACTTCATCCCATGCCCAATCAACAGATTCTTTCATTGCAATTTGATGTTTGGAAGAGTTGGAAGGACACTAACAATTTTTCATTCAATGAGGCCACTTTCAACAAATGGTATGACTAGATGATTAGAATTACTAAACCCATTTTGTGAATCCCATAGGTGCTACAAGTGAATAAATTTTGGTTTGGTATGAACATGGACAATACATTTATGCGGCCATGAGGGACTAATGTTGAAAAATTCCATGTCATTTATTTTCCCTATTACTTGATAGAATCATCTTTTGATAAATTCCATGCCATTTCTTTGCCCCATTTCAAATTGCATCAACCAATCCATCTCTGCCTTTACTGAAGCTTGAGCCAACCGATGATTTTATCTGGGATCTTGTAGAATTTGGCAACCGGAATGGGTTGGTCAGTGTTGAAGAAATATTCAGTGCTTGTTATGAACTTGAGAAAAATAATGCCTCGCCTCTTTTCAACAATTTTTTTTTTTAAATATTCAGGTCTGTCGGTCTTCCGACTACTACAGGTTGGACTTCCGACAGGAAACGCTCCCAACAAAGCATCGAAACTACAACACACTCGTCAATCGCATCAGCGGGATAGCATCGGAATATTCATCAGTAGACTGATGGATGTCGTCGGTAGTTTTCTAGTTGTCCTTTGAAATTAAATTTTTAATGGTCGTTGGTCATCAAACATTAGGGGAGTCGAAATACCGACGATAGTCCAATGTCAAAAAAGCCACAGGAGATTTTTCGACGCCTGTTGAGCCCTCATAAGCGGTGGTTGAGAGACGTCAAACGTCGAGGGTACGACAATAGGGCATCGGAAATTCTGTCCATTTATAGTAGTGTAGCCCAGTAAACTTTTATTGGAGGACTGTGTTAATTAATAATGGATGAAATTAATGAGCAACATGTTAAGCTAACAACCATATGAATGACTGAAGGGTTATCTGCTTGTTAATGTTATTCGTTTAATTTAGTGATTTAATAGTGTTCATTGTTTATGTAGCCTTAAACTAGGGATTATCATGATGTAGGAAATTAATGGCATGATGAAAAAGGTTCTATTGGAGGATAAACTATTGATTGCAGAAGATAGATGGATGTATAACCAGTGTAGTTTTATTAGTCATTTCTTATTTAAATTGCCAAGTTGAATGAATGTAGTTATTTTTTACATGGACATGATGTTCGCATGATTAAATAAAAGACCCGGAAGGTATATCACTTCTCATGCCTCATATTTTATTTAATGAATGATTTATTAAATAGCGCACCTGGAATTTAAATAGAATTGCACCTCAAGTTGTTTTGCTAGATAGATTGTGTATGTCATCTCTCTTGCATGCTCGTAAAATTAATGATAATTAAAGTATTGTCTAAACATTAGATTTATTTGGTGGTGCGTGGCGAAAGGCCACTAATGATCGGTTGTTGTTTGTTTATTTTGCACCATGCAAATGTTGATTCATTGATTACTAATTCTCACTCGCATTGAAGGTTCGTGTTACGCGTGTTGGTTGGTGTTGTTGCGTTTAGTTGTTTTTATGTTGTCTTTTAGCTTAGTAGGCGTTGTCTTGCTTGTGTCGGGCAGGATGTATACACCTCCTTTTTCCTCAGAACAGACACCAGCCTTGAGACCTTAAATGGTCAAAATCGATGGGAACCTAGGCTTGAGTGTTGCTTATGTGTCCTAGAGGTACTAACCTTGCAGGGTAGGACAGGCGGGTAGTCGTTTTTTTTTTGTCTAATTGATTTTCGTATGTTTCATCCAGATGCATAATGTGCTAGTATGCTAGGTCATTATGTTGTCTCTGGCTTGAATTGAGTGTGTTTTTCTCATCGTCGAGTTGCGTTGATTGACTATTGGTCATTGTTACCTTCCTTCTTTTATTTATTTTTATTTTTTGTTATGTGTCACATGTTGTTGTAACGACATGGGGATTGTTACATATGGTATCAGAGCCCATTCGACCCACGACTTGGGATCACTACGACTTCCATTGATTAGATATTTTATTATAATGTTGCTAATTAAATTGACTTGTATTTGTGTAAGTAATCATGGTTAGAGGACGTCACGGAGGCAGGTGATGGGGTGTTAGGGGAGGAGGCGCGACACCTCCAGTAGAATCCACGCCCTAGGGGTCTAACCCCAAGAGAGACGAACAGGTTGTTGGGCAGGAACAAATAGTTGTGGGTGATGTGGTTGGGATGATGAGGCCCTTTCAGAGGATTTATGAGGCACTGATCATCTATTTAGATAGAGATGAGGCCAGGGCGCCGACACCTCCTGAGGGTCCATTGCACGCTCCATTTGATACTGGTAGCATTCATCATGAAATCAAGAAGGTCAAATTTCCCGAATTCTTTGGTTCCTCAGATGGTGCAGGTGACGAGGCATGGTTGGAAAATATGGCGATGTTATTTTCACTTCGCGACTATACCTCCAACATGAAGGTCTGCATGGTGGTATTTCAACTGAAAGGGAGTGCTCTTCTATGGTGGAAGACACTCTTTCCCCAATTGAACATGGCAGTCGAAGACATGTCATGGGAACTGTTCGAGGAATGGTTCCAGGATAGGTATCTGTCATAGGAATTCATTGAGAATCATCTCAATGAGTTCAATGCCTTGCGACAGGATGGTTGTATGGTGCCTGAATACGAGGGACTTTTCATGGAGTTGCTTCGGTATGCTCCGCACATGAATACTGAGAAACTTCAGGTCAAAAAGTTCATGTTCGGACTTAACGTCAGCATTCGTGCAAAGGTGATGATTATGATGCCTCAAACCTTGCATGATGTTGTCAAGAAGGCCCTCATAGTAGAGGAGGAGCTTATCAATGGGGGTCAAATCAAGACTCCAGCAAGACCAGCGGGAAAGGTGTCATCTGGTGCACTGCAACATCAGAAACCAGCTAGGCATTCACCAGGATTTTGAGGCACTCAGAGAGGATCCACATACACTACACCTCAGCGAACGATGCCTCAACAATGAACTCCTTACAGAGGACCACAACACCAGCAACAACGTCGACCACAACAACAAAATTTTAGGCCTATTCAACAGAACAAACCAGGGTTCTAGGCTGGTGGGCCCTCAACTTCTACTTCAAGTACCAGGAGTACTGGACTAAAGAAAGGGTTTTGGACATGTGGAGAGACACATTACTAGCATGTCTACCCAGTGGAGAGGACTAGAGAATCTAGATCAGTTGGACCCACTATCATGGGAGATTTGGGTGGGGCCCATCAGATTCATGCAGCGGTGAATAATCGCCAGGCAGAGCACCAGTCAATATGCTTGAGATGCCAGGTACCATCACTGACTATACCCTTAGTATTTTGATAGATCCAAGTGCTACAAAGAGTTTTATTTATGGTGCAACACTAAAAAGAATTAAGGTAAAGGCAGTCGAACATGATGAGTTTAACTTTGTAGAAATGGCTTCGGGAGCCAAACAAAAGGTTGGAGGGAAGGTTATGGGATGTAGCCTTAACTTGGGAGAGTTTTCCACCATGGCCAAACTGTACGTCACGATCTTAGGGTCTTATGGTGTCATGATCAGTATGGACTGGTTGGAATCACATGCTGTGATACTCAACTGTAAGACGAGACGATTGAGCTTGGTCAATGATGAGGGAAAGAGATGCATGATTATAGGTTGGAACCAGGGAGTTTCCCTGAGGTTCATCTCTTCCTTGCAACTTCAAAAGAGCATGAAAAAGGGATGTAATTTATATGTGATCCTTGCGTTAAATGAGAAGGGCATAGAGGAAGGTCTAGAAAACCTTCTGGTGGTGAGAGAGTTTCCATACATCTTCCACGAGGAGTTACCTGGGACTCCATCGGAGAGGGAATTGGAATTTGCGGACGACCTAAAACCAAAAACTTAATCGATAACAAGAACTCCTTATCGGATGTCGACCCTTGAGTTACAAGAGTTGAAAATGCAACTGAAGGAGTTGTTGGACCTAGGACTTATACATCCAAGTGTGTCACCATAGGTTGTGCCTGCTATTTTCATACGAAAGAAGGATGGGTCGTGGAGACTCTAAATTGACTACCGTCAATTGAACAAGGCAATGATCAAGAATCATTATCCATTGCCAAGGATTGATGATCTATTTGATCAGATGAAAGGCACGATGGTGTTTTCAAAGATTGAATTGAGAGCAGGGTATCACCAGTTATCGATCAAGGAGGACGACATCCCTAAGACAACCTTTAAGATGAGATTTGGACATTACGAGTCTACAGTTTTATTGTTTGGACTGACAAATGCTCCAGGGGTATTTATGAGTCTGATGAAAGGAGTGTTCTGCGAATACTTAGACAAGTTCGTCCAAGTATTCGTTAATGATATTTTTATTTACTCTTGGACGATGGAGGAGCATGACAAGCACTTTCGCATGGTAATACAATGTCTACAAGAGAAAAATTGTTTGGGAAAATGTCAAAATGCTCATTTTATCAATCGAAGATTCACTACTTAGGGCATATCATCTCTGATGAAGGTACCATTGTGGATCCAGAAAAGGTCAAGGCTATTATGAAATGTCCTACGCCGACAAATGTCCCAAAAGTGCGTAGCTTCATGGGTTTAGCGAGATACTATCGACTGTTCGTTGAGGGTTTTTTGAAGATAGAAAATCCGATCACGGAATTGCAGAAGAAGGACAATAAATTTGTTTGGACCAAGAAATGCACGGAGGAATTTCGAAGGCTCAAGGGGTTGTTGAAGAAAATACCAATACTAAAGGTCCTCGACATGGATGCAGACTTCTTGGTATGCAATGACGCTTCCAAGGAAGGCTTAGGTGGAGTCTTGATGCAAGGTGATCGAGTGATCGCATACATCTCGAGAAAGTTGAGAAGGCACGAGGAGAACTATAAGACATATGATTTAGAGTTGTTAGCTATTGTTTATGCCTTGAGAGTTTGGAGACACTACCTTATTGGACAAAAATTAGAACTAAAAATGGACCATTGTGGTCTACAACACATATTTACGCAAAGAGACTTGAACGCGCGACAATGACGTTGGTTGGAATTTATTAGTGAGTAGGATTTCGAGATTACTTACATAAAAGGAACACTGAACAGAGTGGCTGATGCGTTGAGTCGGAGACCACACATATTTTCGGTGATGCCTCTTCAAAAGAATCTATGTAAGAAGATTCTAACTTTACAGCACGACGATGACTGGTACAAAGAGGTCAAGGATTTTATCACACAAAACAAAATGATGGCACCAAAATTTGATGGATTTATTGTGGACAACGATGGATTATTGATATTTAAAAATCGAATTTACGTACCACCCAACGAAGAGTTGAGGATTTTGATCCTAAACGATGCTCATAGAGCAGTGTACATGGCTCATCCTGGAGTCACGAAGATGAGGGAAAACCTTAAACCCTTATTCTTTTGGAAAGGAATGAAGGTAGACATAGTCAACTACGTGGCAAGATGTCTATAATGTCAGCAGGTGAAGGATGAACATAGACATCCGGCAGGATTACTACAACCACATGCTATTCCAGAATCGAAATGGGAGGTCATTTCGATGGATTTCATTGTTGGATTGCCATTGACGGCAAGGAGACAAGACTCTATTTTTGTGGTAGTCGACACTCTAACGAAGAGTGCTCATTTTATTGATGTGCATACGACATATCAGGAACCTGAAATAGCTAGAGTTTTCATCAGCGAGATAGTGAGGTTGCATGGAGTGCCTAAGAGGATTATATCTTATCAAGGATCAATGTTTATAGGACGATTTTAGACTAGTTTCCAAGAGGCCTTAGGAACCCAACTTAACTTTAGTATCGCATATCACCAGGAGACAGATGGGTAGAGCGAAAGAACAAACCAAATATTGGAGAATATGTTGCGCATGTACATGATGGACCAAAATAAACATTGGGAAGAGTTCTTTCCACTGGTAGAGTTTGCATACAACAACAATTATCAAAGCACCATTAAGATGGTGCCTTTCAAGTTTCTTTATGGGAGACCATGTCAGACACCTTTGAGTTGAGATCAAATAGACGATAGGGTCTTGGGACCATAAGTGATCCAATAAATGTAAGACCAAATGTAAACCATAAGACAAAGGATAAAGGAAGCGCATGATTGACATAAGAGTTATGCTGATGCACATCATGTCGACTGTAGTTATGAAGTTGGTGATCGAGTCTTCTTGAAAGTGAAACCGTATAAGAGTTTGATAACGTTTGGAAAGGGTACTAAACTCTCTCCTAGGTTTGTGGGACCTTTTTTTATTGTGGAAAAGAAGGGGCCCATGGCCTATCGACTAGCCTTGCTTGATTATTTGAGGTGTATGGATGATGTTTTTCACGTATCTATTTTAAGACATTATGTTAGTGATCCTACACATGTTATTGACATAAGTTCCTTGTAGGTATCGGATGAGGGTGCGCTCACGGTGGAGCCAATCTACATCCTGGACCATCGCATTCGACAACTATGGCTTCGAACAGTAGATCAAGTCAAGGTACAATGGGACAACTATAGCCCACACTCGATGACCTGGGAATATGCATATGATATGCGTCAATAGTTTCCATTTTTATTTGATAGATAGACATATGATATTGTGATACACTTTATTTGGCACTTACATACTATGAAACTTCGGGATGAAGTTTAAAAAAAGAGGGGGTGTATGTAACATCCTACTCTTTCTCGCACTAAGCAGACTTATTCTTTGAGGACACTTGCATGCAAGTGATCCAGGTCATTATACTATTGGTTGTTTTGATTATAATTATGAGATATTTTGGATTTGATGATATGTTATTTTGTTGTATTTACATCGACATGTGTTATTGATTGGGTTCTCCTGAGTGTGCAGGACTTTGGACATTGGAGGATGCGAGGCATCGATAAAACTCCTTAGACTCAGGATTGAGTCAGGGAGTTGACTGTTAGGGTTTGAATGTTGTTGATGTGACATATGTACATATGATTAGATATTATGATGTTGATTGTTATCACTGACATATTTTGTTGATGGATGCAGGCTAATGATAGCTTGTCGACCAGACTCATATTTGGAGTAAAGGGGTCACACACGACAACCAAATACGTTGAGGGATAGATGTGGAAGAAGCCTTGTCGCAGCCTACTAGCACTCCCGTCGTGGATTGAACTGTAGGTTAACGATTACCTAGTTTGAGATATCCACATTGTCGTGAGGGAAGACTATGACAGTTTATCACGATGATTCTAAGGGGCACGCAATAAGGCATGGTCCTTATTCCTTAGAGGCCCTTAGTCTCACACAAGATCACCTGACGAAGTATTGACTCCAAGGGTTTGGCATCTACCAAATTCAGTCAAGAGGCGAGTGGCACCCTTGGAGCATGTAGTGCATCTTGAATGGCACGTCATGCAAATAAAATAGGAATGCAAGCAAGTGGCACCCTTGGAGCACGTAGTGCGTCCTGAAGGGCACATCACGATTTTAACTATGCTAAGTTCATAAACCTAATACTTAGAAAACTATGCCTCCTTAGGACCTGTTCGAACTTAAAATGAATGATGCGATAAGTAAAGTTTAATAACAAATTTTCCCTTAAGAACTATCGCCAAGCCTAGTGAATTTAAAACCTAGGTCTAAGTAGAACCTTTAAACAAAAAAAAACTAATTAGACATATAACAAGAAGGGGTAAAGAAAATTCAATCTTTATTAATTAAAGTATTTTTTTTTAATGAAGGTTTAATTATTAAAAGGGGGTAAATGGTTGTTTGTCTAAACTTGCTAATTCTGAACTTAGTTAAAAAGGGGGAAACTTAAAGAAAAAGGGAAACTTAAAGAAAAATGGGAATGTCTAACTTAGTAAGGAATCTAGCCTTTGGAACTTTCTATTTATGAACTCAACTAGGATTTAAGTAAGGAGTAAGTCATTTAAGAATTGTAAGGGAATAATGGGACACTAAGGAAAGTTTTTAGGAATGCTTTTAGGTGGGGAAATAAGTAAATTTAATTAATTAATAAATTTATTTTCTGGTGCAACTAGGGGATTGGGCGACATGTGTATGGGGGAGGTTTTTCCTAATTAAATAAATGAAAACGAAATCTAATGAAGGTTTGAGAAACTAATCACTTGAAAACTCTATAAAAATGATGGAGGAGGGGAGATGGATCATGTCTGGTTTGCGTAAGGTTACGCTGCCAAAATTTTATCTTGACTGATTTTTTTTTTGTGGGAGTTGGGATACCCAACTCAGGTAATGAGTGGTAGCTTGACCTTAATAGGTGAGCTGGGAACTTGCATTCTATGGTATTGTGTGTGTGGCCTCTTTGTGGCTCGGGGGGTTCAAGGGGAAGAAGAGTACCCCTAGCATTGGTCGGGAGGTGTCGGTGGGGTCTTAACGGTTGGAAAGAAGTACTTGGATGGAGCACGAGAATGACTCAGACGGAGTGCAAGCACATGATAACAACTTCTGGTTATTCTTTGTCGGTTACAGACAAGCAAGTGCTATTGTTTTATTTAAAAATAAAAGAAAAAATTGGTCTAAATTTTTTGTATATGAATATCTATAATGGAAAAGGTTGAAATTAATTTTGGACAGCAATGGTAAATTGCAATTCAAATATTTTTATTTCCATCTTATAATTGAAATTGTCGCAATGACTTAGTTTCAACATTCCCTTATTGTTTAATGAAAAATGTTTGTTTATATGAATTCCTTGTCAACTTATATTGAGTGTTGTGAATGCTATAAAATAAAATGTTAACAGTAGACATTATGCTCAATCCTGAATTCCTTGTTAACCTTGAGTTTATCAATAAGCACAGTACCATAAGTTTGAGTTGATACTTACATTAGCACAACCACCATTATCAATTCCAGTTTTTTCTAGACGCTCTCTTACTCTTGTTGCACAAGATGGTTGCACCTGTTAGATTTTTCCTATTATCTATGTGTATCTTTTATTCTGGAGTTGTTGTCTAGTTTTCACGTGGCCAGAATGAGCCCCGGACTCAAAACCTTGTTTGTGTTTTTTTTACCCGTGCCTGCGTTTTCTTTATCCCTTGAAATGCGATTTTTTTTTCTATATTCGATTATGGCACATTAGGTGGAATCTATTCGTAAATTTATATGTAATGACTTTCACTCCTTGCCTTGCATTTTTGTCTTTTTAGTCCATTTGGATTTCATTAAAAGTTGATCGATGAGGATTGACTTAGGAATGAAATTTTAGGAAAATATTTAACTTTACTCAATCGCTGACTATTAAATACAATTAAAAAAAAAAACTCAAACTAAATATTGTTAAAATTAATTGTCATCGGATTCAATCCTAGATCTATTTTCCATGCCTTGAGCATGGTCCTCAAGAACCTCGGTGTTCACGATTACCACCTTGGATTCTCGTGATTATCTAGTGGGAAGATGAGGGACCTGTTGCAGTTTGTCTCCTTGGGAACGCACCGGGAATGGGCCTTTTGGGCACCACTTGAGCCACATACTCTTTTGCAAGGTGCATTTATAAGGAGCATGTTCTGTGTTGAAGGTTCACTTGCCTTTTCATTCTAAAATAAAAAAGAAAAAGAAAAAGAAAACTAGAATCCAGTGAACGAATCTTGTTTATTAATTGGAGTTTTTAGCCTTTAAAATTTTCAGTCTGTAGGTTGAACCTGCATCTTATTCTACCTCTGTCATCTCCCAGCCATAATTTCCAGGAACCCCATGATCCTTATTCCTCCCACACACAGGCGAACTCGCAGGTGAACAATCAAGCTCATGTAAAATACTACATGGCATTATTATATTTCACATGTTCTTATTGGCATAGGGGAAAACCCAAGGTTCAACGCTTCAACAACACACCAACAAAATCCTAACTACCGTCCCTTTCGGAAACACCTACGAAGCAGGCAAAGTCTCACCTGAGGTAGAAGCAGGGGGGGTTACAGGACTCAATTGTTTGTAACCAAGATGGGACACATATATGTTATTATAACACTCTGTAGAGTATTCTAACAACACTTAGAAGGTGATATGCATTAGTTCAATAGATTTTATTAACATCGTAGAACAAACCCTAATATGGATCAATGCAGTAACAATAAAGAGTAAAAAATTCACTCACTTAGCACTCATCACAGAGTTAGATCTAACATTCATTCATCTTTAAGTGAAGCATTGAGAATCAACAGATCTATCTAACTAACATAATAAGCAAAGCACTGAACACATTTATAGCATAAGCAAGACAACACAAAGCAACCAAAATACACAAGATAAATGTGGTTCAGCCCAGTGTGGGGATACATCCACCAACTGCTTCATCTTATTTATTATTCTTCAATCTCTTACATCCATCCACTCCTATGCACTAATCGACAAAGCTAATCTTCGTAGAGGAAAGGAGATATGCGCACTGAGCACCAGATCCTCCTTCCCAAAATTAGTTCAAGGCACAAAGCCAACTCCTTTATCAAGCACAGAGCCTTACATACACATTTTGTTGCATGCATAAAGCACCCAGAACTACTTTCACTTAGCCACTTAGACTTCACTCTCTAAGTCTATTACATCGCTTCACTCCTTCTACCTTACAATCTTACTTATTTATACTTTTACAATCCCTTACAAAAAGGCCTAATCATGGGTAAACCCATGGGCCATACTTTTACATCCCATAACCCATTACAAAAACCCTAATGAACCCCTTGATGAGTCCACAAAACCCGCAAAACAAGTGAGATCCATGATCTCAGCTTCTCTGGGCACTCCTTCCTCGATCACTGTGTCAAAGTCCAAAAAGTGGTCAAACCTGACCAAGATTTCCTCAAACCTTGGTCGATGGCCAATAGTTCTTGTGGAAAAAATTCAACCCATTTTGATGCTTGCATTTATTACAAGGAGGTGTTATCATGTAGTATAGTTAATGCCCACAACAGACATGAATCAAATGTAATTATCACACATCCAGACCATCTTATACATTTGGTGAATGAAGATTCAATTTATTTCTTGAGCTGGTAGTTCCTTTTTCTATTCTTTGAATTTCTGATCAAATGGCAGTGCGGTTTCCTTTTTAATGAATTTCCATTTACTGACAACTGGCATTTATAATTATCATCTAACCCGCAAACTCGGAGCGATTGGAAATTGAAATTTTATTTCTATAATCGAATTGCATGTAAAGTCTGCTTGGCGATGTTTTTAATTTTGGACAGTTGGAAATTTTAATTAATATCTAAAGTGCAAATTCTGAGTAGTTGTCAAGTGATGGTTCCTTTGTTTATAGTGAATTTCAATTCTGTTAGTTGGCAGACCTTAATTATTTTCTAATCCGTGTTTTCAGAGTGAATGGCAATTAAATTTTAAGCCATTATATCTAACTGCCTCGATTCATTACGGCAACCAGAAAATTGGATTCACCACCTGCGCTCTAACCATGCTGACACATGTAATGATTTAAATGTGGAGTGAACATCATTCTAGACGGCTTTGAATGTCTACTTATACCTTGACTAATTACGCAAGGACTCCCTTGTTTTAATTACACTGAGATTTGATTATCCCTAGAATTTAATTTCTCAAAGATTCTTCTGTTATAAATACGCCTAGATTTTCAATATCCTTTTAACTAATTTCACAGAGATTTAATATAATTACACCGAGATTTTAAATAATTAAGATATCCCTTGTTTATTATCACAGATATTATAATTACCTTCTGTTCTAGGTAATCATAGAATCACAACTCTTGCATGTCTAATCGTGCTGACATTAGTAGATAGTTCATTTTAAAGTTTCTAAAACGGTGCCTTAAAATCTGTGCGATTTTTCTGTACTTGATTAAATTGGTTTCTAAACTATGTTTAATTCATTTGTTGATGAATTTTATGTCTCTATTGTACAATTGGTGATGTAAGTTACTTTGTTATGGTTAGAATTTTCTAATAGCCCATTAAACTTTTATTGGAGGACTGCGTTACTTAATTAATAATGGATGAAATTGATGAGCAACATCTTAAGCTAACGACCACATGAATGACTGAAGGGTTATCTGCTTGTTAATGTTATTTGTTTAATTTAGTAATTTAATAGTGTTAATTGTTTATGTAGCCTTAAACTAGGGATTATCATGATGTAGGAAATTAATGGCGTGATGAAAAAGGTTTTGTTGGAGGCTAAACTATTGATTGCAGAAGATAGATGGATGTATTACCAGTGTAGTTTTATTAGTCATTTCTTATTTAAATTACCAAGTTGAATGAATGTAGTTATTGTTTACATGGACATGATGTTCGTGTGATTAAATAAAAGACCCGGAAGGTATATCACTTCTCACACCTCAGATTCTATTTAATGAATGATTCATTAAATAGCACGCCTAGACTTTAAATAGAATTGTGCCTCAAGTTGTTTTGCTAGATAGATTGTGTATGTCAGCTCTCTTGCGCGCTCATAAATTTAATGATAATTAAAGTATTGTCTAAACATTGGATTTATCTGGTGGTGCGCAGCGAAAGGCCACTAATGATCGGTTGTTTTTTATTTATTGTGCACCATGCAAATGTTGATTCATTGATTATTAATTCTCGCTCACATTGAAGGTTCATGTTACACGTGTCGGTTGGTGTTGTTGCGTTTGGTTGTTTTTATGTTGTCTTTTAGCTTAGTAGGTGTTGTCTTGCTTGTGTCGGGTGGGATGTAGACACCTCCTTGTTCTTCAAAAAAATCGTCAGCCTTGAGACCTTAAATGGTCAAAATCGATGGGAACCTGGGCTTGAGTGTTGCTTATGTGTCATCAAGGTCCTAACCTTGTAGGGTAGGATGGGCGGGTAGTCGTTTTTATTTTTGTCTGATTGATTTTCGTATGTTGCATCCAGTTGCATAATGTGATAGTATGCTAGGTCATTATATTGTCTGTGGCCTGAATTGAGTGCGTCGTGCTCGTCGTTGAGTTGCGTTGATTGACTGTTGGTCGTTGTTACATTCCTACTTTTAAAAAAGAAAAAAAAATTGTTCTATGTCACATGTTGTCATAACGGCGTGAGGATTGTTACACCAAAAATTAAATATCTTCAAGATGTCATAAGGAAGAGAAGGGATTCATTTCACTACTTTGGGACTCGCTTCCTACTTTTTCCTACTCACACAAAAAAATAAAAAATCAATACCAATAAACAATCATAGTTCACGTGCTCTGGAAACATTGGTCCAACAAGAAAAATAAATCTCTTCAAGATGGCATAAGGAAGAGAAAGGATTCATTTCTCTACTTTGGGACTTGCTTCCTCGCTTTGTCCTACTCACACAGAAAAATCGAAAATCAATATCAATAAACAACCATAGTTCACGCACAAATTTTAAACTAAGGAAAAAAATTTGAAGTAGAATAAGAAGAATAAAAATAGGACTAGCACAAGTTTCCAAGTAAAGAAAAAAATTGAACCAATGAAATGGTGTAACCTGTTGCTCCTTGATTCCTTAGCCCAACAAAACCTGTATGTTTTCTAGAATCATATGCCCAATAATCAACTACTCTTTGAGTACCAACTTCTGCTACCACAATCACAGTATCATCTACCAGATATCCTTTCTACAAGATATCCTTTTGTGATGTCGTGAGCATCAAGTAGAGGCATGAACAACGTGAAACCCCAAGCACTCTTTTTCGCATTAAAAATATGTTATGTTTCTGCACAAGAACACATGTTTACTGTACTTGATCCAAGTAACCAAACTGGACAATTTGAACGAGTAAAAAGAATAGTGGAGGTCACAAAAC
This sequence comes from Picea glauca, assembly GCA_000966675.3. NCBI lineage: Eukaryota > Viridiplantae > Streptophyta > Pinopsida > Pinales > Pinaceae > Picea > Picea glauca. Next base: position 371,472 of record JZKD02S1119045.1, on the reverse strand, counting down.
TAATATTCAAACACTTCCATTCAATTGATTGGAATCTTCAAAATTGTTTCATCGGAGAAAAAATTGGTGAGATGGAAGAGAATGAATGCTTTAAAAAGCATAGAAAAATAGTGCACTGCCAAACAATATTCAAACATTGAATTCTTTTAAGTTTCAACTACCACACCTTATCAAAATGGTAACACGACCTCCCTCATATCTTAAGTAGAAACTATGGATCTGATCTAATTCATACTACTTCACTTTTTTTGAATGGATTTCAGTAGTGTGTTAGAAGTTAGAAGAAATAGATCAAATTATTGAAATGATTATCTAAATTTAGTGATATTTTGAACTGCATATCATAGTATTCTAATAGCTTATGAGAGTAACCACTATCACATCCAGACCTTTTTATGTACTTCTCAAACAAAAATCAGACTCAACATCACAAACCAATAGGTTTAAGGTTATCCAAAGTTCAGGTTATAGAGTAGTTTAGTAAGTGAATGTGGAGTTTAATTTTTATCTGATCATTGATTCAAATCTTGTAGTACCTTTGTGACACTTCTCCTAGAACAATCAATTCATATAAAAAAAATTAAAATTATCCAATTAGGTTTTGACTCTAATACTCCAATGTGTATTAGATAGAAGTAACCTATTGCAAAAAAAAATACCAACCAAAATAAGAATGCACATTTTAATAAAACTAAAATCAATTTAGATTATCCAATTGTGTTTTGACTCTAATACTCCACAAACTACATTTGGAAGAAATGACCTATTGCTAAAACAAAAACAAAAAAAAAGAAAAAGAACAAAAATAAGAATACACATTTTAATAAAAGTATCCAATTGAGTTTTGACTCTACTACTCCACAACCTACATTTGGAAAAAATGACCTATTGCTTAAAAAAAAAAAAAACGAAAATAAAAATACACATTTTAATAAAACTAAAATCAATTAATGTATTGTGAAGAACTTTCCAGATTGCCAAAACGGAATCTGCCACATCTAAGTTAATAAACAAATGGTCCACTTTGTTCACTTTGGGATATACTAACACACGCTTGAACCATCACAGATCCAAGTACCACTCCATAAATAGTAAACACAAGCGAAAAGGAGACGAGCGATTTTCCCAATTTTTGTGCTTACTTGTTAAACCTACCAAAGCTATTAAAACTAAAAGGAGTGGGTTAACTGGGAGCAATTTTTCTTTCAATCTTCTCTTCGAAGTTATTTTTTTTTGCAGGTTTTTGGTGATTTTATTTTAAATTTCCAGTCAATTCAGAAGTTTGATCAATTTTCTGAGTATCTGGGTTGGTTTAAAATGGGGCAAAACATCTAGGTTAAAGGACTGAAATGTATGGAACTTTGATCCATTCAAAATTCAGACTACCACTGAAAATCTGGCCGAATTCAAGCCCTTTTTTTACCTGAAAAACAGATCTGTTTGCTCCAAAATTAACTTACTCCAAACTAAAATCGCCATAGTGACTCATCCACAGGATCGTTTGCAAGTGAACCGTTAGGTAGTTACTTGCATATGTCTATGGATGTTTTATGAGAAAGGGAATATACATTTTCCCAAAGCTACTTTAAATATCATGAGTTTTCCTCTCATGGTTTTTTTTTTCACATTGGTGCCTTAATATTGTGTTCGATAAGAGCGAGCGAGCGAGCATTTTCTGTCCTATAAATCTGTTTCTCTATTCAACTCAAGTTTCGTGCCTTAAGACATGATCCCCATTTGTGAACGGTTCATCTCATGGTTTCTCGCTATACTCTCTAAACGTGTAAGACCCCTATGTAAGAGCCCTATAGCCACATTGGTAGCCACTTGAACATGTTCTAAATCCCTAAGTTGGATTACTAAGATCCTCATAGAGTTTAATTCCATATCTTGGGCTTCCACATGAAGTGCTCCATAAGACAAAGTCTAGAGGTCCTAACTTGCTTACCAAGTCACTTACAATTGAGAAACAATGTCATCTAGCTTAATATGGATGCATAGATTTGATCATTGTATCATAGGTGTAGACTTGCATTGTATCATCAATGTAGCATCCACATTACAATGGATAACTTCAACACAGATTACACTAGAAAATTCAATTTGTGTTGTAAACATGCTAATATCCTAGTCACATACTTCCAGTGTTACAACACAATCATATCGGTCAACATTTGGTCACACTAAGACATCGTTGTGTTACCTTAGTGCACACACTTTTATTGAAGACAAACAATTTAAATCAATATAAGAACATTGGCATGGATGGACAAGTTTGGTGAATTATTGAACACAAAAGACCAATAATGACAACATATCATCTTCCTCTCCCTCCCCCTGAATATGAACAAACAAGAAATGAAGTGATTCATATTCCCTTATTTGATTGTCTATACCTTGTCTTTATAAAGTAATCAAGGGAGTTATTGGTTATGAGTTGATTTTTTGTTTGTTGTAACGAGTTTATGTTGTTCATATTTTGTTGTATAAAATTATTCTATTGATGAGAATCTGGAGTTGATATTTGTTGCCAAAACTATTGTGTCAATGTGGTCAATGTACAAATTCATTTCTATCTAAGTTAGTGTAACTATGTGCCATAGATTACTAATTGTGTATGCAAGTTCAATGTGTCATAACTTAGGATATCAATATGTTGATTCTTCTAACTACTATTTAGATCAACTGATATGAAAACATCATTTCACACATAAATATTGGACTTTATGTGCAGTTTATGGTAAGACTTGCGCTTAAACGGGTAAAGAAATAGAGAATGATTTGGAGACTCTCATTGAACTAATCGAAATGGGATTTGTCAATCTCATTAGAAAATTTGAGAGTATGGATGAACAATTGACCAATATATAGAGGTTAGCAAACTTTCTTGGGACTTTATACACTAGTATCCACTTGAACCCCCCTAAAAACATTCCAAACATGAAATTGAGTGGTGGAGGAGGAGGGTTATTGTTGAATATGGAATATTCTCTCAAAGTGGAAACCAAGGTGGAAATTTTCCCTATGAAAATTAGATGGACACCTTGTGACTATATGGATTCATTGAGGCAATTATATTTCTTTTATGAAGTGCAATAATTTATAAATGGAGAGAAAGTCTCTTCACAAAGTTGTGCATGTGCAGAGAGGCTTTATTATAGTGCGAGACTTTGTGTGAGAATAGACTAATACTTGATTCCATGCAAGGCTTGTAATGGGATGACTTTAAATCATAGTCAAGGAACATTTTTATCATGTTAACTGTTGGAAGGAGCAACAAAATTGTAATGTCCTCGTTGTAATCCCCATTTTAAATAATGCTTAATGTAGATATAAAATGTGGCTATGGCCAAAGCGATGTAATATGAAAATCGTATTTCTAAATTTTAATAAATAAAATGTGATTACAACTTCTAGGGAATATGGACAGATATGGTGGCTGATTAATCCACAAGAGAGAGGAATGTCTAAGAGTGTCTAAGAGGGGTCCAAGGGGAAATTGTCCATGTCTATTAATTCAACCCACTTCCTAAAATTACTATTGGTATATAAACCTTCTATTTCATTGTTGAGTGTACCCAAAGTCAATCATTGAATACATGTGAGAGGGTGGATGTGAGAAGTCACATCCCATATTTATTGGGAGCGTGGGGATGAGTATAATTAACTTGGGAAAGAGTGTAAGTCAAGCAAGCAAGCAGAGAGAGGAAAATTCTTATGGATACAGAGACAGTTTTTTGGACAATCATGTTTTTGCATGAACAACAAGTAGAGAACATGAAAGAAGAGCCCTGGAGTTGGAACAACCATGGAGCGCGAATTCTGAAGCATGTTGGAGTGTTTTCAAAGTGTTTTAGAGATAAATATTGAAGAGCAAAGTTTTTAGGACCGAAGAGTAAATTATTGTGTGAGTTGCACTATAATAACAAGTGATTCTTGTTGTTTCCTAGTAGTGAGCTCCCTTGATTTTCCCAATAGTGAGATTCCTGGTTGTTTGTGCCAGAGAAAACCTGATAAACAAATGGGACACCCAATAGAATGAGAGCAATGAAGGGGTACATTCCTTGGGTTGGGTAGGTCGAGAGGAAGAGAGTTGGTGGGAAATTGGGATAGCTATAGGAGAATACCAGTGGGTTGTAGTATTTTTTATGTTGTGTGTGGAAAGTGAGAGACCACCCTCTTTTGTGGATTGCTAGCCCCAACTCGGGGGTGACTTGTTGATATTTGAAACAACAAGTCTATGGTTGGGTGGAATGTCTATCCCAAGAAACTAGTTGCACAACTATTTTAAAAGATAAGTGTTGTATCTTGTTTCCATGTTACATTATGAGTTTTTAATGGTTGTGCATTCACTTTGTGCTTAATAAAGATTTATATGATGTTGTGTTGAGTTATAAACTACATTCATACAAATTTTAGCATTTTGTAGATGCATTTAATTTTAAAATCGATTGTCAAAGGAAATCACTGATGGTCGGGTTGGTGAAATCGGTAGGGTGTTTCACACGTCTAAAGGAAAACACTAATCGTCGATGGAGCTTGGATAAACGATCGAAATTGCTTCAACTTGGGTGATCGACGATGGAGATTCGTCCAAAATATTGGAGAAGTTTTAGTGGGTCAATAGATGAGATTACTGCCAAGATTGAGATCAACGACATATATTAAAAGACCGTTACAACAAAAAAAATCAATTTGCTATGATTTTTTTTCAGTTTTCAAAGGTTTTCAACTTGTAGAGCGATTTTGAGGACCTAAAAAACATATTTAGGTACTCGAAAATCATGAGCACTAGTTGTACCTATGCTACACCCAATATATAGCACTGAAATAAAATAAATCAGAGAGATCTTTCCAACGAGCTATTCCAGGTGCAAAACATAACTCGTATGAGAAAGTTATACCTGCAACAGTTAAGGATATAATTTTGGCACCAATTTACTTCCAGAGGACATAACTCCTTGATCAGAAGTTTGTTTGAGGCACATAAGTAGTCTATAGGAATATTATGAACCATAAAATTCATCCATGGAACCAGATTTGGAATCTGGGTAAGAAAAATTGTGTAGGAAGAGAAAGAAGATACATGAAGCATACATGGATAAAATGGGAAAACAATCTAAACTTCCTTAGACCATAACTTCCAGCTCATAGCTCATATTTGAACAAATGAATAGTCATTGGAAAGTTCTTGAGAAAGAGAATCCATCTTTCAACCTAGAATTTTGAATTGGGCACTAAAATTCTCTCAAGAAGTAATAAAGCAATTTTGCAGTAATGCAAACAAAACAATGAGTGGAAAATTGCAACTTGTGAATGCTGTAAATTTTCGCTAAGAACTCAGAATGAGGCATGAGTACAATCATTGGAGAGATGTTTCAGAGAGGAACTTGTCTAAGGAATTAAATTTTGAATTAGTATATTGTGTCCTTAATAAATTAAGATAAAGAATAACATGTATTCTAATTAATGAAATGTTTTATAGTATGCATGTTCTAACAATAATTATTACATACACATTTCTTGTAGAATTAGACATATAAGAAAATAATTTTAGTTCCTATATGAGGAATAGAACTTTGGAGAATGCCCAAGGATATTACATCGATGAGGAGGAGGTCAAAGGTTTGCATGTAAGCACGGGAAATGATGAGACAAAGTCTAATGGAAGAAGAGGCATGCATGAACTTGTAACTATGAGAAGTCTACAAAGAGAAGTGCAAAGCTATAGGGCCGATAATGAAAATATATGAAATCCTAGGAGGAGATACTAAAAAATCTGAATATGTTGTAGAGGCAAGCCAACAAAGACTTTGACACAAAACAAGCGACTATTGCTAGACAAGTGACAACATCTAGATCCCATAATAGAAGGGATGATCATGGGAATGACAGGAAGTCAAGGTGTATGAGAAGGCACTATCATTCCCTAAAGCAATCCACTAGGAGATATCATGCAATTTCAAGTCCAGGTAGCAACCCAAGTGTGTCTCCTATCCAGAGGCAGAAGATAAGGCCTGATTCATACATCTAGCAAGGTGAATTTAAGAAAATCAAGCCACCAAATTTCAATGGTGAGCACATGAAGGGAGAAGAGGTCAAGTTTTGGTTGTTTGAAATGAGGAAATATTTTTAGTTGGATGATTACCCCTCAATGGTAGAAGCTATAATTTCAACCTACCACTTGCAAGGAAAGAAAACCATGTGGAGGGATCAGCTTATGCAAGCCAAGAACCTTGATGAAAAGAAGGTCTCATGGAGGCAGTTCAAAGGATATTTCCAAGAAAAATATTTGTACGAGAATTACTATGAAAGGAAGATGAAATATTTCTTTGAACTCAAATTGGGAAGCATAACAATGGATGAATATGAGAAGAGATTCTTTGAATTGTTTAAGTATGTGGACTTCATAAAAGATGAGAAAGTCAAGATCAAAGGTTTCTTAGTGGGTTACCTTATTTCTACAATGAAAATATACAATATGATAACCCCAGGAATTTGGAGAAGGACATAAGGAGAACAAAACATCTTTATGAGTAGAGTAGAGGAATTTTACAAAAAACATGGAATGGCGAGATGAAGGGTAAAAAGGATCAAAGGCATAAATGTTTTAAGCTACCCCTTTTCAAGAACAATTCACAAGAAAATCAACAAGGATAGTCATTCAAAAATGAGCCAAGGATGGCAGATTCATTTGGGAAAAATCCAAGGCAACAGCTTGTACAATGTTGGAAATGTGAGGGAAATCACTTATATAGGGACTTCCCTCACAAAGGAGAAAGAATGAGGATTGTACACAACATTTAGGAGGTTGAGACAGTGGAAGGCATGGGAGGAAACATACCAAGGTTTTATGTAGCTTTGGACAACAAGAAAGAAGAGTATCAATCCCCCGTGATTGAAGTAGAAGGTAAGATTGATAACCAGTCCATAGCAATATTAATTGATTCTAGAGCTAACCATAGTTACATGAAATCTAACATTGTTGAAATATTTCACTTGCAAAGGAGTAAGCATAAGAAATCTTGGTTATTTCAGTTAACCATAGTGGCTAAGAGGAAAGTTGGTGAGTTGGTTAAAGATTGTTTAATAGGCATGAATATACTCAACACAAAGGTAGACTTGAACATCATACCATTGGGTTCATATAATTGTATAATTGGCATGGATTGTTTGGAAAAACACCATGTTGTCCTAGATTGATACCAAAATACAATACATTTCCTTGATGAAGAGGAGAAAAAATGAAAGATTCAAGGCATTATGAGAGTTGTAGTTGTTAGAGTAATTTTAGCCATGCAATTGAAAAAGAATTTTAGGAAGGGATGACAAATTTTTGCAACTCATATAGAAGAGGCAACTAGACATAAAGTGGAAAGCATTGAAGACCATCCAATCTTGATGGATTTTGAAGATGTTTTTTTGGAAATCCTGGGATTTCCACTGAAGAGAGACATTGATTTTTCTATCGATGGGGTGTCAGGAGTTGCCCCAGTGTCCAAGACACCTTATAGAATGGGCACACCAAAACTGAAAGAGTTGTAGATGCAACTTGAAGAATTGTTAAGGAAGGAGTATATATTTCCAAGTGTGTCACCTTGGGGTGCCCTAGTTTTCTTTGTGAAGAAGAAGGATGGAACCTTAAGGTTGTGCATTGATTTTAGATAGCTGAATAAGGTCACTATAAAGAACAAACATACATTGCCAATAATTGATGATTTATTTGATTAACTGAAAGGTGCAAGAAACTTTTCCAAGATTGACTTGGTATTAGGTTATCATCAAGTGAGAATAAAGGAATAAGATATCAATAATACAAAATTTTGAATAAGATATCGACATTATAAATTCACAGTAGTGCCATTTGGGGTATCAAATGCACCAAAAATTTTCATGTTCCTGATGAATGGAGTGTTTAGAGAGTACCTAGACAAGTTTGTAATTATGTTCCTAGATGATATACTCATCTAATCAAGGAGAGAAGAGGAACATGAACAACATTTAAGAATGGTGTTGTAATTTCTAAGAGAGAATAAATTGTATGTCAAGCTAAGTGCATCTTTTATCAAAATAAGATTCACTACTTGGGGCATATTACTTCAACATATGGGATAAAAGTTGATGCCAATAATATAGAGGCCATTAGAGGATGGCCAACACCAAGAAATGTTACAAAGGTGTTGGCCCTTGGTTATGGAAGAAAGCAAAGGTTAAGGAAGAAGCGCGAAGTACGAACTGCGCGGAAGGCACATTGACTGAGAATGGGTCGAAGTGGTCAAATAAGAGGAAAAGAAGGAGTGAAGAAAGGAAAAGCTAGTCGTTGGAAGAGAAGGTCAAGGAAGACAAATCAACAAGGAATATGGATCGTGGACAACTCAACAACCAGAAAAATACACCGATGGATTCTTTGGAGCACCTCGCAGAAAAGAAGGAAAGATAGGTTGGCGAAGCCCTGAAAATGCGGGTCAAGTGGACCTAGGGTTTTGGACCTAGGGTTTTGGATCTAGGGTTTTGATACCTAGACATTTTCCATGTAATGTATAAATAAAGGTCTTGAGGACCTGGGGGATAGTTTTTGTCGTTATTGGTTGTTGTTCGTCAAGTGTATGAGGTGTTGGTCACTAGTGGGTTCATAACATTGTGGTTAATGATCGCTGATTGTTGTTGTGAGAGAGAGAGAGAGAGAGAGAGAGAGAGAGAGAAGCAGGCTATTGTAGAGAGTCTGTATTGTAATATCTTTAGCTGGGTGAAAATATCAACCCTGCAGCTGGGTGCATAGGGAAGGGAAGAGGAAGAGAGAGAAATATGCAAGTTAAGTGCACAAATAGAACTGTATGTTTTCATATAATATCAAGAAACACAGTTTTGTGGACGCAGCCCTAGGGAGAGGGTGAACCACATATATATATATATATTTTGGTGTGGTTGATGTTATGTTCTTTGATTTTTGTTATACTTTTATTGCATTGTTGTGATAGATCTGAGATATAACTTGTGAAGTAGGCTTAAGCGAGATTAAGAATAAATATATTGATGTGTGTTGTTGCTTTGGATCCACTTTGCATTTCCTCTGGTTGTAGACACCTGTGTCCTGCAACCCCCTATTGCTACTTTGGGTGAGGTTTCATCTGCTTCGCAGGTGTTGCTGAAAGGGATAGTAGTTAGGGCTTGTTGGTGCGTTGTTAGAATCAAACCCTGGGTCTTCCCTGTGCCAACGAATGGTTTCGTTGCTGGGACCGATATCTTTTTGAGGGGATGTCAAGGTGGTTTCCATCGAAGACAAAGATTCAAAAGTGGATAGAAGAACAAGAAAGGGACTTCACCAAAGCTCAGAACAAGAACCCTAATCTTAGTACATAAGACTGGTTGGGAAGGTATATCTTTACCAACATACACGATGTTTTGTTTGGAGGAGTTCATAAGGAGTTATATGAGTGGTTAGCTAGATTAGAAGATACCCAGTTTGAGATCAGATTTAGACCACCTGTGGTTTGGATGTCGACGTTGATCAAGAAGGTCAAGAGAGTTGATAACATTGTGTCAATAGCAGTAGATCATTGGTTTGATAGCACCATTGGAGGGTACATTATTGAGTTTTCTATTGATAGAGTAGAGTCATATAGCCAAGCAGAGAGATATTTCTTTAAGGGACCTTGAGGAAAATTTTTATAGTTTTTTAGGTTAAAGATCAAGATGCTATTGCATGAGAAGAACATCTTGAAGATACAGTAATCAAGCAGATTTAAAAGTTAATGTTCAAGAACTCAGACAATGACAATGACATAGAGGTTGGGCATATGCGCAGTGGGAGAACCTTCAGAGAGGTTCCTATGGTAAACCTGTTTGAACAGAATCACGAGCCACTGGCACAGGATGAAGGGTTCTATTAGCGACATTTCTTGTCCTAGGCACAAGAGTATTTCGGGGCTGCCAAGTTGCCCGAGTTTTAGCATGAAGGATAGCGCCAATAGTTCAAAGCGAATCTGGGTCATTCGATCCAGTTGAGATAGGTGGCAGTCAGTCGACGTATTGGGGATTGGTGTTTCAGGGGACGTAGAGCCTCTCATTCTTTACAGCTGAAATCGTCAATTGGTGAAACGTTGAAAGCACCTTTGGAGCCAAGCCCATGATCCTCGCACCAGGTCACATCAAGCGAGCCTGGGATTGAAAGCAGCCCCCTTCTAAATAGCGGATGCTATCTCAACCATACATCTCAGGGACACGTGGTGCGCACCAGTGCCATATCGACATTCGGAAGTTCGAGGGGTAAGCGCTCCTTGTCATTTCACATTTCGAAACCTCGAATCCCGAAATGCCGAAAGTGCCCAGATTCGGGCCCACAGTATCGCGAAGCAGCCTCAGCCGTTCATCCACAGGAGACACCTGGTATGCGATTAGGCTCCTTTCCTTTTCGCCCATTGTGACTTCGAAATACAAGGAATAGCCCATCATATTCCTGATGCGCGAGGTGCCGGGAGTGTCCAGGACCCGGGCCCACAGCATCATTGGGAGAGTTCAGAGCCGTCAGATATAGAGGGATGCATGGCACCAACTCAAGCCATCTTGGCGTTTCTCTCTTCGAGATTTTAAGAAGCAAGGAACAGCCCTCTCTCATTCGCGAACGTCGAAAGTGTTTTTGGAAATAGACACAGGGTCACAGCCCATGGTCACTTGGGAAAGAAAGGAGATGTGCAAAAATGGGCCAAAGGCATCGAGTCTAGTCACCGAAAGGATTATCGTGACCTTCATGTGCCATCTGATCTGACCTCAATCCTAGTTTCGCCTGGAGTAAATGAAGATGATAAGGGGTGGTTGAAACCTCTCCTCAGGCATTAAGTGCAAAGTATGGATAATCTGGCAAGTGGTCTGCTCAAGAGGGTCCTGTGTACCCACTTTTCTGAAGAAGCCATGCCGAGTCCCTGACCAGCCAGAGGAGGTCTGCACACGCTATCTCGGCACTTAATGGATCAGCTACTCCCCTTGCAGGAGCCATGCGTAGTTAAGGTGGCGTCTGACAAAGAATACCTGTCTGATTTTGGCTGAAGGGACACCAAGCCTTGAGCGACTGGGCACGCCTCTGTTAGGCGAATTTCTCTGAGTATATGAACTGAGTCTTTGCATTTTGTAAAGCATTGATGGTTGAGCAAGGCTCCCGATAGTAAACTTTAATGAAGCATTGTTTTCCTGGTTATGTCTAGACTCTTGAGACTTCTTGTCTTATGAATGTCAGTTTTTCTTTTGCGTCTTTGTTTACACTGTATTAGAGCGGCTCGAAATTGGAGAATCCAGTCGAGTTGTAACTATTATAGGATGATGTAGAGTTTGATCACTGTAATAGTTGCATTATTTCTAATCGGTCCCTGTGATTTTCTTAGCACTGAACGACTTGGAATTGGAGAATCCAGTCAAGTCCCCCCTTTCAATTTCTTGAAGCTCTGAACTAAGAGGATCTTGCATTCAGAGTTTTTCTTCTACGAATTACTGAAAGGCCTGTTGCTTGAGGTAGTTTGTCCACTCCTCTCACCAAGTCTTCAACCTGCTCATTTCCAAATCAACCCACTGACTGAAGTTAGATCAAGACCTCCATTGTTCCTCGCATTCCAGACCCAGTCCCTGAGTTGGAGTGATATCTTCCTGAGTCTCTACCCATTTGATCACTCATTAAAAGCTATTGTGACATAAAACTGATGGGTGTCGAGCTCTGCTCCTGCAAGCAATCCAGGAGTGACTTCCGTCGCCAACATTTCTGGCACTGTTGTCGGGGACGAAGTTGAAAATCTTCCCTGGGATTGAACGACATTGAGCTTCTGATTCTGAAGGTGCATCAGGCATCAGAACCCTTGAAGATTGCTACTGTGCATCTGGTGTCTCCATTGTGACGACTCCACTGGGGAGAACTTACCATGTCAATTGTGGCTTTCAGGGGCAGACACACGCAGTCCCATCCATAGCTGCCTCTCGCTACACCTGAGACTGATCGGGAGGTGGTCCTTGGAAAAGGAAAAGCCTCTGAAGGAGAAGCTATTGCCGCCGAATCAAGTAATCCGCCATCTCCTTCTGTAAGAACTCCATTTTCTCCTCCTCAGTTTCCTAGCAAACCGCTTTCTGAAGTTTCCCGTTTCCTAAATTTCAGGAGTGTTCATGTTGAGGTTTCCCCCCCTGGTCTCGGATTAGAGGGAGAAGTCCTTGTCACTCCCATTTCTCCTGAATCTGTACCTTGGCGCAAACCCAGGATCACAGAAGATTTCCCCACTTCTGGCTTTATCGCTCCTCCTCTTGTTACTGTTGTCACTTCTGCATGAGAGGAAACATCAGTTGACTTAAGCTCGCTAGCCTTCTCCCTTAATCCTCTATTTTTTCCCACTCCCCTTAGAAGCTCATCCCCAGTATCCCCTTTTCGAACTCCTTCTCCTCCCAGTTCTCCTCCACATAATAGCCCTATGGCAGGAGAAAATCCCCCCATGACCAGAATGGAGGCCATCATAGCCGTTAGGTATGCTCCCCTTATGTTACCTCAGCCTCAAAATTCCCTCCCAGCAGATGGTTACCTCAAACAGCTGCCCAAGTTTACAGGTGAGGTGGACATAACTGTAGAAGAACACCTAGAAGCCTTTTACAGTTTCACAGATGATAATAACATCATGCATGCAGACGTATGGATGAGGATTTTTGTTCATAGTCTCCAAGGTGAGGCTAGAAAATGGTTTAAGGCCCTGTCCCCTGGATCTATTGATGGGGTCAAAGCTTTCGATAATGCCTTTTTAAGGCACTGGGGAGATAAAAAAGACTTCATGTATTACATGACGGAGTTTGGGTCTTTGAAGAGAAAAGAAGGAGAGTCTGTCTCTGACTTCTCCAAGAGATTTAATAAAATGTACAACAAAATCCTTGCTGAGATAAAACCCTTCGAAGCCTCTGCAAAGATCACTTATGCTAGCACCTTTGATCCCAATTTCTACCTCCTGTTGAGAGAAAGGAGATCCACTACTCTGGCCCATATACAGGATGCAGCCGTGGAGGTGGAATCTAATATACTGGTTGTTGACCGACTCAGGAACACTGTTGGTAGAAACATATCTAGGCAGAGGCCTGAGGTTTCCTCATCCAGTTCCTCTCCCCTGCCCCTTCAGACATTTGAGACAGCTAGGGTACTCAATTCACTCTCTGCTAGAATGGAAAGGTGGGAGTTAGAAGGGAATCCCATGTACAGAAATCCCCAGAATGCTGATGGTACAGGTTTTGGGAGACCTAATAGCAATGGACCACAGGCCTTCCCAAGGGAACAAAGGGAAAAAGATAGAGTATATCAAAGTATTCAAACCCCTCTCCAAAATAACCTGGTTACTCATGAGGGAGGGGAAGAGATAGACGAGTTCGACCCCGAGATTCATTGTGTTGAAGAAGCTCCTCCTTTTCCCCATTTGACTCAGTCTGCATATGAAAGATCCCTAATGAACATCCAAATCCATGAGTTAGGTAGGGGAGAAAAGGCCAGTCACACCTCTAACAGATACAATCTCAGGTCAAGAAAGAAAGAAGGAGACTTTGACAGCCAAGACCAGCCCCTCATAGTAGACATGCCTACTAAGTCTGCAACAATCACTACTAAAGAAAAGAAAGCTCAGAATGCTTCATCGACGGTCAAAGAACCTGTCTCTGAGGTAAGGGAAGCTCCTAAGCCGATTTCCTCCTTCAATTTTGAGCATGAGATTCAGAAGATTAGAATTCCTGTACCCCTATCTGAACTTGTTAAAAACAAAGATTTTAAAAGGTCCTTCTCCAAGTTGCTACAATCCGAGTCCCCCCAGCCTCCCTCTAACTCAGTGAACCTTCAAGATGAGAAACCATCTATCATCCTAGGTCCCATGGTAGAAGACAAAGATGATTCATCCCCTCCCTTCTACACCTCCCTGAACATACATGATAAAGTGTTGCATAATTGCCTCATGGATTCAGGAGCTTCCCATAACCTTATGCCCAAAATAGTAATGGAAGAGTTGGGACTGGAAGTGACAAAATCTTATCATGATTTGTATTCTTTCGATTCAAGGAGAGTGTAGTGTCTAGGAGTCATCAAAGACCTAGTGGTTTCTTTGTTTCAGTTGCCCATGAAGAGTGTTGTCATGAATATTGTGGTAGCTGACATCCCCCCCAAGTTTGGCATGCTCTTGTCAAGGTCTTGGATTAAAAGACTTGGGGGAACGTTACAAATGGATCTCACATATGCCACCATTTTGGTATTTGGAGGGGAACACAGAAGGTTGTACAGAGAAGCCCAGCTAGCCTATATTGTTAGTGATGAAGCAAATCCCACTAATCACCCCATCTTTTCACTTGACACTGATTTAGGGTCTAGTTTGTTACAGATCATTGGAGCTCCCGAGGTCCCTTTACAGATTAGAAAGCAGCCCATTATGAATATGGAGACACCTACTCCGACCACCTCTATTTGGAAGATGTTCTTTGACGGAGCTTCCTCCAGTATAGGCACAGGCGCTGGAGTGATTTTCATATCACCCTGCCAAGAGACCATATCTCTGTCATACAAGCTGGAATTTGAAACTACCAACAATGTGGTAGAATATGAAGATCTTGTTCTGGGTATGAGGGCTGCAAAAGAAATGGGAATTGAAGAGGTTTCAGTGTTCGGAGATGCATAATTGATAATCCAACAGGTCAGGAACATTTATCAGGCTAGGCATCCTCGGCTCAGGAGTTACAGAAATGAGGTATGGGACCTGATTGATAATTTCTTCTCATCTTTCAACATTACTTTTGTCCCAAGGAAAGAAAATACCTCAGCCAACTCCTTAGCAGTCTCGTCTAGTCTATTCAGTATCCCTCTGCTGTCGAAGATCCATGGCGAGGTCGAGATAAGATATAGGCCATCCATCTCGGACAATGTAAAGCATTGGGAGGTATTCGAGGATGATCTTGAAATTAAAAATTTTCTTCAGACCATCGATGAGATTTTGGTATTGCACATCGATCAGGATCCTAATCCTGAAGGTGACCCTCCCTCTAAGATATTCTTAAATAAAATCATTAATCACCAGATTATTCAGCTACCCAATAATCACATTCCAAGGGGGTTGGTCCCTTCAGAAAGATTGTTCGACAAGAATGATGTGGCAGTAAAAGGCGGTGTTTCAAATGAAGATCCTGATACAGTCGAATGCAACATTGGGACACGGGAGGAGCCCAAGTTTACCAAATTATGAAGCAGCTTGAACAGTGAATAGAGGGCGGAATATACTGAGTTATTGAAGGAATTCGATGATGTGTTCGCATGGTCCTATGAAGACCTCAAGACTTATGACACATCTGCCATTGAACACAAGATCCCACTGAAGGAAGAGGCTAAGCCATTCAGGCAGAAGCTGAGACAGATAAATCCCATGTTACTACCTGTCATGGAGAAGGAAGTGAAGAAATTGATAAATGCCCAAATTATCATCCCCTTGAGATATTCCGAATGGGTGGCCAATTTGGTCCCAGTAAGGAAGAAAAGTGGAGAAATCAAACTCTGTGTTGATTTCAAGAACCTGAACAGGAGCTCAAGGAAAGACAATTACCCCCTGCCCAACATGGAACAAATACTGCAGAGGGTAACTGATGCATCTAGGATATCCATGATTGATGGTTTTTCTGGCTATAATCAGATATCAGTCATACTTGAGAATAGAGAAAAAACGACCTTCACCACTCCTTGGGGCACATTCATGTATGCCAAAATGCCTTTTGGATTGATGAATGTAGGGGAAACATTTCAGCGAACCATGGACATAGTATTCATCGGGGAGAAAGATAAGTTTGTGGTGATCTACCTGGATGACATAACAATCTTCTCCAGGTCTGACAGAGAGCACTGCAGTCATCTGAGAAATTTTTTTCTGAAGTGTCAGAGGTTTGGCCTATCCTTAAATCCTAGAAAATATTTGTTTGCTATGAAGGAGGGGAAGCTATTAGGCCATATAGTATCAGAAGAAGGAGTGAGGATTGATCCTAGCAAGGTAGAGGCAATTCAAACCCTGTCACTTCCTAGATCCAAGAAGGAAGTTCAGACCTTTTTAGGGAAGATTAATTTCTTGAGGAGATTCATCTCAAATTTTGCTGAGTTGGTGAAAAATATCACAGCCATGCTCAGGAAGGGAAATGAAGTGAAATGGACCGATGAACCCAGGGAATATTTTATCCAAATAAAAAGGGCATTGACTAAGGCAGCTGTGTTGATCAGTCCTGACTATTCCAAAGAGTTCCTAATTTTCTCTTTTGCTTCTTTTGATACAGTAGCAGCGGTCTTGTTGCAGAAAAATGAGGAAGGACAAGAACAACCCATTGCCTTCTTCAGCAAGGCATTAAGAGATGCAGAGATTAGGTATGAAATCATGGAAAAGCAGGCTTATGCCTTAGTAAAGGCCCTCAAAGCTTTCAGGATCTATTTCCTACACTCAAAAGTGATAGCATACATTCCTTCAGCCTCTATGAAGGACATCCTTATACAGCCTGACATGGATGGGAAAAGAGGGAAGTGGATTGCCAAAATCCTAGAGTTTGATCTGGAGATTAAGCCCACCAAGTTGATAAAGGAGCAGGGTTTAGCCAAGCTGCTGGCTGAATCCAATTGCAAAGCCTTGGGGAGTAGCTACATCAACGCCTGCTCAAAAAATCCGCAAGTTGAGTCATCCAATAATAATTCTCAGGGTGCCTTATCACTAGTAGCATGCACCTGGTACAAGGATATCTTGTGTTTTTTTCAAGAATTGAAGCCTCCTGATGGAATGGGAAAAAGAAAGGTGAGAGATTTTAAGCTCAAGGCGGTCAGATATTGCCTCATTGACCAAGCCTTGTACTGGAAAGACCCTTTAGGGGTATTTTTAATATGCTTGGACCCGCAAGAAGCCCAGAAGGTTATATTTGATTTCCATAATGGCCTTTGTGGGGGGCATCATTTTTGGAAGACCACAGCTCATAAGATCCTTAGGGCTAGATATTACTGGCCTACTTTATTCGCTGATGTCTGCAGAAAAATCAGAGCTTGCATCAAATACCAGAAGTTTTCAGGAAAACAACAACTCAGATCACTACCATTAAAGCCTATAGTAGCTTCAACACCTTTTCAGCAGTGGGGGTTAGACTTCATTGGAGAAATTCATCCTCCCTCAAGCGGCCAACATAGATGGATCCTGACTGTGACAGACTATTTCACTAAGTGGATAGAAGCTACCCCTACCAGGAGTACTTCTCACAAAGTAATTATTAGCTTCCTAGAGGATATCATAGCCAGATTCGACTGTCCTAGCAAAATCGTCACCGACAATGCCGCCTCTTTCAGGTCTAAGCCTTTGGTCAAGTTCTGTGAACAGTTTGAGATTTCGTTGATCCACTCTACTCCCTATTATCCTCAAGGAAATGGACTGGAAAAGGTGAGATGCCTAGAGACTTCTTTGTTGTCACCGACAATGCCGCCTCTTTCAGGTCTAAGCCTTTGGTCAAGTTGTGTGAACAGTTTGAGATTTCGATGATCCACTCTACTCCCTATTATCCTCAAGGAAATGGACTAGCGGAGTCTTCCAACAAAATTCTGATCAAGCTCATTAAAAAATTATTGGAAGAAAATAAAAGGGCCTTGGATTCAAAGCTCAAATTTGCTCTATGGGCCGACCGGGTGACAAAAAAGAAGTCTCTAGGCATCTCACCTTTCCAACTTGTTTATGGGACAGAGGTTGTCTTCCCTACTCAACTTGCTTTATCTATGGCCAAATTTCTCTAGGACCTTGAAGGAGAGCCTGACCATATGATTAGAAGGATTCATTAGATGGTGGAAGTACAACAGATCAGAGAACAGACCATAACAGGGCCTACCATAATCAACAGAATATCAAGCAAACCTTTGACAGAAAGAGCAAAAAGAAAATTTTCAAGTTGGGTGATCTGGTGCTCAAATGGGATGCACCCAGGCAGGATAGAGGCAAACACAGTAAGTTTGATGTCGTCTGGTTTGGGCCTCTCAAGATCTCTGAGGTGTTTTCAAACAACACCTACAGGTTGTAGGATTTAGAAGGCGAAGAATTTTTTGATGGCCTAGTAAATGGGCATTTCTTAAAAAAATGTTTTTTGTAAGCTGTAGGCGGCTTCCTTTTATTTTGTAAATATTGTTTTATGTTTTCTATTTTCGGATTAATAAATGACTCCATATCCCAACAGCAAGGCACTGGATCTACAAATAGAGTCCTTAGAGCATCACGGGCACGACTCTATCCCCCGTGGAGCCTAATGTTAGCGACATTTCTTGTCCTAGGCACAAGAGTATTTTGGGGCTTCCAAGTTGCCCGAGTTTTAGCACGAAGGATAGCGCCAATAGTTCAAAGCGAATCTGGGTGGTCCAATCCAGTTGAGACAGGTGGCAGTTAGTCGGCGTATTGGGGATCGGTGTTTCGGGGGATGGAGAGCCTCCCATTCTTTACAGCTGAAATCGTCGATTGGCGAAATGTCGAAAGCACCTTTGGAGCCAAGCCCATGATCCTAGCACTGGGTCACATCAAGCGAGCCTGGGATTGAAAGCAGCCCCCTTCTAAATAGTGGATGCTCCCTCGACCATACATCTTAGGGACACACGGTGCTGAAATGCCGAAACCTCGAATCCCTAAATGCCGAAAGTGCCCAGAGTCGGGCCCGCATTATCGTGAAGCAGCCTCAGTCGTTCATCCACAGGAGACACCTGGCACGCGATTAGGCTCCTCGCCTTTTTTCCCATCGCGACTTCAAAATACAAGGAATAGCCCATCATATTCCTGATGCGCGAGGTGCTGGGAGTGTCCAGGACCCGGGCCCACAACATCATCGGGAGAGTTCAGAGCCGTCAGATCTAGAGGGACGCATGGCGCCAACTCAAGCCATCTCAGCATTTCTCTCTTCGCGATTTTAAGAAGCAAGGATCATCCTTTTCTCATTCGCGATTGCCGGAAGCGTTTTTGGAAATAGACACAGGGTCACAGGCCGTGGTCACTTGGGAAAGAAAGGATCTATGCAAAAAGGGGCCAAAGGCATCGAGTCTAGTCGTCGAAAGGATTATCGTGACCTTCATGCGCCATCTAATCCGACCTCGATCCTAGTTTCGCCTGGAGTAAATGAAGATGAGAAGGGGTGGTTGAAACCTCTCCTCAGGCATTAAGTGCAAAGTATGGATAATCTGGCAAGCGGTCTTCTCGAGAGGGTCCTGTGTACCCACTTTTCTGAAGAAGCCATGCCGAGTCCCCGACCAGCTAGAGGAGGTTTGCACACGCTAGCTCGACACTTAATGGCTCAGCTTCTCCCCTTGCAAGAGCCATGCGCAGTTAAGGTGGCGTCTGACAAAGAATACCCATTCGATTTTGGATGAAGGAACACCAAGCCTTGAGCGACTGGGCACACCTCTGTTAGGCGAATTTCTCTAAGTATATGAACTCAGTCTTTGTATTTTGTAAAGCATCGATGGTTGAGCAAGGCTCCCGGTAGTAAACTTTAATGAAGCATTGTTTTCCTGGTTATGTCTGGACTCTTGAGACTTCTTGTC
The DNA here is from genome assembly GCA_000966675.3 of Picea glauca. NCBI lineage: Eukaryota > Viridiplantae > Streptophyta > Pinopsida > Pinales > Pinaceae > Picea > Picea glauca. Next base: position 351,917 of record JZKD02S1119045.1, on the reverse strand, counting down.
TTATGAATGTCATCTTTTCTTTCACGTCTTTGTTTACACTGTATTAGAGTGGCTCAAAATTGGAGAATCCAGTCGAGTTGTAACTATTATAGGATGATGTAGAGTTTGATCACTGTAATAGTTGCACTGATTCTAATCAATCCCTGTGATTTTCTTAGCACTGAACGACTTGGAATTGGAAAATCCAGTCAAGTCCCCCCTTTCAGTTTCTCGAAGCTCTGAACTAAGAGGATATCACATTCAGAGTTTTTCTTCTACGAATTACTGGAAGGCCTGTTGCCTGAGGTAGTTTGTCCACTCCTCTCACCAAGTCGTCAACCTGCTCATTTTCAAATCAACCCACTGACTAAAGTTAGATCAAGACCTCCTTTGTTCCTAGCATGCCGGACCCAGTCCCTGAGTTGGAGTGATATCTTCCCAAGTCTCTACCCATTTGTTCACCCATTAAAAGATATTGTGACATAAAACTAATGGGCATCGGGCTCTGCTCCTGCAAGCAATCCAGGAGTGACTTCCGTTGCCAACAGGTTCTATAGTGGAGAAGAAGAATATTTATTGAACGAGGAACATTTAGGGTCCGCTAGGGAAGAAGAAGGGAATACTAAAGAAACTCTCCGAGAAGAATCTGAAACTTCAGGGACTGTGCCCACTGTCGAATTAAGTATTATTACTCCTCTTGTTACTTTAGCAGCACTAAGTAATCAGAGTAGCTAGAGTTATCAAAGTACTCAGAGCACTGTTACCAACAGTTCAACACATACTCAGTTAAGAAACCTAGGAAGATCTATGGTGGATGAAATGAGGTTACCTATCTTTAGAGGAGATGGATCTAAAGATCCTGATCAACACTGGTTCTTATGCAAAGCTGTATGGAGTATTAAGCAAGTCAATGATGAAGATGTTAAGAAAGCTCAGTTTAGTACTACCTTGAGAGACAACGCACTGAGTTGGTACATGAAGTTTGTTAAAGGGACTATACAGCCTAAACTGTTGAACGATATCAAGACTGCGTTGAGTGCAGAATTCAAGAAACCCAAGTCGGAGTCGCAGTGCATTACAAAACTGAAAGAAATCAAGCAAAGAGTAGCTGACCCTATTTGGGATTTTGATTAGAGGTTTAAGAACTTAACAAGTTGTTTGAGTTTTTAGATTCCAGATGAACAGAATAAGGAATGGTTCATTGTTTCCCTCTTACCACACATCAGAGTTCCTCTGATGCAACAGAAGGTCGCTTCACAGGTTGAGGCATTGGATATCTCCATGAAACTAGAATCAACCCCTATGGGAGGATCCAGCTCAGGTATGATTCACATTTTGAGTCAGCTAAATCCTATCTCTTCAAGTCGAAGATATGAAGAAAGAAAAGGGAAAAGATAAAAGAGAATACATATGTTGCATCATATGCAAATCAGAGGGCCACGAAAAGGAGCAGTGTCCCCTATTCAATGAGTACTTGGCCTCTGGAGCTCTTAGGCCATTGAAGCAGTTTACTCTACCCTGATGCGAGATATGTAGAAATAGACATCGCCCTGGTGAATGTTATTACATGCAAAAATATGTCCAGACACCTACCAATATTTACTGCACATTCTGTAAATCTGTGGGGCATGATGAGAAGGATTGTAGGGCTTACGATCTCTTGCATGAAATTTCAAGAGATACATATAGGATTCAAGGAGAGATGCAACAGGAAGAAAATGCTACACAGTTTAATTCCCCGGGTAGAGGAAACTTCAACCCTCGATGTGGATTCAGAGGAAAAGGATGAGGAGGCGGCATGGGTCGAGGTTGAGGTCAGATCATTTGTTATAACTATGCCCAACCAGGTCACTTGGCAAGGGACTATCAAAACCATTATACCACTTGCAACTACTACAACTCATTTGAACATGTTATTGAAGATTGTCCAGTATTGTTGGCAAAACTCCAACAGAGACAAGGAGGAAACCAACAAGTGAAACTGATATCAGTAGAACCTCACAGAGAGGATCCCAGATTCATTGTTATCACTAGAGGAGGCGATGTTAGAGGAGAATACAGGGTGACTCCAGGAAAGACTACAGAAGATCAAGGATCTGAAGCGTTGCAGGGAAGACACAATTGTTTGATCCAAGGAAAGAAAAGTAGGCATTTGAGGAAGCAAGCAGAGAATTTGGAAGAGAACATGCTTCTTCATCTAAGGCACAACCAGAAGTGAAATAATGTGGAATTCCCCTGGGATTCGATCATTCTGCTTCTTTCGGAGAAGGAAAAGATGTAAGAAAGATTATGGAATTTTTATATACTTGTATTAATTTTATTTAGGGTGAAAGAGATGTGCAAGAACTACAACACTTGATCAGACGGTATGAGCTAGGGAAGGTAGATCCTCTGTTGAATAGAGAAGTACATCAAGTATCCAAGAAGATAAGGACAAACAAGGAACTACACCTTAATGATCAGATTGGAGATTATGACATAGATTATGTGGTCCTCGACTTGGGATCAGCAGTCAACGTCATGACGAAGAAGACCTGGGCATTGATGAGAAAACCTAAGTTGATTTATTCCCCTATCAGGCTCAGGATGGCTAATCAACAGGTAGTAAGCCCCTTTGGGAGGCTGGAGCATGTCCCTGTGGACATCGATAGGGTAAGGTCATTTGCAGACTTCGAAGTAATTGAGATAGTTGATGATAGTTGTCCTTATCCTGCGTTGTTAGGAATTGATTGGGCTTTCAACAATTCTACTGTGGTTGACTTAAAGAAAATAAGAATGACATTTGAAGGTGATGGCCTTAGGGTCATTTCACCTCTTGATCCTGATGAAGATCACAAATACACATAACCCATCAGAGAAGAAGACTGTGCTTATGAACTAGAGAATATATATAAATTGACATAAAGACAACAAGATTACATTAATCCTACGACAGATGGAAATTTAAGATGGCGAAGTGAGAGTGCATACTCGTCAGACTCAGAAGAAGCACTGGAGAACTGGTAGAATAAGATGTATGAAATCTCTATGCAGAGGTGTGCCAGATTGACCCGGGAAGTTTGTTGGGTTGGCATAGAAGTAAGTAACCTGCCCACATTCGATGGTTTAAATCATTTAGAAACATTCTTATTGGAATTTGAAGAAATTGTACCAGTACAACAGAGGTTGTTGGCACTGGATGAATCCTTGAAAGCAATGCCATTAAGATGGTGGGGAACACACAAGAGAAATATCACGAAGTGGGTACAATGTCACACTTTGGTGACTGTGCGCTTTTCAGACCAAGTTGAAGGGTGTGAAGTTTGCTACACAGGTCAGAGCTGTCTAAAGGACCGTGTGCGAAGTTGTGAGGAGGCTTGCGGAAACATTCCTAAATAATAGTGGGTGCATCAGTTTATTAACACTTTGGACACAACGCCTATCAATTGGTATCTTCAAGAGGAACTGCGCCTCACCATTTCTGATTTGTACGATATGACCCAAAATTTTATAGGTACTTTTTTATTTGAAAGTCAAAACCCCATAGTAGATCATGATTTACAAGTGGTAAGACATAAATTCTTTAAGGAGGCACCTAACCTCCCTGTGGAGCAAGACGAGGATGAATGGACTACACCTCTTCATAAATTACAAGGTTTCTACAATATCAATGTTGATGAAGACGATGATCCTAGGAATGTGAACATCGCAAAAAATGAAGGACAAAGAGACATAGAAGGTCCAGGGGTTGAATTACCTTTCATTGGATAGCCAATCAAAATCAAGAAAGTTAATATTGGAATAGATCAAGCACCTAAGTTGGCGAACGTTGGAGATTATTTGGATGATGCCACTATTGATAAGATTACCGAATTACTGCATGAATATCAGGACTTGTTCCCAACCAGGTTCACTGATATGAAGGGCATTAAAGGGCCCATGAGAGAAATGAAGATCCCCTTGAAATCGGATGCAAGGCCAGTCAAGAAGAGACCCTACAGACTAAATCCCAAGTATAAGCAGAAAGTCAAGATTGAATTAGAAAGAATTCTAGAAGCAGGAATCATAGAACCTGTTGAAGAATCATAGTGGATTAGCCCTATGGTGATCCAGGATAAGAAGACATGAGAAATCAGGATCTGTGTAGATTTAAGGAAACTGAATGATGCATGCCTACATGATCCATTCCCTACACCATTTACTGATGAAGTGTTAGATAATGTAGGAGGACAGGAGGTCTACTCATTCATAGACGAATTTTTGGGTTATCATCAGATCAGGATTGCTAAGAAAGATAGACATAACAACACATTTGCGACAGAATGGGGTTGTTTACAGTACATAGTGATGCCCTTTGGCTTGAAGAATGCACCAGCCATCTTTTCTTGGGTGGTGGTCGAAGCATTCAAGGATTTTTTACATAAATTTTTGGAAGCCTATTTTGATGATTGGACTATTTTTAGCTTATTGAAATACCATATTGAATGTTTAAGATTGATGTTAGATAAATGTAGGCAATGTCAGATTTCCATGAATTTAAAATAATATATTTTTGTTTCACCCTTTGGATTGTTGCTAGGGCATATTGTGTGTAAGCAAGGACTGTTGGTAGATCCTTCCAAGATTGCCATCATTGTCGATCTACCTCTCCCTACTTCGGTCATACAACTGCACACTGCATTGGGGCATACCGGATACTACAAAAAGTTTATCAAGGGATATGCACAGATAACAACACCCATGGAAAAGATTTTAAAGAAATATTGTAAGTTTCAATGGTCAGAGGAATGCCAACAGAACTTCGACACACTAAAATAGAAAATGGTTACTGTGCCTATTCTGGTTTTCCCATATTAGAGTAAGGAATTCCACATCCAATGTTGATGCTTCATCTATCGCGTTAGGAGCAGTGTTAGCACAACCAAGAGCAAGAGATATTGACCACCCGCTATCCTTTGCTAGCAGGAATCTCTCTATAGTTGAGATAAATTACACTACCACCGAAAGAGAAGGTCTTGCTATGGTGTATGTGTTGCAAAAGTTTCGACACTACTTGTTGGGAAGACACTTTAAGATGTTTACTGATCATTCTGTGTTGAAATACTTAGTCAACAAGACAGTTTTTGGGGGAAGAATATGAAAATGGCTACTACTATTCCAGGAATATGATTTTGAGATTGTGGTCAAGCCAGGAAGAATGAACAAGGGACCTGATCACTTGTCCAGATTAGAGCATGAAGAGGAACCTACTAGTCTAGAGGATACACTACCATATGCACAGTTTCTATCCATCAAGAAAGTCGATGATCACTTCACTGAGATAGTTCAGTTCCTATCCACAGGAATGGCAACTCGCAAATACACAGTCATTCAAAAGAAACAACTGGTAGTTCCTGCTGCAGGTTTTTCACTTATAGTGGGACCACTATATAAGACGGGACCCGATGAGATCTTGAGGAGATGTGTTATGGAAGCAGAAATACCACTAATTATGGAAAAATCACATGAAGGCATCGCAGGAGGACACTATGCAGGGAAAGAAACAATGCAGACGGTTCTCAGAGCTTGTCTCTGGTGGCCCACTTTACACAAAGATGCCAAGGAATACTACAGAGCCTGCGATGTATGTCAGAGAGTAGGGAAACCTTCCAGAAGAGATGAGATGCCTTTAACACCATAAGTAACATTGCAAGTATTCGAGAAATGGGCCATTAATTTTGTGGGACCTATCAACCCACCAGGAAAGTGCACAGAAATGAGATACATTATTACTGCGACAAAGTATTTGACCAGATGGGCGGAAGCCAAAGTAGTTAAGGACTGTAGTGTAACTACAACTGGACAGTTCATTTTTGAGGATATCATAACTAGATTTGGATGCTCGAAGATCGTCATGAATGATCAAGGCACAGACTTTATTAATAAAACTATTAAAGCCTTGACTCATGAATTTGAAGTTCAACATCAGAAGAGTACCCCATACCACCCACAGACGAATGACACAGTCAAAGATTTCAATAAGATCTTGGAGACAACACTAACTAAGATTTGCAATGTGAACAAAGATGATTGGGATTTAAGAATTCCAACAGTATTATGGGCCTACAGAACTACTTGCAAAAAGTTAACAACACAGATCCCATTTAAGTTGGTATATGGCTTGGAAGCAGTGGTACCTATGGAATACTTGGTTCCTAGCTTAAAAATTTCAACATTTACAGATATGGATGACATAGTTGTTGTACAAGACAGGCTTGTGCAATTGGTAGAACTGGAAGAAGACAGGTTTATTGCAAGATTTCATCAACGGGTATAGAAAGAAAGAGAAAAGGCTTATTGTGACAGACACATCAAGAGAAAATCATTTAAGCGGGGAGATTTGGTATTGTTATATGACAACAAGTTCATGAAGCATCTAGGGAAGTTCAGGACACTTTGGCTTGGGCCATATGAGTTTGCTTATGTTATAGAAGGAGGAGTTGTGCATTTGAAGACTCTGAATGGAGAATGGAAAGAAGGTTTGGTCAATGGGAGTTGATTGAAATTATATTATGATAGCGAACTGCCTCATAGCTCTCAGTAAAAACAAAGGAAGAAGGGTCTAGGTACCAGGTGCAGTTGAAACTGGGTACCATACACAAAAAAGACAGTTTGCACAAGGAAGGGAGGGATCAACCAGAAAGCACAAGCTGCTCCGCGCAGTCTGAAGTCGAAGTGAAACAGAAGGTTCAGTCTTGTAGTGACTCGAGATGAGTCACATGTGAGTGTTCGGGGGCTGTTGGCCCTTGGTTATGGAAGAAAGCGAATATTAAGAAAGAAGTGCAAAGTATGAACTACGCGGAAGGCACATTGACTAAGAATGGTTTGAAGTGGTCAAAGAAGCAAAAAAGAAGGAGAAAAGAAAAGAAAAGATAGTCGTTGGAAGAGAAGGTCAAGGAAGACAGATCAACAAGGAAGATGGATTGTGGACAACTCAGCAAGCGGAAAAAGCCACTCACGGATGCTTTGGAGCGCCTTGCGGAAAAGAAGGAAAGACAGGCTGGCGAAGCCCTGAAAATGCAGGTCAAGTGGACCTAGGGTTTTGGATCTATGGTTTTGACACCTAGATGTTTGCCATGTAATTTATAAATAAAGGTTTTGAGGACCTGGGGGAGGGTTGTTGTTGTTGTTGGTTGTTATTCGTTGAGTGTATGAGGTGTTGGTCAATAGTGGGTTCATAACATTGTGGTTAATGATCGTTGATTGTTGTTGAGAGAGAGAGAGAAGCAAGCTATTGTAGAGAGTTTGTATTGTAAGATCTTTAGCTGGGTGCGAAGATCAATCCTGCAACTAGGTGTGGAGGGAAGGGGAGAGGAAGAGAGATAAATCTACAAGCTAAGTGCACAGATAGAACTATATGTTTTTATATAATATCAAGAAACACATTTCTGTGGACATAGCCCTAGGGAGAGGGTGAACCACGTATATCTTGCTGTCTCTGTGGTTGATGTTGTGTTCTTTTCTTTTTGTTATATTATTATTGCATTGTTGTGATAGATCTGAGATATAACTTGAGAAGTAGGCTTAAGCGAGATTAAGAATAACTAGAATGGTGTGTGTTGTTTCTTTGGATCCAATTTTCATTTCCTCTAGTTGTAGACACCTGTGTCCTGCAACCCCCTATTGCTACTTTGGGTGAGACTGCATCTGCTTCGCAGGTGTTTCCGAAAGGGCCAGTAGTTAGGGCTTGTTGGTGCACTGTTAGAATCGAACCTTGGGTCTGCTCCTGTGCCAACAAAAGGTTATATAATTCATGGTTCTTGCAGGGTATTACCAAAGATTCATAAAAGAATTCTCAAATATTGCAAGCCCAATCACTTCTTTGTAAAAGAAGGGAGTGAAATTTGAAAGAAATTTTGAGTGTGAAGAAAGTTTTCATTAGTTGAATGACATATTAACAAGTGCACCAATATTGAAGATTGAAGATTTAGATGAAGAGTTTGTTCTGTGCATTGATGCATGCAAGGAAGGGCTTGGTGGAGTCCTCACTCAAAAGGATCATGTAGTATTGTATGAGTCATGAAAATTAAAAAAGAATGAGAAGAACTATGCTACCCATGATCTAGAATTAGCAACCATTATTGATGAACTAAAAATGTGGAGAAATTACCTCACAGGGAGGAAATTTGAGCTAAGGATAGACCACTGTGGTCTGAAATATTTGTTTGGACAACCCACATTAAATGTATGACAAACTAGATGGTTGGAATTTCTCAGTGAATATGACTTTGAAATTAAACACATCAAGGGAAAAGATAATCAAGTGACTGATGCACTTAGCATGAGAGGGAATGAGATGCATATTGTAGCCATCGAAATGAATAGGATTGATACCAACCTGAATTGTCGACACAATTTAAGGAAATAAATCTCACTATCATTCATTCTTTGTTTACAGAAGACGAGCTCTACTAGTCAACATGCAAGCATCACCAATGAGCCCACCATATTGGAATTTTTCAAGTAATTGTTGCACATTTATTCCATAATTTTTTATCTTAAAAGTAATTATATGACCCTCTTTTTTTCTCTTATTAGGGAAGACTAGCAGAGATTTTGGCTTCATCTGGTGTTTCGTCATTTGTAGTGCCCGCACTACACCCTCCCTAATTTATTTTCTTATCTTTCCCCAAGAGAAAAAATTCCGCCCCCTACTGAACCTTTCTACTAGAAAGCCTCTTATACTCTCTCGTGCCAATGAAAAATCCCAAGTTTTTCTTCCCGCTCCCCACACTTTACCAATCACAGTGTTTCTTCAGATCACCCTGGCCTACTGATACATCGCATATCGAAAAAGTCCCTTACTTTCTCTCAGATGCACAATGTATCGATGAGGTTCGTCTCTCTCTATTCGATGCAATGCTTGTTGATGATTTTTCTCTCTTTTGTGGTCGATACACCAACAAAAAATTGTCAACCCCTCATCAACATTGAGCATATCGACATGTTCTTCTTTTCCTCGTGAACATCAACCCTGTAAAAAAGATGCACCTTCGTCTTGTAACCTCTCCTATTCTTCTTCATTTCAGATCTTGCTCTCTATGACCGTTAGTCAAGCTCATGTCATTTCCAATTATCAAGATTTCTACGCATGACTAGATAATTAATGACCGATCACCTACCTCACCTGATCTGTTCCATGTTGTAGTAGTAATTAAGTTTGTTCATGTCACCGGTAGCTTTCATTTCACATACCATACCAACTTGTTTTCTTTGCGCTTCTTGATTTTATGACTATCCATGATCATGAAAGTGTCAATGGGTTAAATACAACATTTGTAGGTCTTGCGCTGGCTCTGAACCACATCTTATAAGAAAACTGATCCTCCCAACTCCTAAACAATGTTAAGTGCTTTGAACGTCAATTGGTTGTATTCACTGATTTGTTTTTCTGTGCTACTGAGACATTACCTCAACTCCAATGGATGATCCAAGAGTCTATACAACACACATGACACAGTGATTGATGGAACTGGATTTAGGGAAAGCAATGACAAGAACAAGACTCAAACTTCCATTAAAAAATTCCTTTGAGCATGATTTTTCGACATTAGTCAAAATTTATTTTTCATCACTAAAGTACATGGACTATATGATTACCCAATTATGATTCCAATGCAACTGACGGAATCAAAATCTGAGGCTCAACTCGAAAGTTCCAAAACAATCGCTAGAGAGTTCTCGCCCAAACCAACCTCATCAGCCATACATTGATAGAATGTTTGAATGACATGGTCAGTTGGCTTGGTGGAAGGGTCTCCCGTGCTCTTCATGTCCAAAAAAGCGATTGGAAGGGCCTCCCGTGCTCTTCATGTCCAAAAAAGTGATGCCCCAATAGAAGGTCGTATGAGAAAGCTACAAGCATTTAAAATCTCGTCCAACAGCATTACCGCAACACTATGTCTTAGAGGGGAATAAGTTGGACGTTGATTGTCCATGTGTCACACCTGAAGTTGTCATGAAAGCATCTGGGCATGTTGATAAGTTCACATATCTGATGGTCAAAGATGGGAAAACATGGATGTGTTATGAGGCAGATCACTTGCTAAAAAATTACCGCAAAGGAAAGCTTGAGGAGGATTTACTATTATCAGAGAATGTAAATGAATTGAAACAAGTACTGGGGGTTCTAGATGAGATTTCCGCTGAATCTTTGGGCGCAAAGATCAAAGAATATGGTATAACTTCCCAGATACAAAAAATACCCTTTCAACGTTATGATCGCCACCTCTATAGGCCCATCAGGCATGAGTCCAGGATATTTACGTCCAGAGACTGCACATGGCATTTTTTGTGAACTGTAAGGACCTTTATTACTACAATGGAAACAAGCTTCCATTTGTAGCTGCACAAATTGGTTAGGCCTTCAGAAATAGGATATCACCCTATCAAGGGCTCTTGATAGTACGAGAATTCAATCTTGCTGAGACTGAACACTTTGTCAATTCTGATGATAAATCTCATCCAAAGTTCGAAAATGTTGCTGATTTGGATTTTTTTTTTTATCTATTCTAGAGAAAAGCAAATGGCTCTAAAATCGCCCATAATGATTCTTCTGGGGAAAGCGGGCATGGTATTTATATCTAAAGCACTAGAGATTTTTCACACCATTGAGCCATCATTTGGTATTGATAGACTCTACTTATATGAGCATTGCTTTTATATGCGACCAAGCAAGGCTGGGGATAAACAATACAACCTTTTTCAGTTTCTCGCCATTATTAGAACTAATAAAATGCCTAGTGTTCCCTCTGGTGCAAAATAAGAAATGGAAGGTAACATCACAACTTATTTCGACGTCATTGACTGGAGCAGGTATATCTCACAAGAAGGATATAACAAGCACCTCCATTGGCAAGAGATATGTAAACCGGAGGAGTTGACGAATTTAGTGATCGAACTCACCAGAGAAGATGCTGGAAGCGTTATCGATGTGCCCAGAGAACTTCTTGGTAACTACGTCGTACACTCAGAGTCGATGAGAAGAAGAACTCCGGTATCAACATGAGAGGAACCATACCAGAGTAGTTGTAAAGAAAATCTCCGGTCCACACCGGCACTGCGTTGAATGCAAAATTGGAACAAATCATTGCTCAGCTAACCCTAGAAGATCGCCAACAATGTTGCTGTTCAGAATTTGGAGGAGCCATGGTATTGACTCGTGCATTATGGAGAAAACTGGCTATAAAAGGGATTTCGTGAACCCTAAAATCGGCCAAGATGCTGCTACCTTTCATCAAATGGACAAAAATAATCAATTTGGTGGGGAGCAAGAGGTTGAATGAGCTTTCTTTTGTCAGTTTGTTTTGCCCCTAGATTGAGATACGCTATGGATGGTCCCTCTGTCCTTGCACATGGATTGGAATCTGGATTTGGATGCGTCTTACATCGCCCTCCGATTGTCTATAGATAGGATATATGGTGGATTGCACGCACTAGTGGGCGGGACCGGTGCTATAACAAAGGAGTAGGCTAACTGAGTGTACTTTCCTTACAGGTTATTCCGCTGTGAGGTTTTAAATTTTTGGTCAATTCAGAAAAACTCTGGTTGATTTTCTGAGTTTTTCTGAGCATCTGGACTAGTTTAGTTTAAAATGAGGAAAAATTAGTGAGATAAGGTTCTGAAATACATGAAGTTTTGATCATGCTAAATTCAAAATTAACCTACACCCTATAACAAATATCCACCATTTTTGGACGAGCACAACCTAAGCCTGCAACAAACTCTGTAGGGAAGATTGCTCCCCAATTAACCTACTCTTGTCTATGTAAAACATTGTGTGTCTATGTAAGACATTACCAATGCATAAATACATTTACATATTTAGTTTTTTAATAATTATTTATTTATTTATTTATTTTAATTAATAAAATATAAAAAATTTAATTACTAAATTTTTTAAAATATTAAATAAATTAAAATTAAAGTTAAATTAAATTAAGTTTTAAAATTAAAGCTATTAAAACTTTTAAAATATCTTTCTTGATATTTAATTCAAACAAGTTTGATTGCATTCCAATTTTGTGGTGACAGTATGAAAATTCAAATTGTATTTTCATATGTTTGGTGGAGTTACATCATAAATATAAACATTTTTCTGATCAAGATTATATTAGTGGTAAAAAAATCAAAATTTTGATATGGTTTGAAATTGTTAAAATTAAAAAATCAAAATTTTGATATGGTTTGAAATGGTTAAAACCCAAACTTTTGTATAAAGGGGTTCATATGGTGTATGTGCTTGTCTCAAGGAAAAAATCAAATATTTTGTTTATGGTATGTCATATGGATTCAAATATTTTGTTTATGATATGTTATATGGATTGAGGTTTGGGATAAATGTTTTTTTTAATTATTCAGTAATATGTATTTTAAATTATATTATAAAATTTAAATTCCTTCCCCAAGAGAAATTGAGAAAATTAATTTCATAACTTTCTTATTTGGAGGTGGATATTCACCCAAAAGCAATCCAAATGAACACACTGAAGAATAGAATGTAGCTACAACCATGTCACTCAGAATTTCATCTCATATTTTCAGTCAAACCTTCAAGAGCTACAATGACCCTATTTTGGTTTTAAGATGAATGCAGTAAGGGGGTCTAATAGGAGGCCTCCAAGGCCAAATTTCACTTAAAAAAAAGATATGCATTTAAGCTACAACCCCGTAGACTTGGAGTAGGCTATCATTGCTAGAATTCAATTCAAAATTTCAATTTTGTTATGAGATTTTCCCTAAATCCACCCTCATACCAGTACTTTCTTGAGATCTTTCCCTGGCCAAATCTTACTCATCTTGAGCTAGATTTGTGCCACATGAAAGACATTAGGATGTTGGTGTATAAAAGATCAATATGAAAACATGAAATTTTAAAAATGATGGTTGTTAGGTGTGAGGGATCAACCATTCAAGTTTTTAGGTTTGGGCATTTTCTTGCTAATTTGAGCCATTGCGATTGAAGCCATGCTTCACCAATCCCTAGGGTATCATTATAGGTGGCGAAGGAGGCATAAATATAGGTCTAAAAGGTGATCAAACAATGGGTATTAATTTACTTTCAACAACCAATGCCAAGATCCCTTACTCTCCAAAGTAGGCCAATTGTTCACCAAGCCTCGAGCCTTCACTCCAAGTGAACTTGAAAGCCATTGATGGTCTTTTAGCACCACAAATATCCTCAATTTTTAGTATCAATTTCATGACCAACAATAAGAAATTCCATTGGGAGGCACAAATCCCAAAGCAAATTGATGACATGACACCTTTTTGTAAGAAAAAATCACAAAGAAAATAGATAATGTGGAACCTTTTGTCCTTCCTTAAGGATTTTTTTCTCAAAGTTTCATTTATGAGAATATTGTGTTTTTTCAATTTGAAATATTTTAATATCTTAAACAAATTTGATTTAATTAAATTATTTTTTGAAAAAAGACAAAACAACTTTTGGGGGTCCACTTGTCATTTTTCCAAAAGTGACAAGTGTCTTGTGACTAAACAAGAGGAAGTTTTTTTATTCATTTAGTACTTGTGGAATAATATTGGCTAAGCTCGGTTATTCATTTAGTACTTGTGGAATAATATTGGCTAAGCTCGGTTGGTTTTCTCTGAGGTTTTTAGTGATTGTTACCTACTTGTTCTGAGTTGTTGGGATTGAATCATTGTTGGTTGAGGGATAACAATGAATGATTATTATGTTGGCTATCCCCTATGAGGGCTTAGTTATCCAAGTGTCTTTTATTGTTTCCTTGGCTTTAAAATGCTTATTTTTTCCTTACTAACAACTCTTTCTTGTCTCCTTTTGTGAATACTTGTGTAGATTTATTGAAGGAGTAGTGCATACCAACCTTAGTTTGAGGCTATGAGGTCTAAGGGTCATTTAGGACAGTCCTCAAGGCCACCTTTCCTTGATGGTTGGAGCTATCTTGTCTTTTTTTTTTTTTTCCCTTTTGTTTCTTCTATTTTTCATTTTTCTATTGTTTGTTATTGTTGCCTTGAACATGAAAATTGCCCATTTTTTTGTCATTTACGACAACCTTAGTTGTTGGCTACTTTCTACCTATAAATTCAATTTTTTTCTCTATTTATCTTTGTCATGCCCCACATAATAATAATAATAATAATGGAGTATATATCATTATCCTAAAAATGGATCATCTCAATATTATTATTAATGATAATAATAACTATCCTAAGGGAATCATCCCCATATTATTATTATTAAATGAATAAATACAAAAGTAACTAATAATAATAAAGTACAATAAATACTTAAAAATAAATAATTGGGATAATGGTAAAACAAGTAAGGAAAATTTATGAAAAATCCTAAAAATATAATAAATAATTCAAGTGGATCCTAGGGATAGAGTTTTGGGATTTTATATAAGGAGGGAAGGAAAGAGAAAAAGGGGGGAATCTCTCTTTTGCACATATCTCTTTGGCTGAAGCTATAGAGAGGGCTAGGCTAAGGATTCACTAGCATGGTAGTAGATTGAGGGCTCGAGGGTGATCTGCTACTAAGGATTAAGGTAGCAAGGTCTATTGTTGGGTAGAGAGTCGTTCCCCACCTTTTGTTGCAATTTTTAGGTCAATGATCAAGGTATGACTATGTTCCTCAAGTCATGGGGTTACAGGTAAGATGGTCACTTCACCACAAGTAAGTTCCTTACCTCTCATTGCTTCTCTCAATAAGAGTTTCAATGACGATTCAATGTTATTTGGACTATTTTATGGTAATTTTGTATTTTCTTTAATAGATCTAGCTATTAAATGGATACATTTTTTGCTTGTATAATTATTTAATAAGTTGGGCCATTACATATGGTAACATAGTGAAGGGTTTCAACCCTCAAGGCCTATGGGCCTTCCCAATTAAGTTAGACAAATTGTAGATCTAAAAATATAAATCTAGAATAGCATTGCTAAAAATGGTGAATCTCTGCCATAATCCATGAAGATCTAGATCTATATCTCGTGCCTCCACTTAGATCTGATTTGCCATGACTCTCAATAAAATTGTGTCTTTTTAACTAGATTTTAATTTTAAACTGATCTAGTTTTTCATAACTTTTAATAGTTAGACGTAGTGATCTATTAGTTCAAATATGACCTTTGGAGCCCATATTTAATTAGATCTAGAAAAATGATTTAATGTGTATGTTTGGGATTTGGAAAGACTAAGTGTTTTGGGCCAAATAAATAAATAATTTTGAGAAAATTTGGAGAAATGGTGAATATGAGCTGAAGCAATGACATCTAAGTTAAATTTTCAAGCCAATATTGAAGATCATCACCCCCATTAATTGGTCATTGCCCCCATAATCGTAGTTTATAGGGAGTGAGTTCTGAACTAATTCAAGAGTTTACTTCTTTCTACCTTAGGTTTCTTAAAGGAGTTGGAGGTTGGCTATGCTTAGTTAGCTAATTATCTTTCAACTAAATATGTTTTCCTTCAATTAAATGAAAAAAAAATCTTTGAAAAGTATTTTACTTTTTTCCTTCTATGCACTCAATCTATGCACTCATGCATCAAAATCTCCGAGGAAGCGCATGGAGGTATCCTAGTCATATCGTTGTCTGCAGAAATTAACAGACTTTGAAGGTATCAACGACTTCACCTCATGGCCATTTGATCGAATCGCTAAGTCCCCTCAGCGTTGCATATTCTCTGTCACCCTTTGGACCAAATTCTGGCGTTATTATTGTTGTGGGTAAGTGTGGTTCGTGTTGTGTTTCTCAAGGAATATTCGTTACCCTTTAGGGTGGCTATGCTGAACACCATTCTAGATGACCTTTTATCACCTTCAAAACGTGTGTAAGATTCCATTTTTCATTTCTAGTTTAAAAGTCGAGTATTCTGCACTTAGTGTTTCAGTGAAGTGATGTTATATGTTGAGTATCGTTTACAAAAGGGTTAATGCTTTAACCATCCACGTGGAAAACATACATAGTCTTCACATACATATCTTGTACCAAAATGTTAAGTTCGTTAAACAGAGTTTCGCTACACTGAGTAGAGTAGAATGCATTTTCTTGCATATGTTTTCCATCTAAACCTTGAAAATTGCATATTGGAAATCTTTACAACGTTGATAAATTTTGGATTCTTTCCCTGTGTGAAATTATAAATTGTGCTATAGCAGTGGATTATTGTACGGATAAATTTGATATAAATAGGGTAATATCTATGCATATGGGTTTGACTTAAACACTTCATTTCAATATGTATAAGAATTGTTTTTGAAATCTGGATCTGAATTACATACTATAGTTGTAATATAATCCAATTTATTGCAACATACTTGGATTTAATAATACTTCATTTCAATATGTATAAGAATTGTTTTTGAAATCTGGATCTGAATTATATACTATAGTTGTAATATAATCCAATTTATTGCAACACACGTGGATTTAATAATACAAACTTGTTCGAGTAGTTTTGTATGTGACCTAGCTTGTGACATACTCATGGTTTATGCATTGTAATTCTAAAGAGATACAACCTTAGTGTTGGAGGATTTCCCTGAAGCCTCTCACTATTCCCTATCAATATGATTTTCTTAGCATGTTACATGTGATGGGTAGATACAAAAAACGTTTGTGCTTATTACTCCCAATTGTTATCAGAAAAATCCGTCTATGCGGTCTATGTGAATACACACTGATCTCCCTAGACTCAAAAACCAAGATTAGAACAAAACATGACAGAACATATAACTTTTTCTAGGTTTATGCAATAAACAATACTAGCTAGCAAGAGCTCACATCTTTTATGATCCAGATTATTTTCGGCATGAAATGAGAGCAGAGATATAATAAGGAAATGCACAGAGATATCGCGTATATCCAATAATATAACAGAAATGTATCAGAGATGCAACCATAAACACAGAGATAAAGTAATACATGATTTCTATTAATGAAAGAAATGTACAGAGACTGTAAAAATACAAAGTGAAAGACTCGCTAGAATGGTGGCAGCTTATCTCTGAG
>JZKD02S1119045.1:270683-327699 GCA_000966675.3 Picea glauca | reverse complement strand
ATCACTAAGAGTTTCCAAGTCTGCAAATACACCATAATATAAAATATCTCTGAACATACATTCAAACAACTGCATAAAAGAAATGGGCCAAGTTGTCTAATAGCTGTGATAAAAATCATTTATGTCATTTTTTGCAAATATTTCAAAGGCCATCATGTGAAGCTTCCTTCCTTCTCTTTCAAATGGATAGATCCATCTATTTTATCTTCATAAAAAATGGGTATGTTACTTGTGACCTTTATAACATTTTCATTTTCATCTCCTCATCCACTCAATTTCACTTCATGTATTATAGATAATGAGTGAATCTGTCTGATGCCCATAATAGAATCGTTATACGGATCCAACAACTTTACTTTCTTTCCTTCTTGGAGTTTATGATCAATATATTTGTGCAAAAACAAAAAAGAAATACACATGATCTTGAGATATGAAAAATGTTAAAACAAGATATGAAAAATGTTAAAACAAGAATTGTATTCTAATATTTAACATATAATTATTGCACTCACCTCGAGTTCACTACTACCACTATGAATATACTGCACATTATTCTCGATTTCAACGTCAATATGATCATTATTAATATTGAGATCACTTAGTGCATATCTCATAGCTCTTTTGATAAGGACTTTTCCTTTTCGTCGTGTTTCTTTTATAGAGTTTCCTTGCATGAGGTTTCATCATGCAAAACAAATATAGAACATTCACAAGTATAAAGAATGTCTTATTAAGCATTCAAAAGTATGAAGAATGCAAGATTTTTTTTTTTTGTCAAAAATAACATTTTAAGCATGGAAATATATGACAAAACATTGGGACAGATTAAATTTCACAACAAAAATTTGATTACCTCAAATTCAACATCACAATCAACAATGTCCTTTACACATTTCTCAGTGAGTTTGTCATGATCACTATGACCAATATTGACATGCTCTTGTGCAGTCTTCAAAGCTTTGTTGACATTATAAATGCCTTTTCCTTTTGGCAACACTGTATCTTCTATATGATTGCTCTGCATGTGGTTTAACCATCATGAAAAAAAAATATACAACATTTAAATTAGGAGCAAACTGTCTCCAAGGAAACTAATCTCTTTCTCAAACAATGAAACAACAAAATTGCAACAAGCATTGGTAGGGATGTAAAAAATAAGTTCAGAACATGAAACATTGTGATGAGCCTTCAAATCTCTTTTATGATATGATAGTTATGATATTAAAAGAATTAAAATCATTATTTCACAAGAAATGATCTCATTTTCCAAGGCAGTTAACCTTACAATTCATAACTTTGGATATTTGTATTCGATTTTCCTTAGAAAAAAGTAACACTATATGTCAATAGTAAAAAATGTTGGACAACTGAGAGGTGGGGGGGTGAATCAGTTGTTACCATGCTTAAACAATTATTCTTATTTTAAACTCTTTACAAATCACTCAATGTCTATCACAATAATGCAGGGAGGTAACCAATATAATATTCAACACCAATCACACACATGAAATATACAGAGACAGATATTTCTTGAGGAAAACCATAAAGGGAAAAACCTCTTCTTATTGATATGATAAGTAATCTTTATTTTATGTACATTATCATTCTTATGAGCACCAACTCATTGTGAGGCTACCACCTCTGTTCTGCAAGTTGCAACTTGTTGAGAGCACCAAATATTTGGTTTCTATAACATCCACTAGAAGGTAGCACCAACTCCCTAAGTGTTATAGCACCAACTGGATGGAAGCACCAACTTCCAGTCATATAGGCACCGACCTGTATAACAGAGAACAATAGTTCTCCCTTCCACCACCCTGCCACCCTAGTTTTCCTGGCTGCAACCAGATGGAAGATACAACTCCCTGTGTTCAAGCACCCACTTGAAACTCTGATGACATCAGTCCTCCCTAGCGCCTCCCTTCCACCCTGAAATATAAATATTTTCCTTTTACAACTTTATCACAGTGATACAACATTTATCTATGACTTACCAATATCATCACTGTTCTACTATATGGCTTTTCTCTGCCTGCATCAGTGTCTCTCTCCTTGTGTCTATTGTGTTTTCTGTTCTTCTCTCAGATATGTGTTTCTATTCCTTTCTTCTTCTGCACTTCAGCTCCTGCACACCGCATGCTTCTACCCACATGAATCACACTCAACAGTCACTACAATATCTTCTTTGTTCTGCGTTTTTATATTCTCTGTGCACCAACTACATCCTCTGCGCAATGCCTTTGCATGCTCTTTACAACGTCACTATTCTTCCCCTTTACTGCATCTCTTCCTCATCACTGCATAACTAACACGCAGTCCTATCTCACTTCTTTGCTCTGCATCCTTTTGTCATGTCGAGTCCTCTACCTGATCATCATGGCAACTCTTCATCATCTCTGGTGGTTAGCTCCACGTGTTCATCATCACTAGGCATTATGCTGAGATTCCTTAGCTTCTATGGAAATCAAGACTGCTCGTCTTCTTTGTCAGTTACAACCAGTCAATTATGGCTTCTTTGGCTTATATCCCCTTTCTTCACATGACCATCAATGGTGACAAAGCACTTATTCAAAAGGCGCTTCCCGATTTCTGTCTAGTGAGTGCTGGCTCCATTTCACGATATGACCTTGGGCTATGAACTTCATGTGACAAATCGATTGCGGGCACGTCCAAAGGTGGTTTAGACCAACCTGATTTTTTCCCCGCAATTCACCACGAGCCTCCACGCGTCCTTTCTCCAAAACCATGGTTTCAATTGTGGCCCGCTCATGAAAAATTAAGGCCCGAGCATGTTCTAGCCCCGTAATGGAGCATGACTGTCGATCTCATGATATTGAAATTGCTCTTGAATGGATGGTTCAGATCTTTCCTCTAAAGTCTGCAGACCAAATATCTCCTTCCTCCATCAATGACTGAGGTTTCCTTCATGATCTAGGCTCCGAGAGTTTCAAATATCAAACCTTGTTGTTGCTGACTGGATATCTTCCGAAATGGAAGATCTGCTGACATATGTCCTCTTCAATTGATGAATCTTCCTTCTTTCCTTTTTCCACGCACAATACTTGGTCTTAGTGATTAGAGGACACATGTCCCTCCAAACCAATGGACCTCGTTCACTTCGGGACTTCAAGACTTTGGCAATCTCAAACATTTCTTTTCTTTTTCCTGGAGTTAACAATCCACTGACGCATGTCGTCTTTAATCCAATGGATACCCTCCGCTCAGGGACTTTGGCCTTTAGGACTTAGGGTCTTTGGGTGAGTACTGGTGGTAAAAATCTTGAAGCAAAACTCCCGAAGTGATGTAACTCTTGCGTCACTCGATGACGTGTCATGAGCTGAGAAGCTGCCACATGTCACTCAGATTTGTGATTTCCACGTACCTGAAATACTTAATCAACTTGACACTTTTCATTGTCAGATTTGTCCATGTGTCCTTGCTGACGTAGTCTGCCACATGTCCTTGTTGACATGGTCTGCTAATGTGGTCTGCCACATGTCCTTCTCAAATCAACGGTCCTCGTTCTCCCTTTGATCGACGGTTGTGATCAAATCATGACTTCACATGTCGGGTGTTTGAATGTGAGCCAACCCTGACTCTTCCAACTCCCGATATCTGAAATACTCTAGATCAACGACCCACAACCCTTTGTGATCCAATGGTCCAGATCTTATCGGGACTTCGCGTTTCGTGAGTTCCTACAACTCTTACCTTTGACTTTTCCAGTTTGCGAGTCAGCGAAATGATGATCTCTCACCATGTGTCCTCTAGATCCAATGCTTCAGATATTATCACGATTTCACATTTCACGAGTTCCTACAACTCTTACCTTTGACTTTTCCAGTTTGTGAGTCTGCGAAATGTTGATCTCTCGCCATGTGTCCTCTGGATCCAACGGTTCAGATCTTATTGCGATTTCGTATTTCACGGAATTGGAGGATGGCTCTTGGCCTTATCTTCTTCAGAGTTATACTGGATCCAATGACTATTGGTCCTCGGTATTCAGATCCAATAGATCAGATATGTACTTCTAATTTGCGCTTCCTCTGGTCACTGGACTCTGATCTAACGAACTTCGGGTATTCGGGATTGGTGATCCAATGACCACTGTCGTTCCTCCTCCTGAGACTTGGCTTTCTCAAATATCTAAGTGTCAAGGGCCATGCCTTTGATCCTTCTACGAGCCATGACCTTTGATCCTTCTGTGAGCCTTGATGTATGGGATCTCATATGTGCATCTCAGAACGCTATCTTTCCTGAGATTTGATCTCTGCGTACTGTTTTCTTCTTCACCTGAGCTTACGCTGTTCTTGTTTTTCCATCAATGCACACTCTGATCTTGCATCAATGATAAGCACAATCTGCCAGTAAAAATGCCAACAATATCCCCCTTTGGCATTGATGGCAACCTTGAAAAACTGCACTATTCTACTTAGATGCATTGACTGTAGCATCCAGACCATTCCTTTTCTCCCCCTTTGACATCAATGTCAAAGAAAACATGCTCCCCCTGAGCTATTGTAGTACTTGTTAGAGGTATCAGATACTCAACCAATACATACTCCCCCAGACAGGATGGATTCTCTTATTTGTATCTAACCTGTTATCACCTTAATTTTTTTTTTTGTCGGGATCATAAAAAAAATAAGAAATAAAAATAAGAAATTTAGAAAAATGCTATACCATAGTAGAGGCATGATAGCTTAAGGGGGCCATATATATCCCACTGAATATATATAAATATAGCGAAGGTGAGAAGGGAGTATCTTGACAGGCCGTCAATTTTGAAGAATCCCAAATCCACGGTTGAGGCCCACATCGGGCCGACAAATAGCACAGCACTTAATGTCACGGAGGCAGACCAGGGAAAACCATTATGGTTTTGATGGGGAACACATGGTGCTCTTACACATACATCGGGCCAGACAATGGATTTCCCAAAACCACTTTTCCCACGGCCTTGATATCACGTGATTCAAAAATGTCACATTAATAACTTGTGGGAAGGATGGAAGTTGGTCAAATCACTCCACATCACTGATCCAGGTACTTTCCTAGATGACATATCAAAAGGACGCCGTCACATAACTAACGCAAATCTCATCATTCGAAATGGATTGATGAAGCGTGGCACACCAACATACTATGACAGTAATTCGTCATTAAAATGAAAAGACTATCAAATCTCAGATATGAAATCATTTTATCCTACTCTGGGAAATTGCCATCTTATGCATAAGAAAAACAAGCTCAACCTATGTTGATTTCCCGAGTCCTGTAAATTCAAAGAGTGGCCAAATCGCAGTCCTTGCAAAGTCTGAAAGGTATGGATAATACTCATCAAATGATGTCTGGTGCGACTAGGTTCTCAACTAACGTGCCAAGCAGGTCAATAAGTAAGAAAGAAAGATGGGTCTTGCAGATACTGGCAACTAAATTTCATACTAAACCTACAACTAAGACAGAGTAGGGGGTCAAATTAAACCCCGTTATGAGGGATATCATCATAAATGAGCACATGGACAACACCTACCATCCAGCTGCAAAGAGGAAGAGGAGAAAAAGGCAGAAGATGGAGGCCAAAACCGAGATGATAGAGAGCGTTGGAGAAAATCTCGCTTGGTTGAGTACCCTGGAAGAGGAAATCACCAAGCTGAGGTAAATACTCAAGTAAATTTATGTGTGTTTCAGAAAGTTTTGGACAGATGGCGGCTTAAGAAAAGGGAGTCATGATATGACAGACCGGTTACTAACAGTCCCTTTAAATAGTATAATTGTTCTTCCTTTTTGTAACTTGTATCTATTTTAGAATTATGAGGAAGTCAGAACGTTTTAAATTCCACGCGAAATTCCTCTATATAGGTTTGGTCTCAAGAGTATAGAAGCATGGAGAAAGGAGGAGCCTTCCCTCTGTGCAGGAAAACTTTGTAAATCTATGGGGCTGGAATGAATTCACGGGTGCAAGGGAAGATTTCAGAATTTTTATGAAAAGATTTTAATTGGTGGTGTTATGAGTCTCGTTTTCTCTCATAGTGTGTGATTCATGTTATTCTACATTTCATTTTTTATTTCCTCTATCTAAATTGAGAAATTAAAAGTTCATAATTCATTATTCAATGCTCTCGGCTTGGCAATTTAGACTATGTTTATCTCTTCTAAACCATTTTAGAATTCATTACTATAATGATCTGATAATAGTTGTGTTTCTTTTCGTCTGATACCATCTAAATTTTCAAGTATAAACTTAGAAGTCACTTCCTCATTTAGCCTTTTCCTCTTAATTGTTTTCATGATTTGGCAATGCATCCTACATTCTTGACCCCATATCCCAAAGGTCATCTTTAGTTCTTCAACAACTTTATAAGAACCCCCAAAACAAACCAAATCTAGCCACCGATTACCATAGATATATCAAGTGACACGAGAGATCCCTCTCCGAGTTGAGAAGGATAGTGCCTCAGCTCTAAAGAGGGTTGAAATAGTTACCTATGTCGTTTGTCTATTCAGTCGGATAGATTTACAAAGTGCTAACATTTTGGCACCGTTGTCGGGGACGAAATTGAAAATTTTTCCCTGGGAAGAACGACATGGTTGATTTATAAGGTCTGAGAGAAGCAGACACTTAGGCACATACTGGTTGTATTCTTGCTCTGGCGACTCCACACTAGTTTGAAGGCGATTCCACTAATAAAAGAATCATGAATTTCCAATGGGGACTCCACTCTCAATGCTTCAAGCGCAAGATAGATACTTCACTGAAAGATAAGATCCCTTGACAGGGGCAAGGAAAAGCATCATGGAGGAAAACATGTACTCAAAATGGGATCTCTTCCAAAGAATTTTACTTTTCATTTTAAGTTTCCTTTTCTCCTTCCTTGAACATGTCAAACGAATTTTCCTTTACCTATTGTATTTTAATGATGATCATGAAAGACTTGCAATTATATTTCCTCCTCTTTACATTGTACATGCATACCCTCACCTTGTCGCTGGTTCCGATAAAAAAATTTCATCCGGGCCACACAATGACAATGACCAGGTTGATGAATCTCGTGAGACCCTGGCCGATGTTCCTTCAACAGTTCCTAGTCCAACATCCCCCAATGCCCGACATAGATATATACCCTTAAAGCTACCCCAAACCATTCATGATTTCCCTCCAAATTACTATGAGTACCTACCTGTTCTTGATGGAGAATCGGATATCATCTCGGATGAAAAGCACATTCAAGGGTTTGAGCATTTTATAGATTTATTCGAGATTGACCACGATGATGTGTGTATGAGGTTTTTCTCTCAATCCTTGAAAGGAGACACCAAACACTGGTTCAAACATTTACATCGAGAAACCATCATCTCATGGGTAGAATTGAAAAAGGTCTTTTTAAAGTTTTGGGGCAAGGAAAAATCCTTAGAGCTACAACTCACTGAGTTTTATGCCTTGAAAAGATACAAAAATGAAGCTATTTCTGTATTCAATAGAAAGTTTTCTAGTGTCTATTATAATTTGTTCGAAGAAATTCAACCCTCTGAAGCTACTGCCATGCTCCATTATGTGACTACTCTTCATCTAGATTTTTCTTTCCTCCCGATGGAAAGAAGACCCGAGTCCTTACAACAAATGTTTAGTGATGCTCATGACATTCAACAAAACATCCAAGCATGTAAACTGATCTAGAATGAGGGGTTGAATGCTCAAGAACATGAAAGTAAATATGAACAAAAAATAGTTGATTGGAATCTTGAGCATAGAATTGACGATACCATAGGTCCTCTCGAAGTTTCCAATGCAAATGATTTTGCAAAGAACTATATTCCACTTGTTGAAAGAAGAGATGTTGATTTAGTTTCTGATCCACCTCATGATAAGCAGGGGGCTTATGGTTTTATGTATTCATTTGTAGACAATCAAGAAAATTAATTTGAAAATCAGTTTGTTGAAGAACATGTTGACGTTCCAGGGTTTTTCTTGTTAGATGATATTACATATGTTGTCAATTTACCTATATATGATGAATACGATGATGATTGTGATGATGACTCCTTGGAACAACCAACTGCATGTTTTCTATCAGAATTTTTTTCCAGCAGTATAGTGAAATGACTCAACCTACATATCACAGTTGCAGAGGAAAGGATATCGGATCAGTTGAAGGAGATCCCCCACCTTTATGTTTTGTTGCATTTAAGTTGTTGAAAGAGAACACTAAAATGATCATTGAGGAAAATGAATCTGTGCTTATGAAAAACCACGCTAAATCAATGGAGCAGAATGACAAGATATCACAACATTGTTTTCATGTGCTTGAAAACCCTATTACTTGTGCTGAAATGCAGCCATCTTTTGGGGATAAAATTGAAGACAGTTTCAAATCAAGTGGGACAACCTTACCATTATGTTTTGCTTCTTTTGAATTATTGAAGAAAAATATTTGTAGTACCTCAGGTCAGGAATCTTCTAGGCATGAGCGGAGTGGTGATTATAATTCTATGAACAATCACATAAAAGGTCATGTCAGCTCAGATTTACAGTTTATGTTCAGTTATCAGCTTGAAAAGGAAGGAAAAGTTACTTCAGAAAGTATTGTTCAAGGTCATTTTCTTTCTCCCGAAATCAATATAGATTTTCAACATGAAAAAGTGTTTCAAAGTGTTTTCTCTTCCCTTGAGAATGACATGGTGGTTCAATTTTTAAACAACATAGACATGGATGAGGATTTTGAAAATGCATCTATGGAAACTTCTATCAATGAAAAAACAAATGACATAGATTTTCAGGAAAGAAACAAAGCAGTGTATGCCACTTTTCAATCAGAAATACAGAAAGATAATGAAGAGGCAATAGTTTTATTTGATTCGTTTGAAAATCATGGTTTTGAAAATGCATCCATGGGAACTCTAGACTGTGAAATAGTGCATGTTGTTGGCTTTTCTCATTTGCAAGAATATTACAAGCAAGAACTTATTTCCATTCATTCATTTTAAAGTCAAAATGACAGTCCTCAAACAAATTTTTAGAAGTTTAATGAAACCAAATAAAAATTGTTTGATGAACAAGAGGATGCACATAATATGGCTGTCACATTTGAAGATGTTCTAGGATGTACAAATGTTTTTGTTAATATGCATGGGAGAGTAGAAAACCTTATCACTGCCATTTCATTTGAAAATGTTTTCAAATTAGAAGAAATAGAGCAAGAGAAGAAAACACTTATGAAAAAGGATTGCCTTTCTGTTTTTTCTCATCAAGGAGAAATGACTTTTCATGGTCTCCAAGATCCTATGGCCATCCTATTACAATCATCATTGAAGGAGGAATTTTATTTATTCATAAATTCAAGTTTTGGATTCCACTTGTGTTTCCAGCTGTCGTCTTTTACATTTGTCTGCCTTCTTAAGAAAGATGTGATCCAGAAAAAATCGGGAGGCCGATTGCTTGACTGGTTGCATTGGCACTTCAACATCACTTAACTAAGTATTTCATCTCAGCAGTCTTATAATATATAGAAGTGTGAAAATAAGTTTGTCAGTCAATAATTTTTCAGTTTGAGTTTTCTAGTACTAGATACAGTCAGTTTTTAATAATACACTCGAACATCCGGCATACAGTTGGAAGTAGTGCGCAGAGATTGGTTTTCAGCTAATGCTAGTGTTTTGGGAGAAGCCCAATGGATCAGGAACTAGGTCTATGAGTTATTTTATACCTTGCTGGGAGGATAGCATCCCCAGTTGGAGCCAATGTTATCACCTTAATTTATTTATTTTTGTCGGGATCAAAAAAAAAATTATTTCAGAAATTTAGCGAAATGTTATACCGCAGTAGAGGCATGATAGTTTATGGGGCCTAGATATATCCCATGGCATATAGATAAACATAGAGGAGGTGGGAATGGAGTATTTCGGCGGACCGTTGATTTTGAAGAATCTCGAATCCACAGTTGAGGCCCACATCGAGCCGACAAATAGCAGGGAACTTAATGTCGCGGAGGCAGACTGGGGAAAACCATTATGGTTTTGATGGGGAACGCATGGTGCTCTTACACATACATTGGGGTAGACAACAGATTTCCTGAAACCACTTTTCCCATGGCCCGATGTCACGTGATTCAAAAATGTCACATCAATAACTCGTGGGAAGGATGGCAGTTGGTCAAATCACTCCACATCACTGGTCCAAGTACTTTCTCAGATGACGTATCAAAAGGACGTCGTCACATAACTAACTTGAAGCTCCTCATTCGAAATGGATTGATGAAGTATGGCACACCAACGTACTATGACAGTAATTCATGATTAAAATGCAAAGACTATCAAATCTCAGATATGAAATCGTTTTATCCTACTCTGGGAAATTACCATCTTATGCATAAGAAAAACAAGCTCGACCTGTGTTGATTTCCCGAGTCCTGTAAATTCAAAAGGTGGCCAAATCGTGGTCCCTACAAAGTCTGAAAGGTATGGATAATACTCATCAAACGGTGTCTGGTGTGACTAGGTTCTCAACTAACGTGCCAAGAAGGTCAATAAGTAAGAAAGAAAGTTGGGTCTTGCAGATACTGGCAACTAAATTTCATACCGAACCTGCAACTGAGACAGAGTCGGGGGTCAAATTAAACCCTGTTATGAGGGATATCATCATAAATGAGCATGCGGAAAACACCTACCATCCAACCGCAAAGAGGAAGAGGATAAAAAGGCGAAAGATGAAGGCCAAAATCGAGATGATAGAGAGCGTTGGAGAAAATCTCGCTTGGTTGAATACCCTAGAAGAGGAAATCACCAAGATGAGGTAAATCCTCAAGTAAATTTAGGTGTGTTTCAAATTTTTTTGGACAGATGGCAACTTAAGAAAAGGGAGTCCGGATATGATAGACCGGTTACTAACGATCCCTTTAAATAGTATAATTGTTTTTCCTTTTTGTAACTTGTATCTATTTTAGAATTATGAGGAAGTCAAAACGTTTTAAATTCCACGTGAATTTCCTCTATATAGGTTTGGTCTCAAGAGTATAGAATCATGGAGAAAGGAGGAGCCTACCCTCTGTGTAGGAAAACTTTGTAAATCTATGGGGCTGGAATGAATACACGGGTGCAAAGGAAGATTTTAGACTTTTTATGAAAAGATTCTAATTGGTGGTGTTATGAGTCTCGTTTTCTCTCATACTGTGTGATTCATGTTATTCTGCATTTCATTTTTTATTTCCTCTATCTAAATTGAGAAATTAAAAGTCCATAATTCATTATTCAATGCTATCGGCTTGGCGATTTAGACTATGTTTATCTCTTCTAAACCATTTCAGAATTCATTACTATAATGCTCTGATAATAGTTGTGTGTTTCTTTTCTTTTGATACCATCTAAATTTTCAAGTATAAACTCAGAAGTCACTTCCTCATTTAGCCTTTTCCTCTTAATTGTTTTCATGATTTGGCAATGCATCCTACATTCCTGACCCCATAACCCAAAGGTCATCTTCAGTACTTCAAAAACTTTATAAAAACCCCCAAAACAAACCAAATCTAGCCACCGATTTCCATAGATATATCAAGTGACACGAGAGATCCCTCTTCGAGTTGAGCAGGCTAGTGCCTCAGCTCTAAAGCTGGTTGAAACAATTACCTCTGTCATTTGTCTATTTATCTGGACATATTTACAGAGTTCTAACATAACCCACAGTCTTGTCCTTATGATTCTTGGAACTGTTCATCTTCAGCTTCAGTTGTGTCCTCTGTAACAGACTCAATATTGCTCACCTCTCTCATTGGGACTCCTTCATCAACCTTTTCTTGTCATAACTGAATGACTTTCCTTGTCACTCTTCTCTGATCTTCTATTACAACAACTTCATTTTCCTTCCATGATGCCTACAATCCAAGGATTTTATGACCATATTCATCACAAGAAAAAAACCATTACAAACACTCTCATACCTACTTTCCCTTTTTACAAATGAAGGAACTATTTTAGAGTTCTTAGGAGTATTGATTTCTTCCTTGATGTATCCAAGACCATATTTTTCATTTGGTGATCTATGACTATCCAAGATCTCATCCAGAGTCATGGAGTTGTTCAAGAACTTGATTTGGGTGTTTGACTTCTCAACCTTCACAACTTCTTCTTCTGACTTACGACATGATTCTTCTTCTACTTCTTCTTTTCTTGCATGGAAGGATTCAATATCAACATCATTATCTGTCCTTATGCCTTTAGCCAACACTTGTCCCGAGTTTACATTTTTCACCTTACAATATTTGGACATGAACACCTCTTCACAGCCTCTGTCACACATTTGACTTATACTGAGCAAATTATGTTTCAGATCATCTACAAGAATATCATCCTGAGAATCTCCTTTGCCATTGCTCAAGCTCACCATCCCTTTATCCTCGATTTTACCTGGTTTGTCATTTTCAAAGATCACGTTTCTTGTTTTGCTTTTACTTATAGGTGGAACCTTTTCCTTTTCTCCAGTCATGTGCTTGGAACATCCACTGTCTATATTCTAGGAGTCCTTTTGTTTTTGAGTTGAAAGTACTAGACCACATTTTCCACTATCTTTCTTTTTCCATGTGCTGGCCTTTCTAGCCAAGAGCTTTATCCTTGGATCTTATTTGTAATTATTCAGATGGTAGGTTGCATCGTTGTGGCTGAATTTATGACAATTATAGCATTCAAGCTCATTATTCAATAGGTCAAAGTGATTGTTGCAACGTTGTCTACTCATTGACTGTTCATTAGTTCTTGACCTCCTCAGTTGCATGTATCTAAACTTAATTTGACCATTTGCAATGTGTGGCTGTTTGTTACTTGGCTGTCTCATTCTTTGTTTTGGTAGATATTTATTCCTTGGGTGTCTTGATTGCTTATGTCTAAATCTTAAGGAACAATTTACAGCGTTGTGGCCAAAGTTAGAATAGTAGAAACAATATCCATAGAAAAAAGTTTTGTACCTGGAAAATGGTTGTCTTCTTTGAGCAGGTCAATTTATTCCATGCTAATGATTTCCTTGAGTAGAGGGTGTATTATTTCTTTGTTCTATAGATTCAGTTCTGGTACCTTTTTCTTTACTCCTCCTGGGCAGATGATTATCTTCCTTTGTTTTTGTAGGTTTGTTGTTGTCATTGGTTGTAGATTTGACAAACTCGATGGAGTCTTTATTGCTTGGATGACCACTATTTGATCCCTCTTCATAACCCAAAACAGTTTTCAACTTTGGATTCCTTTGCTGATTCATAAGGATGGCTAATCCTTCTGAGGCTTTGATACTTGACAGATTCTGATGATACAAAGCTTGAAACTTCTCCAACTCTTTCCTAGTTTTCACTACTTCTTGTTCCAGAGATTCACATCTTGCATTCTTTTTTGATAACTGTTGTAGAATTTCTTCGATTTTCTATGCTTCTTATAATTCCACTTTTAGCAGGGAAAATTCTTCATCAAGTTTTTTACTGCCTTTCTTGAACTGTATCAGCAATTGGTTTTGTTTTCACTTCTTAAGTCCAAGTCTGTAAATCTCTTCCAAAGCGTTGAGCAAATCTCCTTCCAAGTCAACCACATCTTCTTCATCATTATCATCACTTCATGTGATTTTATTATCATAATTCTCTTTGGCCATAAGCATGAAGTCATTTACCTTATGTTCACAGAAAGAGTCACTATCTATGTCTTCCGAAGAGTCATCATTGTTTACACATAAACTTTTCTTTTTACCAATTCTCTTGGGTTTGTACTTTTCTTCTCCTTCAGAGTTCTAGTCCTTCTACTTGTGTGGACACTTAGATGCAAACTGACTTATCTTTCCACAGTTAAAACATTTGAAGGGAAACTTGCTTTGGTACTTGCCTGATCCTTTCTTTAGTCTTCTCACAATTTTTTCTTCAATTTCATTAGCCTTAGAATCCTCTTTCTTGTCTTCTTTAAATGATGCTTCTCTAGTGGTAGATTTATATTTACTAATCTTCATTTCATAAACAGTTAGAGTTCCTAGGAGTTGATTAATAGACGGAGTCTTAAGATCATTCAGTTCTTCTATTTCAGAAACTTTTGGATTGAATCTATCAGGCATAGATCTTAAGATCTTCTGAACTAGTAATACATCTTCAATCTTCTCACCAAGACCTTTCATGGCATTCACAAGCTCCTCAACTCTTAAGAAAAATTTATTAAGTGTCTCATCCTCATTCATCTATAGTTTTTCAAACTATAATCTGTAGGTTTGAAGCTTGGCATCCTTTACCTTCTCATTACCTTTATAGATGCTAATGAATTTATCCCACATTGCTTTGGCAGTTTCTAAGTGCATTAACTTTTACAAATTTTTCTTCTGCAAGCCCACTCAGACTAGCATTCATATCCTTAGCATTGAAGCTGAATTATATCTTGTCATCCTTGGAATCTAATACAACCGGCTTTACTTAACCAGACTCTACCACATCCCAGACATCTGCACCTAAAGCCATTATGTAGGTTCTCATCCTAACTTTCCATAAGACAAAGTTTGTTCCATTGAACAGGGGGGACTTATTGGTTGAAGTTCCTCCATGGATAATCATGCTTAATCTCTAGTATCTACCCTTAAATAAAGGGAACTCTCTCTGATACCAATTGTTGGACAACTGACCGGGGGGGGTGAATCAGTTGTTACCATGCTTAAACAATTATGCTTATTTTAAACTCTTTACAAATCACTCAATGACTATCACAATAATGTAGGGAGGTAAGAAATAGAATATTCAATATCAATCACACACATGAAATATACAGAGATAGATATTCCTGAGGAAACCCATAAAGGGAAAAACCTCTTCTTCTTGATATGATAAGTAATCTTTATTTTCTGTACATTATCATTCTTATGAGCACCAACTCATTGTGAGGCTACCACCTCTGTTCTGCAAGATGCAACTTGCTGAGAGAACCAAATCTCTGGTTTCTCTAGCACCCACTAGAAGGAAGCACCAACTCCCTGGTTTCTCTAGCACCCACTAGAAGGAATCACCAACTCCCTAGTTTTTCTAGCACCCACTAGAAGGAAGCACCAACTCCCTAAGTGTTCCAGCACCAACTGGATGGAAGCATGAACTTCCAGTCACATAGGCATCGACTCATATAACATAGAACAATAGTTATCCCTTGCACCACCCTGCCACCCTGGTTTTTCTGGCTGCAACTAGATGGAAGCTACAACTCCATGTGTTCAAGCACCCACTTGAAACTCTGAGGACACCAGTCCTCCCTAGAACCTCCCTTCCACCCTGAAATATAAATCTTTTCCTTTTACAACTTTATCACAGTGATACAACATTTATCTATGGCTTACCAGTCTCATCATTGTTCTACTACATTGCTCTGCTGTTCCTGCATCAGTGTCTCTCTCCTCATGTTTGCTTCACTTTATGTTCTTATCTCAGATATGTGTTTCTATTCCTTGCTTATTCTGCACTTTAGCTCCTGCACACCGCATGATTCTACCCGCATGAATCACACTCAACAACAACTACAATCTCTTCTCTGTTCTATGTTTTCATATTCTCTATGCACCAACTGCATCCTCTGCGCAATGCCTCTTCATGCTCTTTAAAATGTCATTGTTCTACCCCTTTATTGCATCTATTCATCATCACTGCATAGCTAACAAGAAATCCTATCTCGCTTCTCTTTTATGCATCCTTTTTTCATGTCGAGTCCTCTTCCTGAGCATCATGGAAACTCTTCATCATCCCTGATGGTTAGTGTTACAAGGGAAAAACTCTCTATGGCCAAGGGTAAACCACAATAGACAGGTATGAGTGCAGAAATCAACTCAATTCCATTGTATTCTATATAAATTAATGTGCAAGATAAGAAAGAGGCCTACCTCAATCCAACGTTCGATGATGTTCCACCGTTGAGCACTTCGACCCAAAGCTTTATACCTGCAACAAGTTATCAACAAATAAGCAGAGCATGTACATAGTGATAATATAAAGGGGTTAGCACATTAGATAACATAATCCATTAATAAACATTACAAATATGCCCATGGATAATAATTATATATTTGCACAATACCGATAGGATGGGAAATGAGTATTTCTATTAATAATTGATCAATAGAAGTGACAACATTACAGACTTCCATGTCGGCACGGTTTGAAAACAAGAAACCAAGTTCCTTCCAACTGGGCCTCCACCACTTCAATCTTCCACCAAAGGCAAGCTCATAGGAGAGAGTCAATGAGGTTCTCTCAACAATAGGGAAAGAGCTTGGGGGCTGAACACTGTATTCAGACTTGAGGGACAAAGGGATGAAGACTCAATATGAAGTAATTTCTCCAGAGTAATTTTGCTCTCAAAGTTGAATGCTTTCTCTTTTTATCCATAGCTCGGAATTGTTCTTTTATAGTATTCAAAATGCAATAGAAGGGCCGAGTCAGAACGTTTCAAGTATGTGGAAGGCCAAGGATCAGAGATCTCTTGTCATGACATGGGAACCGGACTCCATTTTTGTATTTTCTGGCACAAATTCCAATGTATGCAGGCTGTAGTGGAGCAGCCTACGTATACACATGTTGTATAGAAGATAGGGCATGCATATGTGGAAAAATGTGTATTTTTGTCTTTGGATTCATCAAAAAGGGATGACAAGTCTGCATAGGGAAATGGAAAAAGGCCCTCTGTGCAAGATTGCAATGGCGAGGCAAATCTTGCTATAACAGTTAGCTCCATGCGTTCATCATCACCAAGCATTATGCTAAGATTCCTTAGCTTCTATGGAAATCGAGACTCTTTGTCTTCTCTGTCAATTACAACAACTCAATTATGGCTTCTTTGGCTTTTAGCCCCTTTCTTTGCATGACCACCGGTGGTGACCAAGCGCTTATTCAAAAGGTGCTTCTTGATTTCTGTCTAGTGAGCACTAGCTCCATTTCACGATATGACCTTAGGATATGAGCTTCATGTGACCAAGCAATTGCATGTGCGTAAAAAGGTGGTTTATACCAAACTTATTTTCTCCTCGCAATTCACCACAAGCCTCCACGCGTCCTTTCTCCAAAACCATGGTTTCAATTGTGGCCCACTCATGAAAAATTAAGGCCTGAGCATGTTCTGACCCCACAATGGAGCATGATCATCGATATCACGATCTTGACAGTGCTCTTGAATGGATGGTTCGTATTTTTCCTCTCAAGTCTATGGACCAAATCTCTCCTTCCTCCATCAATGACTGAGGTTTCCTTTGTGATCTGGGCTCTGAGAGTTTCAACTCTCAAGCCTTGTTGCTGCTGAATGGATATCTTCCAGAATGGAAGTTCCACTGACATCTGTCCTCTTCAATTGACGACTCTGCATTCTTTCCTTTGTCCATGTGCAATCCTTGGTCTTAGTGATTAGATGATACGTGTCCCTCCAAACCAACTAACTTCATTCACTTCAGGACTTCGACACTTTGGCAATCTCAAACCTTTCTTTTCTTTTTCTCGGAGCTGACAATCCACTGACGTGTGTCCTCTTTAATCCAGCGACTATCCTCTGCTCTAGGACTTCATCCTTCGCGACTTCAGGTCTTTGGGCGAGTACTGGTGGTAAAAATATTGAAGTGACGTAATTGTTGCGTCACTCGAAGACGTGTCATAAGCCGAGCAGCTGCCATGTGTCACTCGGATTTGTGATTTCCACATACCTGAAATTCCGAATCAACTTGACACTTGTCATTGTTGGATTTTGCCATGTGTCCTTGCTGATGTAGTCTGCCACGTGTCCTTGCTGACGTGGTCTACCCCCTGTCCTTCTCAAATCAACGGTCCTCGTTCTCCCTTTGATCGACAACTATGATCAAATCGTGACTTCACGTGTCGGGTGTTTGAACGTGAGCCAACCCTGACTCTTCCAACTCCCGATATCTGAAATAATCTAGATCAACAACCCACATCCCTCTGTGATCCAATGGTTCAGATATTATTGGGACTTTACGTTTCACGAGTTCCTACAACTCTTACCTTTGAATTTTCCAGTTCGCAAGTCAGAGAATTGTTGATCTCTCACCACATGTCCTCTGGATCCAACGGTTCATATCTTATTGTGATTTCATGTTTCACGAGTTCCTACAACTCTTACCTTTGACTTTTTCAGTTCACGAGTCAGCGAAATGCTCATCTCTCACCACGTGTCCTCTAGATCCAACGATTCAGATCTTATCGTGATTTTGCATTTTGCGGAGTTGGAGGATGGCTCTCAACCTTATCCTCTTCACAATTATACTGCATTCGATGGATGTTCGTCCTTAGGGCTCAGATCCAATGGATCATATCTTTACTTCTCCTCTGTGCTTCCTCTGGTCACTAGACTCTGATCTAATGAACATCGAGTATTCGGGATTGGTGATCCAACGACCACTGTTTCTGCTCCTCCTGAGCCTTGGCTTTCTCAAATATCTAAGTGTCAAGGGCCACGCCTTTGATCCTTCTGCGAGCCATGACCTTTGATCCTTCTGTGAGCCTTGATGTATGGGATCTCCTCTACACATCTCAGAATGTTATCTTTCCCGAGCTTTGATCTCTGCATATTGTTTTCTTCTTCACCTGAGCTTACGTTGTTCCTGTTTTTCCGTCGATGCACACTCTGATCTTGCCATCAATGACAAGCACACTCTTCCTATAAACACGCCAACAAAAAATTTTAAGCATCAAGCAACTTTCCATTATCTATAGTCATGTCACCTTAGAAAAAAGGAGCACTATATTCAATATTAGATACATGTTAATCATTAAGAAGAAAGGTCTACCACCTATATAGGAGTGGACATTTACATCTTATAATAATTAAATACATAAATTATATCAATAAAAACAAACTTATTTATTTTGTATTGCTCGTGTATTTATATATTTCCATCTTCAATACCAAATCAAGAAAGGAATCTTGATAATATAATGAGTTCTATGGAACCTAGGGTTGTGAACTGGTACATTGTCGCAAAAGGAAAGAATGAGGAAGAAAAGAGGCTGAATACAACTTATAAAATAAATGTGGCAAGGAATCTTGGATGTTGTTGGCACAGGGGCAGACCCAGGGTTCAATGCTCAAGAGAGCACCAATAAATCCCTAACTACCATCCCTTTCAGCAACACCTGCCAAGCATATGAAGTCTCACCCGAGGTAGAGGCAGGGGTGGTTGCAAGACTCATGTGTTTGCAACCTTAGCTGGGACACATATCTGTGATTATATCACTTACAACACACTTAGCATCGACCATTCATCAATATTCAACCCTTATTATACTTCGCAGATAGCATAGAGCATTGCAACGTTCACTTAGATCTAAGATATTTCAACACTTAGCAATAGTAAAATAGATTAGATCTAGTAGATCAACACTAATCATATTCATACATATAAGATCTAACATTCATACACATCTAAGAAGAACAAAGCATAAGTAGATCTACCTAAATATATCAAAGCACCTAGCAAAGAAAGAGATAAAAAAATCAAGTCGAAGCACAAAGCATCACACACAGATTTACGTGGTTCACCCCCACCTTGGGGCCACATCCACCAAATCTTCTTCTTTATTAGTGTCTTCAATCGGTTACAACACAAAGCCACTCAAAACCCTTACTTCACACATGACATAAGATCTACGCATCTCGCTAGATCCTTCTTCCTTTCACTTCAGCACAAAGCCTTCTACAACCTCTTACAACAACTTGCACTTAGCTTTGCAAGACTCCTACAATCATGCACAGAGAATTTACAATCCACATATAATCACACAGATATAACTACTAGCACTAAGCCATCAGCCATCCTTACATTGACTAAGTATCTATTTATACATTACAAAAGTGGGCCTAAGCATGGGTAAACCCACGGGCCGACATCCCTTTCCCATTACATTAACCCAAAACCCTAAAAGGGGCCCAAAAGTGGATCGAGATCCCATGATATCTGCTTCACTTGGCGCTCCTTCTTCAACTAGGTGTCGAAGTCCCAAAATAGGTCAAAATGACCAAGGTTATCCCAAAACTTGTTCAAGGGAAAATAGTCCCCCAACACTCACCTGTGACTTGTCCCGAGTCACTCTAGTCTGGGAAATTCTTCTTCGAAAGCCTCGAGCTTGGCTTGAGCTGCTTCAACCTACTGCTTTGTTGTGGCCTCCCACTGGGTGAATTCCAGGATCACTGTGTCATTTATTGGTCCTTCCAAGCGTTGTTCTGAAGTGATGATGACTTTCTCAAGCTCTGCTCCCTAGCTTTCGATCTCAAAAAATAACATGCATGCCTTGTCTTGCATCGGTTGGATTCGCTGAGTGACTTCCATCACTTTGCTCTGGATCATATGTATCTGTTGTTGAGTTGTGCGTTGTTCATGAGATCTTTTCATTATATCCATTGTAGATAAGGCCTTCCGTTGCACCTGTAATGTATACGCATGATGCTTTGCTTCCTGAAGTTGTGACTCCAACACCTGTAACATCAGATTCTCTGTAAGGTTCTCATAAGTTTGGGCGCTCTGGTTACTGATTTTCTTTCACTCCAAGGCAAGAGCTTTCAATCGTTCAACTGCACTGTGAACAGTTGCTTCTCACTGGTCTCTTATCCCCTAAGGGGTCTCGGGCACAGTGCGAAGTTCTAGATCGGCAATGTGCTGCTAAAGCTTATGTATAACTTCTTCAAGATGTGCCACCTACTATAGAACTCTCTCTCCAACCTGTACTTTGATAACAGTCACAGAGCAGAGTGCTCTGTTGACTAGTTCCTTGACTTCAAGCTGCTCTGCGAGAAACTGTTCCTTGATTTCTTGTAGCTCTTCTTTCTCTTTGTCCCACTATACTTGAAGAGCAAGTTTTTCTCGTTTCGCAACACTGCATTGCTCGACAAGTACTCCCTGTACATGTGTCAAAGCCTGGGTGGCTTGTGTTGTGTCTTCTTGAGCTTTTCGAAGGCGAGCTTTGACCATATCAACAATACCGTGAAGTTGAGCTGGCTCATCTCCTCGTTCTACTATCCCTGTTGTTAGAGGCACAGTGGGGAATGCGCGGATAGACTGGAGTGCCTGTTGCACTCCTTGGAGTTCAATCTCTATATGGTTATACATCTTCTCCTACTTCTCTACTATCTCCTTTGAATCATAATTTACTATTGCAATGATGAAATGAAAGTCATCCAACGTGAGGGTAGTTCGCATCTTGGTTATAGGGGCTCTAGGTTTCTTTCGAGAGGAAAATTTCAGAGGTGAGACCTTCCTTTTATTCGATGAGTCTTCTTCATCACTAGGCGGTGGTACTTCTCCTTTCTGTTGTTCAATTTCTGCACCTTCTATCTCTTCACCATCACCTCCTTCATCTGGTGTGATAGAGGCAGTCCTTACAGATGCATTGTCTACTTCGTGAACCTCTTCAGGCTTCTTCATTTTTCTTAGTCCTGGTGTATCCGGTACAGTCTCTGGGCTATCAATATAAGAAAACTCTGTGGGGTTTGCTAGAATGAGAAGGTCTATTGACCAATCCTTGGTGATCTCTTTGATGTCTTCCTTGGTCAACTTGAAATAAGACTGCAATTGTTGCTTGTGTTCATCAACTTGTGTTGTTATATAAATGAAGTGGCGATCCATGCTGAACTTCATTAATGGTCTGAATCTGTGGAGCGTGTTCAGGGTAATACGAGGCATAGACTAGATGGCGGTCTTCAGCTGGTTGTAGTATACGTGGAAGAAAACATTTGACTACCATTGCTTGCTGATATCAGTCGAGTACCATAGGGCACTGAACCTTGCACACAAAGGTTCAAATGGCTCGGTCTCTAGGAAAGTGGCACCCTTCAGCATCTCCCATGATATGAAGATGATCAGTATGAGAAGCCAACTAAAATGGAACTCATAACCTTGGTCTTGTGCTTCCCTACAATCCAGTTCAAGCTAATTCACCAAGTACTTCACCCAATTCATTTGAAGTCCTTCTGCGCACTTCCCTACAAGATCAACTATGAATCCATTCACTTGGGTGGGCCGGTTCTTACGAACTATCTTTCCTGCGATCAGCTGACAGGAAAGGCACACTGCGCCACTCTGAATAGAGTCTACCTTGTAGCGTCATGTGCCCTTCTCGACATCGCCATAGGTTTCTTTGATCTTCGCTGCTAGCACTCTATCTGTGGTATTTCTAGGATAAAACTCCTATGGGTTAGGGCCTTGCATGTTGAGTCATGTGATTCGATTGATCAAGGTTGGATCCACTATGACATGGTGATTCAACCACAAGTAGCCTCTGTGATATCAAGACAAAAACAAATTTACGCACACATTCACCTCCTGGTGCCTGCCAAAGTGTGGGATCTTCATGACATTCAACAATGTTGACTGCGTGAGGTTTTGGGCCCAAGACTGTGGGATGATCTTTGAGTTATTTCCCTTTGTCTTTGTTAGATACTTGTGTGGGGTGAGCATACTGTAGACTTTCCTATCGTTGAGTTTGAAGTCACTAAACTTCAACACTGCGAGCCTTTCCTAATTAGAATGAACTGTGCACACCCCTTTCGGCATGTACGCAGTGATCATAGCATACTCAAATTATTGGGGCACACTGTCACGATTGATTTCACCATGCAGAGGGGGTAGGTAAGTGGTTCGGAATAATTTTAGTGTTCGCAAGATCATCCTTATACTTCGTTCGCTTCTCATCAACCTGTCGGGACGGTCCGTCTCGAGCAGTGGATGGAGAAACTGCTACTCCTCTTGTCGATGATGCTTGGACTCCGGTGGACATTCCTCTTTCCAATATGACTCTCTCAGTCCTTAAATCAAGGAAGACCTTTGTGACGGATTCTTCAACTATGGTGAGCTCGTCAGACATATGCACTCGGGAAAAATAATCGGGGTCATGATGATCTTAGATACTGCACTAGGATGAACAATATCGGTCCAACGGCTATGTTGCTTCACCACGATGAAGTGCCATAGGTCGTTGTTCTGATATCCTGACGAAGCTCCCATTCTGCAAGTTTTCTTTCTGCGATGTTCCATCTGGAATCTCCTGTAACTTTTCAATCTTTTCCCTCTTCTTACTTAACTTTCTAGCCTTGTTCCTATTAATCTTCAACTCCGTCTGTCTTTTTTTGTTCTGATTCCTATCTTCTTTTAGCATAGTCACTGCACATTGTTGAGATTCTCTCCAGAGTAATAATTCTTCTTTCTCTGGGACAGGTGCTTCAATCTTCTGCGAGCCTTCTGGAATTCTTCCAGCTTCGACATTGGGGTCTCTAGTTTCAAGGAGCTTTGATCTATTCTTCTGTTCTTCAATCAACTGTGCAATCTTTTTGGTCATAAAATCTTTTTATTCTTGTTTCTTCTGTTCCAAAACTTCTTCTTCTTCCTTCCGTATAACTTGATCTCTGTCAATCCAAGGTTTTCCAAGTAACATAGTAAACAGGGTGTTGTCCTCAATAAATTTAATAATCTCAAAATCTTCTTCAATCGAAGTTCCATTAGCATTCGTAGATATCTGAGTGAGCCTTCCACATAGGTTTACCAATTTTCCTCTGAAGAGTCCTATTCCTCCTAGTGAAGGGATCATGGTAGGATTCCCTATATCTTCCCACGTTCTCTCTGTCATGATGTTCATCTGTGTTTCCTCATCTAGAGAACAATCAATGTCAAAGTCCCCCATCCTTACTTCGATGCATTGTTTTTCTTTAAAGATCTATGATAATCTGACATGTTGGTGTTCATTAAGGGTTTCTTTCATCTGAATTAATACTTTCTCTGATTCTTTCTAGGGTTCTGCTATCTCTGGATCTTCCTTAGGGTTCAAATTCATTCCTTTGAGCCTAGCAATCATTCTGGGGCAATCCAATACTTCATGATCTAGAGATTTGCAACAAAGACAACTAGGTCCTCCACTAGGGCATTCCTTAGCTAGATGTCCTGGTTTTCTGCAACTATAATAGAGGGTTAATCCTCTCTTTCTTGTAACTGATCCCCAACCTCTTTTGTACTTCACACTAAGATCATAGGGGTCAATCTCCAACAAATTCTTTCTAGGATCCTGCATCCATTTGTTATTCCAAACATTCTTTCTATGCATAGGTATAACATATCTATCATTATACTTATCAGATCTATTCATATCAAGCTTTCTTTCATCTAACAATGCCCTATTTTTCAAGCTAGGACATAATCTATCAAAAATACCTAGATCCATTCTCTAGAAACAAAAAGTTTCCACTTATCTTACTTCTATAGAGTACAAAGCTTTCAGATCTAGAAATTTCTTACCTTTATCAGAGAACAGAGCTTACAGAGCTTACAGATCTTACCTCTTTTAATCAGAAAATTCCATTGTTACCTTTCTTAGAGTACAAAGCATTCAGATATTGCTTCTTTTCTTCAGTATCAACCTCTTATCTTTCATATCTAACCTCTTTTCTTCATATCTGACCTTTCTTTCTTGGCACAAAGCTTCACAGGTCAAGTAGAACACTGCACACTAGGGAAACAGATCTATGCACAGATCTTTCTTTGCACAAAGCTTCTTCTTCTCTAGTTCCCAGCAATCATAGTTCTATGTCCCAACAACAGAACCATTTGTTGGCATAGGGGCAGACCCAGGGTTCAATGCTCAAGAGCGCACCAAAAAAACCCTAACTACTGACCCTTTCGACAACACCTGCGAAGCAGATGAAGTCTCACCCGAGGTAGAGGCAGGGGTGGTTGCAAGACTCAGGTGTCTTCAACCTTAGCTGGGACACAGATCTGTGATTATATCACTTACAATGCACTTAGCATCGATCATTCATCAATATTCAACCCTTATTATACTTCGCAGATAGCACATAGCATCACAACATTCACTTAGATCTAATATATTTCATCACTTAGCAACAGTAAAATAGATCATATCTAGTAGATCGATACTAAGCATCTTCATACATATTTGATCTAAAATTCATACACATCTAAGAAGCATAAAGCATAAGTAGATCTACCTAAATATATCAAAGCACTTAGCAAAGAAAGAAATAAACACATCGAGATGAAGCACAAAGAATCACACACAGATTTATGTGTTTCACCCCCACCCTGGGGCTACGTCTACCAACTCTTCTTCTTTATTAGTGTCTTCAATCGGTTACAGCACAAAGCCACTCAAAACCCTTACTTGGCATAGGACAAAAGATCTGCGTAGCTCGCTAGATCCTTCTTCCTCGCACTTCAGCACAAATCCTTCTACAACCTCTTACAACAACTTGGACTTAGCTCTGCAAGCCTCTTACAATCATGCACAGAGCATTTACAATCCACATCTGATCACACAGATCTAACTACTAGCATTAAGCCATCGACCATCCTTACATTGCCTAAGTATCTATTTATACATTACAAAAGTGGGCCTAAGCATGGGTAAACCCACGAGTCGACATCCCTTTCCCATTACATTAAACTAAAACCCTAAAAGGGGCCCAAAAGTGGACCGAGGTCCCGTGATCTCTGCTTCGCTTGGCACTCCTTCTTCGACTAGCTGTCGAAGTCCCAAAATAGGTCAAAATTACCAATTTTATCCCAAAACTTGGTCAAGGGCCAACAGATGCTCAATTTTCCTTCTCCCTGAAGACATTATTGAGGTCAATCCTAAAATGATATTTATATTGATTGCAAAAATTATGATTTGGAGTCTTAAAAAACAAACCAATGAAGATGCAGAGATTTCAGACAATGAAAATGGAAGTGTAACTAGCAATTTCTCAAACATACTTATTGATTAAAGTACTTCAAATGATTCTTTACCACTTGATAATGTGTTGATCCATGTATATTCTGGTTCATAGTATAGTCCTAGAGATTTTTCAATCTCTCAGAAGACATCCTCCAACCAAAAAACTAAAGGTAGGATAAGGAGTCTAACCCAAGTCAAGACGGCATCAATTCTTTTAGTTTTCATATCAAAAGCTGCAGTCTAGTGTTTTAGCATGAGGGGGCTCACCCCACATTTCTAGGAGGATTTCAACACATTTTTGTTGTCAAATGTCGATCAAAATATGAGCACCAACCAGCCTTGAGACAACACCATCAAAGTCATACAATACCCTAAAAGGAGTTCCATGATAGTAGTTAACTAGTCCTTGATCACCTTATCTCCCAATTGACATCCATGGAAGTAGTTGGGAAATGCCATCTCCACCATTTTCACAACTTCATCCCATCTCACCCCTTCACCTAAAATGAAACTGAAATGGTGTTTGTGTTTCTTACTTCACTTCTTATATTTTTGAGCCCTTCATAAAATACCATCACCTTCCAAACTCAAGGATGCTTCCTTTCTTACAAGTGAGTACAACAAGATTGAAGGTGAGGGGTTTTGATATACAACATTTTCACCTCCCAAAACTCCACTCATTAGCTCTAGTCCCAACAAAGAACCCACAAGTCCTCTCCCACCTAGTGTCGAAGACTCATAAACAAGGATATCAAAGGTGAACCCACAAATCATAACTATATCATGGTATAAACCAACGATTTGATGGCCAAACTATGAAAATTTTGTAACATAAGATTATGGAAAATTTTTGTATAATGGAAATACACTAGAACAAAAAAATCCCAAAGGTATGATGCTCAACCCTAGAGTTAGTATGAATGGGAACTCATGTGGGACTTATCATAGACATATAAGGAAGTAATTCCAACTAAATCTACAACCAATGTAATGCCATTAAATACTAGACCACATACCCATGATGTAGATATTCCATTATGCCACTCATAAAATCCATTTTCTAGAGGTTTTTTTGACTCTCTCATTAATATTTGTTTCCATTTTGGCCAAATTTTGTATAGTATCTTTAGCCAAGGAGAGGGGCCCAAAGGAGGCCCTGTATGTGATGACACTTCCAACCTA
Organism: Picea glauca; assembly: GCA_000966675.3. Classification (NCBI taxonomy): domain Eukaryota; kingdom Viridiplantae; phylum Streptophyta; class Pinopsida; order Pinales; family Pinaceae; genus Picea; species Picea glauca. The sequence continues at coordinate 300,826 of JZKD02S1119045.1, read as the reverse complement.
CTAGAGAATGATTTTACACAAGAGTTATACTATATAGACTAACCTACGAATGGATATTTTGAATAGTCAACCAAATCTTTGTCCATATTGCAGAACCCTAGCACATTCTCCAAACCCTAGCTCCATCCATATCTTCCCTCCACCAAGTGGTCCAACCATGAACCAATAGTCACTAGATATATAAACAATAGAGTGAAATATTTTCAAACTAATATTTAGAATTATAGAATTTATAATTGAGGATTTTCCAACCATGTAAGAACATTGTGCTTAACACTTAAGGACATAATTGTGATAATTAGGTTACCCATCTAATCTGAATTTTGCAAAGACCTGCAATGATCTTGTGCAAGATTAGAAAGATGTCAACTACTACCTATTTGATAATATATTATACCATCTTGGACACTTATACATTCCCCTTGGTATATAACACAATCAAGTCATTTGGGAGGCACAATACTCTAAGTCGACATGTCACTTTGGTGTCAACAAGACACTTCTTTAGAAACACTTATATTAACTAAACTAGTTGATTGAAACATTGAGATGCATATCAAATCCTGCATTCCATGTAATAGTGCCAAGCCTACAAATCATAAACTTGGTAGGTACACACCTCTATTGGTTCCAATAAATCCTTGGGATTGTATTAACATGGATTTCTTCTCAAGTCTCCTTATGATGAATCACCAAAATTTGGTGTTTGTTGTTGTGGATCACTTTAAAAAAAATGCATCATGGTTGCATGAAAGAAGGCTATTGGTGCACCTGATACTGCCAAATTATTCTTCAATCATTTGTGGATTATACAATGGTTCCAACAACCATTGTGTCTAATTATGACATGAGGTTTGTTAACAATTTAACTTTATGGGAAATGTTAGACACATAGTTGCACCAATCAACATCATTTGATTTGGAGATAAATGATTATCCATAATTCCAAGTTCGCACTTGTGGATATTTTGTGCATCTATAATAATGCATTCCCATGCACATTGGATGAGAATATTCCTTGCAAACAACACACCTACATAATATGTCTTCATCATTCTATTGGGCATGGTACCTCAAATCAATCGTTTATCAGGTTTTAGCCAAAAACACCCCTAAACATTACATTTTTTACATTAGTGACTCCTTGGTCCCCCAACACAAGTAAAATAAATACACAAGGAAAATAAAATTAATACCATATTCAACAAGTACATTAATAAATTAAGCATATCTCAACACACCAATAACTCAAGTACAAGGAGTGTCATTATGTGCATTGTTGCCCTCGTTACTTTTACATTGGAAATAAGGTATGTATATAGCTTAAGAAGGAATCCTTCAAGGGTCATGTATACACCATTCGGTGCACTAAATTAGCTACATGCATTAAATTCCAACCCTGCATGCATGATTTTAAAATTTTGTGAACATTCCCACAACCGAGAATGCCAAGAGTCATAGGAGTATATATAGCCACTGAAGATCAATATTGAAATCCAAGACAATCATTTTTCTATTCAATTATTGGTGTATTTGCACATATACTTGTATATACTCTTTGTAACCTCTTTTATATTTTATTCACCCAGTGAACTATATTTTGTCTCACATTTCTCCTTAGAAATTTGGCATTTGATATTTCTTAATATCTCAATCTTGATTGGTTGTTCTATCATGTAATTTCCTTGTTTTGATGATTAATGGAAGAGATTTATTTCATATCTCTATCTCAACTGTAAATGTGTATGCAATATGATATTACGTGGATCAACCCACATATGTTATGTTAATAATCATATGAATCTTCTTTACATCTGTGGACAAATGAGAGGATTATTTATTAACATTATTAAGTCAGTTGTTATAAAATAAATCAACCCAATTTCGTTATGTTTTATTGATAGAAATTCAACACAAAATGGGACTATTTTTTGTATCTCCACACACAAATCTTCACTTTTAGGGATTGATTTTTGTGTTCTTTCATGGACAAATCATGCATTATTAATACTCAGAAATACTTGCAAGTATCAAACATACTTGATATTTTAAAGGAAGAACACAACGCTGATTCTAGAAACACAGAGAGCTGATTCTAGAAACAGAGGATGGTTCTACATGCAAGGTCGATGAGAAGGCATCATAAGAAGAAGGCATGTCCACAGGAAACAAAGCTTTCCTAGAGCTTTAGTGAGTACACTAATTCTCAGCAAGAGAGTGTGAGTGAGAGCACTTAAGAGTTCACTATAAATGCAGTAGACTGAGTGGAAACACACAAAAACCTACAACTTCTAGTTCAATTTACAAGAACAAAAACTAGTCAAACAAGAAGAAATGAGATAAAATAGATTGCTTTGCAAGAATAAATGGCATACCCATGTTCAAACAAGAATAAATGAGATCAATAGAACCTCTTACTTCACTTGAATCAGTGGAATTATGTTGATTCCATGCATAAACTATAGGCTTAATAGAGGAAACCAACTATGAAACTATCTCACCGAGATCATGTATGCAACTCACTACATGTTGCTACCCAACACTCGAGTTGACATAATTTGTAGTGGCTCTTATTGGGCTACTGTCAACTCCAACCGAAGGCTGCGAAATATCTATTGACGCTCTAATTTGCACTTTATATTAATGTCATGTTTACAAGACTCTAATGCTACCATATATTGGACAATATCTTGTGCCCCTAATTCTCTATTACAATTTTCCACCTAAAAGACAATGTCAAGTTTCAACATAGTCAGTTCAATAAACAAATCGAAATAAACAACAATTTAAATTCAACCAAAAATAAACACTTACTATTGATTTGTCTCTTTTGGCCCGCAACCCGCCTCGAACAAATGTATATGGAGCCCTCAAACTATCTCTTGCTTTCATGCTTTTGTTCCTCTTTGTCAAATATTCTTCAAAACACATAGTTTCCGTCAATGATTCCCATTCTTTTGGAGATAGAGTGGATTTTGTCCTATATTTTCCTTCAATGATAAATTTTCCACAATTGTATCTATAGTTGTTCATTAGAAGCCTCATCTTAGACTTGTAATATTTTCTAGAGATTTTTCCACCAACAATCTCAAAAGAATTTTCCATTTTTTTTATAACATTTTCCACACTTCATGGATCTTGATATTCAAAAATTGATTTGGTAATATCCAATTGGACCCTACATCTTGTTCCCAACTTGGAGGCCCACCTTGCTACATTCATCCCTATGGGCTCACCATCGTTTGACACGTCAACCAAGAATAACTTCTTACCTTCTATTTTCCTTTCTGTTGCATTCCTCTCTGTAAATATATACAAACCTTGACTCAATCTTTGTCTTTTAACAAAAATGAACACATCTTCTGAACCACTAGAAATATTTCTCACTAATCCAGTTCCATCAATATATGCAATAGGTGTATTTTGAAGCACAACCGGTGTAAGTGTATTATCATCACAACTTACATTAACCAGAACTACATGCTTCTTGGCCACATCAGATTTGGCAGTAGGTAGCTCAATATCGGTCTCTATAGATGTTGGTTCTCACATCTACTTTAATTTTGAATAAATGATATCCAAACTTGATTTTCCTTTTATGTCATGATTATTCATAATCTATTTTAGACTTTGTGTGAAGAGATCATCCTTATGTTGTACATCACCATGTGCAATATTTTCCTATGCATCACCACGTGCATTATCAATTTGCACATCATCACCACCACTATTCTTTTCAATAGTTACATTCGTTGCATCATTAATGTGTTTGCTTCTATGTAGAGTTGGTGACAATACATATTTATTTCACTTTGATTTTCACTCCACTTTCTTTTTTCTAGTTTTTTATTTCCTATAAAAAAAAATCATATCATGTCTTATATACATAAAGTTATTGCCTATAAAACATTAAACACTATTAAACAAATAATATACTACTTAAGTGGATTAACAACTTTCTTGTTTGTCAAACCAAGAGAAGATAAATATTCATCATTCTTGGCTACATTTTCTCTGCAAGAGCACTCATATTATGTCAAGATTTCTTCATTATCATTGAATTCATCTAGTTTGTGCTTCACATGATTTTTCTTCATATCCTAAATTCCAAATAAACAATAATGTATAAATCAGACACTTGAATCAGTAGAACAATAGTGGAATATGAGTTTGAAACTTGGATTTTATTAATTGCATGTGATGAAAAATTAAGTGCACAAGTGAAAGAACAAAATCCACTTAAAATCATCCCCCGAAGTGTTTCTTATATAACTTGAAATCAATAGTAATTAAGTGAAATACAAACTCATATTTTGTACTCAAATCAGTAGTGGATAAACAATAAAAATACTTAGAATTTAATTGAGTGATTGCTCCAAAAGACAAACATATAGTAAGATGATCAAATGGGTTTATTATTAACCCTTAACAATAATTGAAATTCACTTCAAAACATCAATGAAAAACTCAGGATTTGTATACAATGTACCAACAGAATAATGATGATTAGATTGAAAAATGCACGAGTAAAACAAAAGTGAAAAATTACATCATACATATAATCAGAGTTTAGGTGACAAATCATCATCATAATCATCTCCATTGCCACCAAGATCGGAATCACGATCACTTGTGTGTGCATCTTCTTGATTTTCTTTGTCATCCTCATCTCTGGCATGCAATACATTCTCTCTCCCAATCTCTTCATTGGTAATAAAAGTATCTTCTTCAATCACTCTATAATCATCTTCAACCACTTTTTTGAATGTTTCTTGTAAATTATCGACGTATTTCCCATCAAGTATTATATTGACAATTTCCATGAATTTTCGTTTCGAACGAGACTCTGTTTGAATGACATATGACCATCTCGATCTTCTTACATAATCAAGTAGAAATGATTGGTTAATTTGAAGAGGTGAGACATATGGCTCATCCATATTTGATAAAAATTGGCTTGTATTTGCATGTACAAATCCATACTCATCATGTTCTATTGTAGATGGTTTGACCCACTTACATTTTAAAAATACATGACTGTTTTCACCATAATCAACTTGAATGATTTCTTATATGAATCCAACATAAAATTTCTTTTCGGTTTCATGAATAAATTCAACACTGACAACACAATCACAATTTTCCTTTCCTTTGTCCTTTTCTTTCACTCTTAAATGACTACCATAGTCCCACATTCCACTAGAATTCATAGCTCATATATGTGGAAGTTGTGAAATCACACTTTCCCCCACTTTATATCTTGACCTTATTCGTTTACATCATTGACTGCATTAGCAATCCATTCTTCAAATTTTGGAAAAGAATCACCTCCAATCAAATCATGACGTCTACGCTTTTGAGGTCGATGTTGCATCCATGTTTGATTATTATATTTGTATTTCCTATATAGAATATGAACATATAAAATAATAAAATTAATAATATAGATCTGTAAATGCAATTGAATCAACAAACTATTGTGTAAAGAATATTTTCACTTGCGCCACTTATCGAATGAAGATGTGTTCTGAAGAAAATAGGCATGTATCACACTTCTTTATTCATGTGATAGCTTAAAGCACCTTTCATTTCCTTCTAATATTTAACCTGAACCTTGTCAGTGTTTCATGGAAACCTACACAGGAGATCTAGCTAAAGCATGCACAAACAAAGCTTATCAAGAAAATGAAGAGAGATACACAATGAAGAATGAGAATCAATGTATATTATTATCTTATCAATGAGTGAGTGATATTCACTCATATAGGCAATGACATCCTATAATTAGGAATGCATGCATAATAATGATGGTCTAAGATTAGAAATTCTAAAATAGAACTAGTCAATTAACTCCCAATGAACTAGTGTTAAAGTCTAAAATAGAACTAGTCAGTTAACTCACACTGAACTAGTGTTTCTCCCATTGAACTAGTGTGCCGAAAATAGAAATTTCTCCAACACCCCCATGAACATCACTATGGAGTAAAAAATGAGTCCTGGCTACTAGGCCATTTTAGGTACTCATGTAAAATACAACTAATGAACATTGAATAAAAACGAGGAAAGAGGAAAAACCATGTGGGAACAAACCCCCCCCTCAAAAGATAATGTATCAAAAGAAGAAAATGTCAGTTTCTAGGAAACTGTTTTCTTCATTGTAAGACGATCCCACAAACTCTGAAACTTCGGCTCACTGAAAGTCTTTGTGAAGATGTAGAAATATTTATGAATCTGAAGAAGTCCTTTGGCAACATGTCGGGCCTTGTACCTCTTGAGCCTGTGGACCCATCTGTACCTGAAAATATTCCTTTTTGGTGGAAGTGGAACCAGATTCCAAGTCTAGTTCTGTAAGAGTGAGTCATACTCCTTCTGCATGGCTTCTTGCCATAATGGATTTCCCACAACCCTATTGTAGTTATGTGGATCAGTAGATTGAACCATATAGCAATGCATGGGCATCGCAGGTTCTGAAGCTACAAATACATGAGAAGGCTCCTCATGCTGAGATCGAGTCCTCCTCGAATCCAATGGATTCCCTGCAAGGTTGCCTTCTTCCTAAAGTGTGAATTGTGCCTTCTTAGGCATCTGCTGAAGCTTCAGCGTTGGCTTCTTATTTGACTATACTACCTGCTTATTTCCATGTATAGAATCTGAGTGTATGGAATCATCTATGTTGTCTGAAACTAATGGAAGCACAAGAGTATATGCATGTTGCATTGGAGGTGGATGCAAAGTACTCTCCTTATGTGTAAGTAGAATAGATGAGTCATCGTCAAAAAACTTAGTGAATTTATACAACCTTGACTTGTGATCCAACTCATCAATTGAAATGATGGAATTTTCATGCATGTCAATTAATGAAACTGTATTTGATGTAAATTCAACCTTTTTACCTTTCTGAGTGATCTGATAAACTGAGAGAAAATTCATAGAAAGATTTGGAATATGTAGAACATTATCAAAACTTCCATTGTGGAGTTCCACTCTCCCTTCTCCTCCTACTGCTACTGGAGTATCATCCCCTGTGAGAATAGAGGGTCTTCAGCATGGACTCAAATAAGAGAAAAATTCCTCTTTTGTTGCGATATGATGGAATGCACTAGAATCTATAATCCATGAATCAGATGAGGAATTAATTGAAACCAGAGCATGATGATTACCTTTCTTAGGAGCATGATATTCTTCCTTCTGTTTCTTGACTCCCTCTGGAATGAAGTTTCCAAGGTTGTTCTGCTGAAGTGCCTATTCCATAAGATCGATCTATTTCTTCATGCATGTGGATTCTTCATGATTCGGTTTATTGCAGTAAGTGCACTTTTTTCCCTTCTTCTTCTTCTTCGAATTTGAAGAGTCTTTGGAACCTGAAGAATCATTAAAGGGTTTGGAATATCCCTCCTTCCCATTCTATTTGGATGATCCTTTTCCATCATGCATGGTGAGCGCATGTGCTTTGGTATCTTTCATGAGGCCCAATTGTATGAGTTTTTTCTTCTCTTGTGTAAGAGACTCAATGAACTAAGCCAACATAGGCATCTGCTAGAATGGAAATTGGAGACATATACAAGGTATTTTGGTCCTAGCTTGTCCAAGATTGTTAGAATAAGTTGTTTCTCTTGTGTAGACTTATCAATACCACATTCACCCAAGATCAATAACAAAGATTTAAATTTATTAAAGAAATATTTTATATTACCAAAACTTTTAGGGTCTAAGGTATTCAACTCTACCTCAAGCATATGACCATGCATCTCATCCTTCTTTCCAAAGAGTCCTTCCAAGGTGGTCTAGATCTCGTTTGGATTCTTGCAGGTGGAAACATGAAACCATAGGTCAGTGGAGATTAACTCAAGAAGTAGTCACGTGGCCTCATCCTTACGGTTCACCCATCTCATCTTCTCATTCGCTGATGTAGGTTATGTTTCTGTCGCCATCGTCAAATTATACAGTCCTTTACTTCTGAGTTGGAATTCTACCTTGGGATTCCAATCAAAATAATTGTATGGTGTGAGGATTACCACCAAGTTTGACTTATAATATTTGTCCTATCTATCTCTCCCACTATTTCTAAGAACCCCTAAAAATTTACTCTCAATCTGCAAGTGAAAAATTAAGAAATCATGACAGAAAGGGCACTTTAAGTGAAAATTCGTATCAGTTTTAGGAGACTATATTCCGACTTACTTTCTGAACAAACGGTGAGGAATATCGCCAAATGGTTGAAAACCCACTAGCATAATGGGTCCATTTACTTCTCTTATGAGTCGTTTCCTCAAAAACTTAATATTTTGGGAGAAATCACTATAGAAAGGTACGACCACATATTCATATCAGTTTCAGGAGGCTATCTTGCGGCTTACTTTATAAGAAAACAATGAAGAATCTCGCCAAATGGTTGAAAACCCACTGCCAGAATGGGTCAATTTACTTTTATTGCGGGTCATTTCCTAAAAAACGTAATATTTTTGGAGAAATCACTGCTGAAAGGTACAACCATAGATTTAGTTCGCCAAAACTCCGATTTTCCTTATTCTTTGGCTTGTCTGGCTTGCTCCAACCAACATAGCTCTGATACCATGTCAGTGTTTCATGCAAACCTGCACAGGAGATCTAGATAAAGCATGCACAAACAAATCTTATCAAGAAAAGGAAGAGAGATAAACAATGAATAATGAGAATCAATGTATATTATTATCTTATCAATGAGTGAGTGATCTTCACTCATATAGGCAATGACATCCTATAGTTAGGAATGCATGCATAATAGTGATGTTCTAAGATTAGAAAGTATAAAATAGAACTAGTCAGTTAACTCCCAATGAACTAGTGTTAAAGTCTAAAATAGAACTAGTCAGTTAACTCCCACTAAACTAGTGTTAAAGTCTATAATATAACTAGTCAGTTAACTCCTACTGAACTAGTGTTTCTCCCACTGAACTAGTGTGCCGAAAATAGAAATTTCTCCAACACAACTGTCTCATCTTCGTCATCATCCCATATATGTTGATTGACACTTTTAAAATCCTTCATATATTCTGTGCAAAATCCAACGATCTCTTGCATTGAATATCCCTCAGACATGCTACCTTCTGGTTTTTTCCTAGTACAAACACTTTTTTTTCAAAACCTTCATATATCTCTCTATAGGATACATCCATCTTGTTCTTACTGGGCCACAGTGCTCTAGTTCATTTTCAATATTTATCAAAAGATGCATCGAAATGTTAAATATTGTTGGTGGAAATTCACATTCCAATAGACAAAGGACTTCAACAACCTCCTGCCTCAAACTAACAAATTTCGAAGGATCAAATACATGTAAACTCATTCTCTTTAATATTAGGCCCAACCTTATAATTTCCAATATTGGTTCCTTTTCCAAAGTTGATATATTGACCACAATAGGTAAAATATTTTCGATTAAGACATGATAGTCATGGGTCTTGAGGCCTCTTAATCTATTCAAGTTAGTTTCTTTTTTTGATATTACTGCTTACATATCCATTGGGAAAGTGAGTCTGAGACATCAACTTTAAGAATTGTGCACATTGTTCCTTTGTCCATGTTATCACTGAAATTTTATTTGCAACATTACATGCAAATGGTTACAAAAATACAAGAGTTCCAAACACCTATTAGTTCACCTGCAGCACCAAAAATACATTTCCAAGAGGAAAAAACTATACAATTGGACAAAAATTGACATGCGTTGAATCACTAAAGGAAGCGCATGGGCCAAAGAAGCCCATAGAGCGAACAATGCACCATATGCACAACTATGTATGAGAAAAGACGTGCACTCCTGTGAATGACGCATTTATGGTTTTTGTTGTCCCCTCAACCACTTATGGACCAGCTCCCAAATTTATTTGACCCTCAGATCTGAGCTGAATCCGAATGGAAGGATGGTCAAGGACCAAAGGGTGCTATAAAGGGCCCCTTGTTCACACCAAGAACCAATTGAATAATTCCTTGAATATATGCTATAAATGGAGGCCATGGGTGCACTAAGAATTTAATATTTCTATAGTATTTTTATGCTGCCTCAATCCTCCCTTGATAATCCTATTTTCTCCTAGGAGAATTCTAGCAAAAATCCAATAGGCCATTCCACTCACCTCTTAAGGGAATAGGCTTGGATTTCTTCACCATTTTCTTTCTTGTTTATAATTGTAATAAGAGATCTCCAATAGGGAATTCAAGAGCCCTCCCAAGGAGGAAGAGGGGATACATAAGTCCTCCTTTCTCTATGGGGTTTTTCCAACTAATATAGTTATCCATTGGTGGCATAATCTTGGTCATTTGGTTGATTGATTTTTGTTCAAAGTTGCTTATGCATTCTAGTTTTATTTCCTTAGTTGTTTTTAGTTTATTTGATTTTTTATTTCATGTGCTTGGATTATCTAACTCATGCACTAACCTATGTCTTGTCTAGGAAGCCCAACTAGATTTGTAAGTGCCCTTATTTTTCTCACCCAAGTGACGAAACATACACAACAGATTGGCGACCATATTGGGGATAAGGTATCAATTTCCTCCCTATTTGTGCTTTTAGAGAACTTCTTTTGGACCCATTTTCCTTGCAAGAACCATAACCGGCCTAGACTTACCTGTCAAGAGATAAGTTTGGAGTTGGAGGAGGAGAATTGCACTCCAAATTCCCTCCCCCTCGATGCGTATCAGAATGTGTGTGGGTATTTCATCTCACAGACGCGCATTCAGAGCATTGTGCGCCCAAAGTACTTATATTTTCTACGCATTCTACTCAATGTGCACCAAAAGGTCTTATGTTCTCTGTGCATTCCATGCACTATGTGCCCACTTCACATCTTTCTGAACTGTAACCCGCGCGCTTGTCCAGAGTTTCAAAATTGTAATATTTTTTGTGATGATTTGAAGGTCGCTAACCTTCAAAATCATGCTTTCATGCAAATTGTAAATGCACTCCACTTAGATTCCTTTCCAACATGAAAGGTTAGTCAAACATAGGCACTTAAAGGGTAAACAAAACCACATTTCTCCTCTTTTGATTTGGTTTCCACATCGATGGCTTCTTTTGATTGTAAAAGTTAAGGTGAGATTGTTTGCTATAACATATAAATTGTGGAGGTTGAAGTAGGTTTTCTCCAAAGGAATTCTAAAACGTCCCACTATTTCTTGAAGAGATTATCCACACCCACTTAATTCCAACGAGTTTGGTTCACACCCCCAATCTCTCAACCCAACACATCTAATTTTATTTAAAAAACTCACTAAGTTTTCCTCCACAGGAGGTGCCAGAAGAATTTTTTTAGTCTAGGTAGGATCTCGGGGGTAGGCATCCAAATAACCCCCCATTATTTGGTTCTCACATTTTCAAACATTATAAGTTGACAAATAGGGAGATACCCTTGAAGGGTCGAAGGTCAAGGTCTAGTTGTTTTGTGCGTCCCCCCTTGAGTCACCCAACTCTTGGAAGGGATCCATCCCGTGACCCATTTATGAGGCCGAAAATCTAAATGCCACACCTTGACCGAGGTACCTAGTGGCCAAATTTAGGACATCTACCAAGGTGGAAATTGTGGGTTGCAATTGCACCTTGATCATATTTTGTGTGGCTATTGGGAAATATCGCTAGCTCTTTCGGGATATGCACCCTTTACCCTTCATTATAATTGATTGTTTCATCCTGCACTATTTCCTCTTCTGGTGGCTTCAGACCCCACTGTTGAGTGCTCTGGGAAGGTCCAATGCTATTTGAGAGGAAGGATGATACATATTTTTAGGACACAATAATTTTCTTTATTTGTTCTCCCATGCTGACAAAATCCACCTACCCACATGTATGCTTATTTACAGTTGATTTATGTATGATGCTCATTTGATTACATGAAATTGTGAGATATATTGTGAAGGTCCAAATTATACAAGTCTCTTGTTCATTTATTTCTCTCATCACCATTTGCACACATTCACTTTGATAGTCCAACATCATAGGGGACCCACAGAATCCCCATCATTCCAGATGCTTGCAGAATCTCTCTCCTATTTTAGGAGGAGTTCCTAGTCTTACCAACTCACTGGCTCAACCATCTCACACCCCTGTAAGTGCCACTATTTTGGGATCAGATTTGCTTGGTTCCACCTTACTTTGGTCCAATTCCCAAGGCCATCCATCCATTAGCTCTCCTTCACAAGGAGGCAGGGGGAAAAGGTTCCTCTCAAGGAAGAAGTACATCCCCATCAAACACCCCTCAAGGGTCAGGTCCACTACCTGCTCACACCATGGCTGGAGCTAATCCTCCACCACCATCCCCCATGACATATTTTGCATCCCTCAACATTCCTGATTTGAGTAAACTCATGAATGATCTTATATTTCATAACCCCACATGGCCCAATATTCCTACCAAACTACCTTCAGACATTCCCAAATTTGAAGGAAAATCGAAGGAAGATCCCGCCAACCATGTTGTGACCTTCCACTTATGGTTCTCTTCAAAAAACATCATGGATGACTCCATCTACTTAAGTTTATTTTAGTGCACACTCACTGGTCCATCAGCCAAATGGTATGTGGATGAAAAATCAGGGTCCCATGTGACTTTTGAATCCTTGGCCAAAGCATTCTTGGCCTTCTTTCAACTACAGTTCGTCATGACACTGGTCTAGAATTTCTCTCCGAGTGTAAACAAACCTCATCTACACATATTTTCAACCACATTCACGAATGGCATTGACAATGTAATTTATGTAAAGCAGAAACCACCAAAGAACAACGTCTCGATTGGTTTCTCAAATCACTTATCTCTATGCTTTCCAAAGATGTGGCATCCGCCTTCCCCCAAACTAAAGAGGAATCCATCAACAAGGCTCAACAATACGACCTCATTTATGTTCAATTGGGTTACCTATACACAATAATACCTGACACACTGAGACCTATACCATTCAGCCAGGACAAACCTAGGATGTCTCACGCGGCAGATGGATTGATTGGTACCACAACACACCACAACCCATACATCCAACCACCACCTATGTATGATACACCCCAATATCCACCGATATATGGAGGCTCGTCTTATTACCAGAACCAGAACCCCCAACGGGACAATAACAACAAAATCAAAGGGAGGAACGAAAACAACCTCAGGATGAACTTACCTTGCATTCTTTGCGGTGAGCATGGTCATTATACTCACCATTTCCCCCAAATTCCTGACTTCAAATGGATGAAAGACTCCATGAATGCACCACGTCCTCCAGCGGTGCCTGCCCCTCAGTAGGCCCCACAACAGTATTTTCAACAACCACCCCCGACCGTGTTGCAAAACCCTATTCCACACCAAGGTGTGATGAATACCTAACAGGAGGTACATCCTGCCCCACCACAAATGGGACAATATCAAAACCATGGAAATCCAACGGATCGCAATATCCTCCTCATTAGTGAAGAAGAAATTATTCTGCAAACACGTGGTCGTCAATATAACGTGCCCCATGAATCTACTCCCACAACTTCGGAAGCATCTCTAGCTATAGCTAGACAACCCTTGATGATTCCATGCCTTAACACTAAACCCACCATTCATATCCCTCACATCCTATTACAATGGAATGTCCACAACCCTCAGGCTAGGGCGACACATAGTTACAGTCTGATCGATGACTTGGCACAGTCCCCCACAGCCATGTCGGTATTGGAGTTCCTCCAAACCTATCCAACTCAAAAAAAATCCTTTCTTTCCGCCTTGGGAACAGTCAACCCAGCTGAAACTAGACTCATCATATTTGATCTAGATTGTGGGGAACCTCGTCTCCCTGCTTTGGTAGCTTTCCAGATATCAGTCAAGATTTGAAACATCATGGTTCATCGATGTATCATTGATGAAGGTGCATCCACATGCATCATGTCCAAAAAAGTATGGAAAAAACTTGGCTCCTCTGATCTAGTACCATCCGCCATCACTTTAAGAGCTTATGATGGTTGACCATCCTCCCCTAAAGAGATCTTTAAAAGTTTCCCCGTTGAACTTGGGGGAAAAACCATCCTCATCAACATTGAGTTTATCGATGCCTCGCTCGATTACAATATCTTGTTTGGACATAGCTACATGTATGCTATGAAGGCAATGGCCTCTTCTATGTTTCAAACAATGATGTTCCCCCACAATGGGAAAATCATCACCATCGACCAAGTATCACATTATGAGCCTAACCACTCCTCCAACATTGATACATCCTACCTCTTGTCCACACTAGTTCTAATGCGTATCCACTCATGGATATGGCCCCCAGAATTTTCAAGGACCCATCCTTGCTAGGGGCATACCATGGAGCACCACCACTCATACACCCCTCAACACAAGTGTGTGTCATATCTTCTAATGGACCTAAAATTAGAGATACCATTCCTCCCATTGAGGCTTCTCCATCCCTCGATGTCCCACTAGTTTAATAAATTATACCTCAGGAATTACCTGTGAATCATACATCACCACTTATCGCCGATTTCACCCTTCCCCGGGGGAAAATCTTGGTTTGGGAAACAATCCCCCATGCCATTACTCAAATTCCCTTCTTCTACCCCCCATCGGGAGTGCAATATTTTTAGGTAGCTGCAACTCTTACCCTTCCCAACATGGTGCTTTCCATTTTGATATGGTATCTACACCCACCTGCGATGGTTCCTCAACGATCCCTCCCTCCCCAATCAGAGGTAATCCCGATGAAGATTCCAGTAATAACTTGGCCATGCCACCCTCACCCCCAATCACCAACACCACTACTATGGATGGGTGAAGACGAAAGAAGAAATATCCCACTGCTCCACTTCCTCCCCGAGTTCAACCTTCTTGCACACTCTGTGAAAGAGAGGGACACCCCACTAATAGATGTCCTTCTCTTCCTGAATTACACAACCTGATCCAACTCCCTCGAGCAACCACATCGCTCACCACTTCACCAAGCACACCTAGTACTACCACATCGTCCCCTACTACAGGAAGTAAAGGGCTACGAACCAAATTCGATTGCTCCATCTATTTAGAATATGGCCATTACACTCATCATTGCCCAACTCTACCTTAGTTTTTCCAAACACTAACGATAGTATGCCAAAAATTTCAGCAAGATCCCTCTCCACCACCACCTTCGGGTACCCATGTCACTGAAATCCATTATGTCTCTGATGTAGGAGCATCACCATCATCAAGCGATCCAACGCGGAAGCAAAAGACAGCTGGACAAGCGCCAGCGCAAATTTTGAAATTACCTTGAAATTGATGCACCATCTTAAATGAAGCCATTAAGAAAGAGTGACTTTGTATAATGTAAATGGACCTTGAGAAATTCTCTCTTGTCCTTAGTAGTTAGAAGGCATTTATAGTAGTTAATGCAGGTAGATAGAATTTAATTCTAGATTAGACAGTTTTAGAGCGTAAGAGGAAAACGGGATATAGACACCCTCCTTGTGTATTGTAACATTATTGAAGCAGCATTATTGGGAAGAGCAAGAGCATGCAAAGAGCTATGTAAAAACACCCATGTACAGATATTTGGATTAATAGAAAGAGTTTGATTCAAATTCATGGTCTCGTGTTTGTTCTCTGTGTATTGATGTTGAATGATATGCTCATGAATGTCTGCTTCCTGCTATACATTTGCTTTATATGTTGTGTATATGATTTCATGTTTGAGTTTGAAGCCTGAAAGGAAGTAGGAATGAGTTTCAATTGTTTCTTTATCTGAGAAAGAGTTCCTGTAAGGAGTGCAGTGAATTGTCCGCAAGGAGTGCATTGACAAGGTGTTTAGAGGTTCGTCTCTGAAAGCTCAGGAGAGAAATATTTTGTTCTCATTTATGCAAAAGTGCAGTTGGGCACAGGAGCCGTGCAAGGAGTGCATAGGCCGAGTGAAGTCTCAGGGTTGTGGACTTGAGTGAAGTGTTGAGAGACTGCTGCTGCAGGTGTGCATAGGGTCGAAGAAAATTCAGCACTTGGAAGTGTCTGAAGGTTGCCGCAAGGAGTGCACACAAGAGTCTTCTCTAAGACTCAGAGTTATAAGGAAGCTCAGGAGGTATAAGACCTTCGAGTAATCACCAAAGAGGAGCACAGGAAGCTTGTGTTGTGGAGTGTTTAGTAGGTGTTGCAAATTTGCGTGTGGGAGGACAAGTTTTCACAGAGGAATACTTGGTTCATTTCGCAGAATCGTTAGGAAGGATGGACAGTCGAAATTCTCGGAGGAGAATTCACAAATTTCTGTGGGCCGTCAGATCTCATGGAGGAGCAGGGGAGTTGAGGAAAAAGTGTCGAAAGGTTAAAAGCTCAGGAGGGGCAAGACCATAGATCCGAGCCACAAGGGCCGTCAGATTTTCGTGTGGGATTCTATATCGGGGTTTCGTGGGTGGAAGTCCCGTAAAATTTGCAATGGGAATCGCAAAATCACGAAACGTGAAATCCCAAAAGTTAAAAGAATTGTGTGGGGCCATAAGAGTCAGCGAAGCGGATAGGTGGCATGCCATTTTGGAATTTCATGGGGTGAAGTTCCAAACACATTGCATTAGGATTCCCAATACCGCGAAGTTCGAAGTCCCGACAGAAGTGGAGAGGCGTTGAAAAGACAATCGGGCGAGTGTATCGGAGTTCGGAAAATCGGGATTCGGGAGTTGAGAGACAAGTTTCTCGACATCGCGATCGTAGAAATCGCGATAAGGAAAATCCCGAAAGAAAAAAGGAAAAGGTCAGCGTTGACTGTTTCGGGGATTCGAGAGACCAATGCTGGACCACTGAATTTGTGAAGTTACGAAATCCGATCTCCCAAGTATAAAGAGGGGATCCCGAGAGAGTTGTTGTGGGTGCAGATTTCTCGATAGGGAAATAGAGGATCCGTTAGAGTTCTTCGGGCCAGTGGTAAAGGAAAGATCCTGTGTTGACATGGACCTTCTGACCTGCGGGTTGTGGAGGGAGCGTGCGTTGACGCCAAGTTTTGTATTAGAGTGCAGTTAGGTTCTTTGCTTTCTATAGCAGAGAAAAAGAGAATTCACCATGCTGCCAAGGAGAAGGGACAGGAAAACACCCGATCCACCAGAGGAGAGGGAAATTCTGAGAAGAAGAGGTAGGCAAATGATAGATCCAGCCATGGAGAGAGAGATGCATGATCTAAGAGCTAGACTCGAAGATATGGAGACAGCACAAAGACGCACAGTCAGTGTGGGGGATCTCAGTGATTCTGAGAGTGAAATTGAGGCTGAACATGAAGAAGAAGTTGCAGTCGAAGATGCATCAAATGAACATTTGATCAGAGCTATTGCAAGAATGGGTGCAAGAGAAAAGATGGACATTCTAGTTTATGAGGGAAATCTGGATGTAGAGGAGCTTCTAGACTGGATTAGAGCTCTGGACACATACTTCGACTATGAAGATGTCGAAGAGGACAAGAAAGTCAAGCATGATGTCACAAGATTGAAGGGACATGTAGAATTGTGGTGGGATGAACTACAAGCTGACAGACGCTACAAGGGCAAGCAGAAAATCAAAAGCTGGGATAGAATGATCGCGAATATGAAAGCGAAATTCATCCCTAGGGATTATAAAATTACTCTATTCAGGAGAATGCAGAACCTGAGACAGAAGCTGATGACAGTGAAAGAATACACTGAGGAATTCTACAAGTTGAACATCAGGGCAGGTCATTGGGAGAGCGATGATGAAAAAGTTGCCAGATACATGAATGGCCTGAGATATGATATCCAGGATGAGATGAGCATGGTAACCATCCGAACGGTGGAATATGCTTATCAGATGGCTCTGAAAGCTGAAGAGAAGCTGAGCCAAAAGCAAGGTCAGAGAGGGCGAGGCAGAAGTTAGCCCAGAGAAAAATCAGTTGCCCATGATAAATATCAGAAGCCCAAGGAGGACTGGAAGAAACCTCAGACTCGAATTGAGAGAGGTGGAACCTCACAGAGAAGGAAACATACTGAGAAGAGAGGAGAATATGCTGACAATAACACTTTTCCTCGTACTAGAGGTAGAGGAAGAGGAAGAGGTGGAGTAATAACATGCTTCACATGTGGAAAGAATGGGCACAAGTCTTACGAGTGTCCAGATAAAAAGAAAGAAAGTGGAGAAACTCACATCACCGAAGCACAGAGGCGGGATGTTAAGGCAGAAGATGTTGAAGGCGAAAGATCGTTGATGATGCGAAAAGTCCTTTTAACACCAGAGAGGGAGGTGGAGAGTTCAGTCCAAAGGACCAGACTTTTCCAGACTGCTTGCAAGACCAAGGACAGGGTATGCAAGGTCATTGTAGATAGTGGTAGCATGGATAATCTCATTTCTAATGAGATGGTCGAGAAGCTAGAGCTGGAGACGAGTGATCATCCAAGCCCATACAAGGTTTCGTGGCTACAAAAAGGACACCAAGTAACTATCACTAAACAATGTTTAGTTGAATTTAAGATAGGGGGATATAATGATAATATATTATGTGATGTTATTCCTATGGATGTTTGTCATTTATTACTGGGTAGACCATGGAAATATGATAGGAATGTGATTCATGATGGGAGAATGAACACATACACCCTAGAGAAGAATGGGAGGACTCACATGTTACTTCCAATTAAGGATAAGGAGGTGAAACCGAAAGTAAGAAACACAGTACTTCTCATGAGTGGAAAGGAACTTCTTATGGAGGTTAAGAAGAAGGAGGAACCATAATTCATTGTGGTCAAGAAACCGAAAATTGTTTTGACCAGCACAAGAGTGGATGATTTACCAAGAGAAATTTAGGAACTGCTGGAAGAGTTCACTGATATAGTAGTGGACGAATTACCTCATTCGTTTCCACCGATAAGAAGTGTGAGTCATCATATTGATCTCATACCAGGAGCCAGTTTGCTAAAAAAATCCGTGTACAGATTGATGCTGCAAGAGAATAATGAGGTTAAGAGGCAAGTCCATGATTTATTGGACAAAGGTTTGGTTAGGGAAAGCTTGAGTCCATGTGTTGTTCCAATAGTACTCAGTCCGAAGAAAGACAGAGGCTAGAGGACGTGTACTGACTTGAGGGTGATTAACAAGATAACCATCAGGTACATATTTCCATTGCCAAGGATTGATGATCTAATGGATTGCTTGAGTGGAGAAAAATATTTTTCAAAGATTGATTTGAAAAGCAGTTATCATCAAATCCGCATGAGAGAGGGTGACGAGTGGAAGACAACATTCAAAACTAATGAAGGGTTGTATGAATGGCTTGTTATGCTGTTTGGATTAACAAATGTGCCAAGTACCTTCATGAGGTTGATGAACGAAGTCCTGAGGGAGTTCATCAGAAAATTTGTTATCGTGTATTTGGATGACATACTGGTTTTCAGTAAAATAGTGGCAGAGCATTTGAAGCATTGGGCTACAGTGATGCAGATATTACAAGAGGAGAATCTATTGATAAACATGAAGAAATCCTCATTCATGAAGACAAAGCTCATTTACTTGGGATTTTTTATTTCTGTAGATGAGTTGAGGATGGATCCAGATAAGGTGGAGGTAATCAAGAATTGGCCATCACCGAAGAATATCTTTGAGGCGAGAAGTTTTCACAGATTGGCTAGTTTCTACCGGAAGTTCATTAGGAATTTCAGTGGAATTAGTGCAGCGATGATGGACACAGTGAAGAAAAGACACAAGTCTTTTCACTGGATAGAAAAGGCTGAAAAGAGTTTTAATCTGTTGAAGAGGAAGATCATAGAACAATCAATTTTGGTGTTGCTAGATTTCTAGAAGACATTTCAGGTGAAATGAGATGCAAGTGGATTTGCAATTGGGGCAGTCTTGAGTCAGGAAGACAGGCCGATAGCATACTTCAGTGAGAAGCTGAATGAAGCGAAAGTGAAATACTCCACTTACGATAAGGAGTTTTATGTTGTTATCCAAGCATTGAAGAAATGGAGACATTACTTGATCCCCAAGGAATTTGTTTTATACAATGACAATCATGCACTGCAGTTTGTGACTCAACAGGAAAAGTTGATTCAGAGACATGTCAAATGGGTGGAATATATGCAGAATTTCACTTTTGTGATTAAACATATTTCTGGTACTACTAACAAAGTTGTTGATGCTTTGAGCAGGAAATGTTTTCTATTGCAGGAGTTCAGAGTCAAAATGTTGGGTTTTGATGATCTCAGGGACATGTATGCAGATGATGAAGATTTTAAAGAGGCGTATGAAGTAGCTGAGAATCTAATTCTCAGGGATAGAAGCCAATGGACAGAATACATGATCTAGGAAGGATTACTATTTAGAGGTAATCGACTGTGTATTCCGAAATGCTCCATGAGGGAGAATTTTCTAAAGGAGAAACATAGTGGAGGATTGGCAGGGCACTTTGGTCACGACAAGACGTTCACAAAGTTGAATGAGTCATATTTTTGGCTGGGAATGTGAGCAAACGTCAAGAGATTCATAGACAGATGCAGAATTTGCCAGCATTCGAAGGGAAGGAAACAAAATGAGGGGTTTTATCAACCATTGCCCATACCTGAGAGGTCGTGGGATGCAATTAGCATGGATTTTGTATTGGGGTTGCCAAGAACACAAAGAGGTTCTTATTCAATATTTGTGGTGGTGGATAGATTTTCCAAGATGGCACACTTCATTCCATGTCAGAAGACCAGTGACGCAACTCACATTGCAAATCTGTTCTTCAAAGAAGTCATTCGACTTCATGGCTTACCAAGGAGTATAGTTTCAGATCGAGATATAAAGTTCATAGGGCACTTTTGGAGGACCTTATGGAAGAAGCTGGGAACTAACTTGTCATTCAGTTCAGCTTATCATCCTCAGACAGATGGATAGATAGAAGTGGTGAATAGAAGTCTGGGAGACTTGCTGAGAAGCTTGGTGACAGAACACCACAGCCAGTGGGACAACATATTACCACAGGCATAACGACTTGGTTAACAGGAGCATAGGGCATAGTCCATTTCAGATTGTCTATGGCATGCAGCCAAGGGGAATTTCTGAACAAAGAGATTCAGAATAGATTGCGACTAGGAGCGCTAGTGCAGAAGATTTCACAGAGGTGATGAAAGAACTTCACATCCAGGTGAAGGAGAGACTGCAGAATTCAAGCCAGGAATACAAATGAAGAGCAGATCAACATAGAAGACAACTTCAGTTTGAGGTTGGTGACTTGATTCTGGCACATTTTAGAAAAGAAAGGTTCCCGAGAGGAACATATAATAAATTGAAGATGAATAAAATTGGACCATGTAGGGTCTTGAAGAAATTTTGGACGAATGCTTACGAGATTGAATTACCCGATGCGGTTGGAATTTCTCCGATATTCAATATCTCTGATTTGTACCCATATAAAGATGAGGAAACAAGGACTGGAAATGAGCATCCAGAGGTGTAGTGGCGAAAGCAAATGGAAGTTGAAGACAAGCCGCAGATGGAGCACATACTGGATAAAAGAGTGAGAAAGAAGACCAGGCGAAAGGAATACTTAGAGTATCTGGTCAAATGGAAGGGCCATCCAGTTGAAGATGCCAACTGGGAGACCAAAGTAGAGATCCAAAAGCATGGAAAGACTGTGCGTGAGCTCATGGACAGGAGCCCATGAAAATTTTCAAGCCATGGAGTATGATGCAGGAGCATCACCAACATCAAGCGAGCTAGCGCAGAAGCAAAAGACAGTTGGACAAGCGCCAACGCAAATTTTGAAATTACCTTGAAATTGATGCACCATCTTAAATGAAACCATTAAGAAAGAGTGCCTTTGTATAATGTAAATGGACCTTGAGCAATTCGCTCTCATCCTTATTAGGTAGAAGGCATTTATAGTAGTTAATGCAGGTAGATAGAATTTAATTCTAGATTAGACAGTTTTAGAGCGCAAGAGGGAAACAGGATATAGACACCCTCCTTGTGTATTGTAACATTATTAAAGTAGCATTGTTTGGAAGAGAAAGAGCATGAAGAGAGCTGTGTAAGAACACCCATGTACAGATATTTGGATTAATAGAAAGAGTTTGATTCAAATTCATGGTCTCATGTTTGTTCTCTGTGTATTGATGTTGAATGATATGCTCATGAATGTTTGCTTCCTGTTATACATTTGCTTTATATGTTGTGTATATGATTTCATGTTTGAGTTCGAAGCCTAAAAGAAAGTAGGAATGAGTTTCAATTGTTTCTCTATCTGAGCAAGAGTTCCTACAAGGAGTGCAGTGAATTGTCCACAAGGAGTGCGTTGACAAGGTGTTCAGAGGTTCGTCTCTGAAAGCTCAGGAGAGAAAGCTTTTGTTCTCATTTCCACAAAAGTGCAGTTGGGCACAAGAGCCGTGCAAGGAGTGTGTAGGCCGAGCGAAGTCTCAGGGTTGTGGACCTAAGTGAAGTGTTGAGAGACTGCTGCTACAGGTGTGCGCAGGGTCGAAGAAAATTCAACACTTGGAAGTGTATAAAGGTTTCCACAAGGAGTGCGTGCAAGAGTCTTCTCTAAGACTCAGAGTTATAAGGAATCTTAGGAGGTATAAGACCTTCAAGTAATCACCAAAGAGGAGCACAGGAAGCTGGTTCTGTGGAGTGTTTAGTAGGCGTTGCAAATTTGCGTGCAGAAGGACAAGTTTTCACAGAGGAATACTTGGTTCATTTCACAGAATCGTTAGGAAGGACGGACGGTCAGAATTCTTGGAGGAGAATTCACGAATTTCTGTGGGTCGTCAGATCTCACAGAGGAGCAGGGGAGTTGAGGCGAAAGTGTTGAAAGGTTCAAAGATCAGAAGGGGCAGGATCGTAGATCCGAGCCACAAGGGCCGTCAGATTTTCGCGTGGGATTCTATATCAGGCTTTCGTGGGTGGAAGTCCCATAAACTTTGCAACGGGAATTGCGAAATCATGAAATGTGAAATCCCGAAAGCTAAAGGAATTGTGTGGGGCCATAAGAGTCAGCAAAGTGGACAGGTGGCATGCCATTTCGGAATTTTGTGGGGTGAAGTTCCGAACACATTGCATTAGGATTCGCGATACTGCAAAGTCCGAAGTCCCGACAGAAGTGGAGAGGCGTTGAAAATTCAACTGGGCGAGTGTATCGGAGTTTGACAAATCAGGATTCGGGAGTCGGGGAGACAAATTTCTCGACATCGCGATCGCCAAAATCGCGATAAGGAAAATCCCGAAAAAAAAAAGGAAAAGGTCAGCATTGACTGTTTCGGGGTTCGGGGATTCGAGAGACCACTGGATTCACGAAGTTGCAAAATCCAATCTCCCAAGTGTAAAGAGGGGATCCCGAGAGAGTTGTTGTGGGTGCAAATTTCCCGATAGGGAAATAGAGGAGCCGTTAGAGTTCTTCGGGCCAGTGGTAAAGGAAAGATCCTGTCTTGACATGGACCTTCCGACCTGCGGGTTGTGGAGGGAGCATGCGTTGACGCTAGTCTCGAACTTAGTCCCCGAATGGATGAGATTCCCTTGCTCTCTTTGTGACTCATTTGTTCATTTCACATACCAATTTCCTTTGATCATTGAATATAGATGTCATCAAATAACCCTGATTCAAAATCATTCAACCACCTCACCTCATGTAATGCAAGTGACTCCCCCTATCCCTTCTCCAGATACTGTTGACATCACCCCCCTGCACCTGAGTCACTTCCCACCTCTTCATGGTTCATGGATAGACTGTCTGAGGATATTCCCCCAAATCCTCCCAATTCTCTGGTTCATTTCCCCCAGTAAATATTACCCCCTACCATAGTTTACAACCCACATTGTATGGACATTTGGTTTATGTCAATCAAGCCATCGCACCATATTTTTGATACCCCCTCTAAGTCTTCACCACTTGAATACAATCACATGGTGACAGTCACCAATGATACCTCCCTGGATCCCCTATATTCTCGCATTTTCCACTGCAACAAAGATATCCTGGAGGAACTCTCTACCCCTAATTTCCCATGGAATGTGCTCCATCACAAAGAGATTTTTATCTCACAGGAATCCTTTGACCCTCCTAGCCAATCCCCCATATGTGCAATCAAAACCAAGGATTTTATTCCATCAGGGCATATATACTGGTTCAACAACCCTATCCCTACCCCCGATGCTTTTGAAGAAGGCAACATGGCCAATATTTCCCCCTCTGTCAAAATCGACATTTCCATCAAACCGAGAATCATATATGAAATCACCATTGGTGCTGCATGCTCCCTTGAGGAACTCGCAACTTACAAATATCTCTTTCAGGAATATCGAGATATTTTTTCCTGGTCATATACGGAGATGCCCAACCTCAATCCTTCTATAGTCGAACATCACATCAACACATGGCCAGATGTCACCCCAGTAAATCAAAATCAATGCCCACTTTACCCATCCAAATCCATGGCTATCAAAGACGAAATTGACAAGTTACGCGTTGTAGGGTTCATATACCCCATTGTGTATACCTCATGGGTCTCCAACCCCATCCCCGTTAAGAAAAAATAGGGCACTATTCACGTCTGCACCGACTTTCACGATCTCAACCATGCTTGTCCCAAAGACAACTTCCCAACCCTTTTCATCAACCAAATTATCGATGAACGTGCCGACCATGAGGCCTTGTTCTTTATGGATGGGTTCTCCGGCTACAATTAAATCCAAATCCATCCATCAGATCAGTATAAAACCACATTTACCACCCCATGGGTACTTTTTCTTATCGTCTTATGCCTTTTGGAATAAAAACCGTAGGTGATACGTTCCAATGGGCCATGACTTATGTATTCCATGATCTTTCTTGCATCATCCTTGCTTACTTGGATGACCTCACTTCTCGATCCAACAAACGAACTCAACATTTAGATGACTTACGAGTCGTCTTTCAACGATGTCTCCAGTACAATATTTGCTTGAACCCCCTCAAGTGTGTATTTTGTGTCACCTCCAGATGCCTCCTTGGGTTTATAGTCTCCCAACACGACATCACGGTGGACCCCCTCAAGGTCCAAGCTATCACAAAAATTCCACCACCTAGGAATTTTCGCCAACTGTAGAGCCTACAAAGAAAAACCAACTTTTTACGATGCTTTGTCCCAGATTACGCCACTCATGCGCATGGTTTCCTTCGCTTACTGCAGCATGATATCCCATTCCGATGGGATGAACTTTTCCAAACCAATTTTGATGATTTAAATGTGGTTCTATCCAATGCCCCTTTGATTAGTCCTCCCGACCATGATCGCGATTACATCCTCTAATTTTCGGCCTCAACCGTTTCAGTAGTAGAAGTTCTCATCCAAATAGGGGAATTAGTCCTATTGGAGGCAAAGAAGTAGAAATGGTAGAGAACACAAAACGCTAAAAAACCATGTAAACCACCCCCCCCACCACTTATAATTTTTTTTATTTCTTTTGATTTTATTTGGTTTCCATAATTTCTCACACTTCACTGTTATAGTAGCATAAAATTTCATGATAAAAACTTTTCTTTTTCAACATTTTTTGTTCATTTAGATTAGTGCTAATTCCATTGTGATTATCATTTAGAAATTTATTTCTTATAAGTTTCCATACCACTAACCAAGGAACTAGTTTAAGTTCCCTTTGCATATCGAAGCTATGCATTCCTCAAAGAGATTCAACCACATTCGTCTAGGATGGGTAGTGTAGTTGATTTCATTTTATTTTAATTGAACTTCATAAGTGTTGTGAAACTCAAGTTCAAGGCTAAAGGAAAGTATCCATATGATTGGGTTAAGGTTGGGTTTCTTTTCCATCATACCTATTGTAATTAATGTCAAGTTTAATAGAGAGGGTGAACCAATACTAGTATTTTTTCATAGTTAGTGTTGCTAAAATATAGAGCACAATAAATACGAGAGAAAAAACATTTGGTAGAAAAGGCATCAATCCATAACCTCTCTCTCATTGTATTCATTCAATGATACAAATATATAATACATGGTTGAATCCACCTCAATTTCTCTCATATTGACACCTCATCAAGATTTAAGGTATGAGGAGGAAAAATAGCAATCTAGAAACACACTTAGGATAAACAATATATCCTTAAATGTGAAATACATTAGGTGGTTTTATAGGACTTCATGATTTTATAAGAGTCAGAGGATAATATTTCCCCCCTCAATCATAAATACTAACAATAATACTAGCAATGTAGCATAAACTAGAATCATTTTGATGAAGAGATTCCTGAAAAACCGCCAAATCTGGATGTTCAAAACTCTATAAAATATCGTTGTGTAATCATGTGAGATAGAATACTTGTAATTTGATAATTGATGTGAACTCCAATATGATGAGAGAAAACCAAGAGAAGTGAATAATTTGCAAGTCTAACCCATCCCTGAAAATGCTTGACAACTCAATCAAATGCCAAGCTACAATGCAGAAGGATCCAATAATCCTTTGTTAGGTCGAATGAACATCCAAGTGAACAAAATTTCCACATCGTTTCTCTTAAAATCAACATCATAATATTTTATCCTATGTATGATTCTATTGCAACACATTGAACCATGATTCTTTCAAATTATGCCATCTACATACTTTTGTTTCCCATCTAGAAAGTTTGATTCCCATCTGACATATTTTTTTTGTTTAGTCTTCTTTCTATAGACTATGGTTTCCCATATGAAAAAATTGATTCCCATATGGAATATTTTTTTTCGAAACTTTCATTCTAACAACCATATTCAATTACCTGTTTTTTCAGCTGAAAGGAGAGACCACATTTGGTTTTTTGTACAATCTTCATTGGATTTGTGCACTCCCCCCCTTAAGGTGTAGAAGATTTACGTCATTGTACTCCCCCCTTTGAGGCTCAAGAGAGTACCATACTCATTTCACTATATTCTTTAAGAAATTTCTTTACTTGAGATTGAATTCTTCGGTAAGACTGAAATAATCACATGGTTATTGATGACCATTGCCAAGGATCAAGCCACTCATAGTGTACTTTTAATATTACAGATTTCTTCAATGTCAAACATCTATTCTATGAATGATTCAAATTGACACAATACTAACAAGGATGGAGATCAATACAAGTACTCTCCACGTGACCAACTAAATTGAAATGTTGACATTTAGCATTCTGATGTTGAACTGCTATGCTGCCATGTGCAAAGGGAACTTCAACTAGTTCCTTGGTTAGT
The DNA here is from genome assembly GCA_000966675.3 of Picea glauca. NCBI lineage: Eukaryota > Viridiplantae > Streptophyta > Pinopsida > Pinales > Pinaceae > Picea > Picea glauca. Next base: position 273,687 of record JZKD02S1119045.1, on the reverse strand, counting down.
GGAATGGGAATTTATAAGAAAATTCATTACATGGTTGGATGGGTGTTCCCCAACATTTCCTTCAAAATTGAGGATGTATAAGGAAAACTTGGTAGGCATGGAAATCCAAATTTCCTCATGAAGGATGTATTCATTAGTGAATTTTGAAAGTTATAGGATATTCAAACTTGCCATGGATAACAATATTTATGATGCAGGAGCATCACCAACATCAAGCGAGCGTGGGAGAAGCGCCAACGCATTTTGGCACATGATGAATTTGGTTGTAATGTTTGAAGTTTGAATGCGCCAAACATAAATGAAATAATTAAGAAGGGGCGTACTCCCAGATTGTAATCAGACCTTGAGGGTCCTGCTCTCGTCTGAAGGATTAACAGGCATTTATGCATAGTTAATGTAAGTAGGTAGGTTTGAATGTAGATTAGATAGTTTAGAGAGTAGGAGGGAAACGGGATATAGACACCCTCATTGTATAGTTGTAACATTATTATTATTATTACATTCAGCTATTGCAAGAGAGAGTAGAGAGCAGAGAGCTATGTTTGAAAACACCCATGTACAGAAGTCCCGAATTAATACATGAAGCTTTGATTTAGACTTATGGTGTTGTGATGTTCTCTGTGTATGCATGTTGAATGTTATGCTTAGTGTTGTTTTACTCTTTTTGTCATGCATTTGTTGTTTATGCTATGTATGGATGATTTCTTGTTGAATGTATGAAATCTAAAGAGAGGGAGAGTAAGGAATGAGTTTCAATTGTTTCTCTGTCTGAGCAAGAGATTTCCTGCAAGGAGTGCAGCGAAATTGTCCGCAAGGTGTGCGTTGACAGGAGTCAGAGTTCATCTCTGAAAGCTCAGGAGGGATAACATTGTTCTCATTCTCGCAGAAGTGCAAGTTAAGCACAAGAGCTGTGAAAGTGTGCACTGGCCGAGAAGAGTCTCAGAGTTTGCAACCTGATGGAATTGCCAAAAGACTGATGTCGCAGGGAGTGCACAGAGTCGAAGAGGTTCAAATACTAGAGTGTATTTGAAGAAGTGCCGCAAGGAGTGCACATAGGAGTTATCACCAAAGGACTTGAGGATTTTTCAACCAAGTTCAGGAGAGATAGAGTCTTCGAAGTTGTCGAAGAGAAGCTCAAGAGAGCGAGTGCATTGAAGTGTTGAAAGGAGATGTCGTGAAGTTATTTTGTAGGTGGACAAGTTCCGTGGAGGAATACCTTGTTCATTTCACAGGAGTTGTCAAGGAAGGAATGGACAGTCAGAATTCTCCGTAGAGAATTCGCGAAGTCCCGAGAGTCATCATATCTTGCAAAGGAGAAAGGAGAATTACAGTAAGTGGGTTCTAAAGTGTAAATATAAGGAGAAATAGGACCGTAGGATCCAAGCTGACAGGGGCCATTGGATCACTCACGTAATCTCATTTTGGGGTTTCATGAGTTGGAGAACCGAAAGCCTTGCAACGAGATTCGCGAAATTGTGAAGTGTGAAGTCCCGAAGGGGTGAAAAGATTTAAAGGTTGTGGAGAGTGGACAAGTGGTGTACTTGTCGACATGGAGGTCAAACCTAATCAAAATCTGGACCAGGGGTCAAATTTTAGCTCAAAAATCAACATTCTCGGAATTGCCTCAAAACGAACGAGAGCGTAGCCCTCATCATCGCGAACCCAACGCAACTCGTTTTGTCTCAAATGGACATTGGGAGCGAGAGATATCACGATCTGTCCGAATCGTCAAACACTAAAAAAAAAGGACGTTGACTAGGCAGTCTGTACAGGCTGACATGTCAGAGGCCGTACAGGTGACATGGCATGAAGTATGCTGACAGGGCATCTGGTGATGTGGCAGTCATCTATTGGCAGATGTGGTCTAATAGTAATGTGACACGTGGCATGTTTTTTGGCAAATGGTAAGGTGCCACGTGACCCAGTCATGGGCTGCCACATGGCACCTCTTTATTGGCTAATGGCTTGTTGTTCAAAATTTTGTGTAGTCTGGGGGATTTGAACCATGAACCTCCCCCATAGTCCAAAGTCTTGGCATGTCCACCCTGCCAATGCGCCATACGGTGGTCCTTGTAATAGCTATGGTTTTCATTGTATTTAAATTGTAATGAAAAGTGATTTGGGGCGAGTCCAGGATGGGGCTTAGCCCTAGCCCCAGTCACATGTGTTTATTTATATGACCATTGGTTTATATGCGTAGAGAACGTGGATTTATGGCAGGAGTTTTGTGTATTGAACGGAGCTCTAAGCCCCCGGTCACACTTGCACTATATATGACCATGTTCCCCGATTAAAATGGTGCGCGGGGTTTTAAATATATGGACCGTGGTTCTATTATAAGACATGTGACCACCGTTGCAAAGTGTGCGCGTGGTTTAAATGTGGTTTAAATGGTTGAACCAAACGACCCGCCACTTGTCTTCATTTTATTTGCCATGTAAACGGAGCCCCTTTTTCTATAGTGTGTGGTCGCATAAGATCCATATGCCCAACGGCTTGGTGGTTGGGGGTTTTAGTTCTGTTAACGGTTCGATGGTTTACACGAATTTGGAGCGTGTTCTTGGTTCAAGCACACAGAGGTGCGTTTTGGCGAACCAGTTTCAACAAGCTTGAAGGAAGAGGATGGCAGGAGGCCTATCTTTCTCATTTTTTGGCCGATTGAGGTGCTGTAAAAGCCCAGCTAGGGGTTTTTGGACGTCCTGAATCCATTAGCACTGTTATCAAGGCCATTTGAAGACTTCTTATGCAGGTTTTTCACCATTGAAGTCTCAGCAAGCTCCAGGGAGCTTGAAGGCCTCATTGATTGAGGACATGTTTTGGTGAGCCTATGCTTGTTTTCTGTTATTGAATAATCATTTTTGGCTAATTTTTATGCTCTGAACACATTGGGACAGGTTTTAGAGGGTTTTGAGGACTTTTACAGGTGTTTTTTCCAAAGAGAAGCTCAGGGAAGCTTATGGCCACATGTAGAAGAGGTCATGCCCGGATGAGCCATGATCCGTTT
>JZKD02S1119045.1:249461-270673 GCA_000966675.3 Picea glauca | reverse complement strand
TCGAAAGAGCCAATCTGGCTCAAAGGAGATAAAGAATGAGCCTATGAGTGGATCTCAATCCGAGGGTTGGGTGTTTGCATCAGTGTGGTATCAGATCTTGACTCTGTTTATATACTTCAGAATAGGGAAAGTGAAAAGGAATCTCAGCCATGCCGCCGAGAAGAAGAGACAGGCAAACGCCCGATCCGCCAGAGGAAAGGGAAATGCCAGAAGAAAGGGGTAGGCAGGTGCCAAATCCAGCCATGGAAAGAGAGATGCATGACATACGCGCCAGACTCGTGGATGTGGAAATAAAATGGAGGTGCACAGCCAGTGTTGGAGATGTCAGTGAATCTGAAAGTGAAGATGAAGCTGGACATGAAGGAGCAGAAGTTGCAGCAGAGGATGCAGCAAATGAACGCCTAATCTGAGTTGTTGCAAGGATGGGTGCTAGGGAAAAAATGGACATTCCAGTATATGAGGGAAACCTGGATGTTGAGGAGCTTCTAGACTGGATTAGTGCTCTGGACACATATTTTGACTATGAAGATGTCGAGGAGGATAAAAAGGTCAAACATGCTGTCACAAGACTTAAAGGACATGCAACAATGTGGTGGGATGAACTACAAGCTGACAGACGCTGCAAAGGAAAGAAAAAAATCAAGAGTTGGAATAGGATGATCGCAAAGATGAAGGAGAAGTTCATACCCAAAGATTACCAAATTAATCTGTTTCGGAGAATGCAAAATTTGAGACAGAAGCTGATGTCAGTGAAGGAATACACTGAAGAGTTCTATAGGCTGAACATCAGGGCAGGTCATGGGGAAAGTGATGATGAAAAGGGTTTCAGGTACATGAATGGTTTGAGATACGACATTAAGGATGAGATGAGCATGATGACCATCTGAATGGTGGAATATGCTTAAAATATGGCTCTGAAAGCTGAAGAGAAGCTAAGCCAAAAGAAGGGTCAAAGAGGCTGAGGCAGAAGCCAAGCCAGAGGAAAATCAGTTGCCCAGGATAGGAATCATAAGCCTAAGGATGAGTGGAAGAAACCTCAAACTCAAAATGAGAGAGGTGGAAACTCACAGAGAGGGCAATATGCCGAACAAAGGGGACAATATGCTGATAACAACACTTTTCCTCGTGCTAGAGGGAGAGGAAGAGGAAGAGGTGGAGTGGTGAAATGCTTCACATGTGGAAAGGTCAGACATAAATCTTATGAGTGTCCAGACAGAAAGAAACAAGGTGGTGAGACTCACATTGCCGAAGCACAAAGATGGAATGTTGAGGCAGAGGATGCTGAAGGCAGAAGATCGTTGATGATGTGGAAGGTTCTCTTAACGCCATAGAAGAAGGCGGAGAATCTAGCTCAAAGGAACAGTCTTTTTCGGACATCTTACAAAACCAAAGACAGGGTATGCAAGGTCATCATGGACAGTGGTAGCATAGATAATCTCATTTCTACGGAGATGGTATAAAAGATGGAGCTGGAGACGATTGAACATCCAAGTCCATATAGAGTTTCGTGGCTACAAAAAGGACATCAGGTAAATGTCACTAAACAATGTTTAGTTGAATTTAAAATAGGAGGATATAACGATAAGATATTGTGTGATGTCATTCCCATGGATGTGTGTCATCTATTGTTGGGTAGACCATGGAAATATGACAGGAATGTGATTCATGATGGAAGAATGAACACATAAACCCTAAGGAAGAACGAGAGGACTCACATGTTGTTGCCAATTAAGGACAAGGAGGAAAAACATGAAGTAAGTAACACTGTACTTCTCATGAGTGGGAAGGAACTTCTTACATAGGTTAAGAAGAAAGAAGACACACAATTCATTGTGGTCAGGAAGCCTAAAATGTTTTTAACCAGTACAAGAGTGGATGATTTACCAGAAGAAATCCAGAAGTTGTTGGAGGAATTTGCTGACATAGTAGTGGACGAACTACCTCGTTCGTTGCTACCGATCAGAAGTGTGATTCATCACATTGATCTCATAGCAGGAGCTAGTTTACCAAACAAAGTAGTGTACAGATTGACGCCACAGGAGAATGAAGAGGTCAAAAGACAAGTCCAGGATTTGATGGACAAAGGTTTGGTTAGAGAAAGCTTGAGTGCTTGTGTTGTTCCAACAGTGCGTAGCCCAAAGAAAGATGGAGGCTGGAGGATGTGTACAGACTCAAGAGCCATTAACAAGATTACAATCAGGTACAGATTTCCATTGCCAAGGATGGATGATTTGATGGATTTCTTGAGTGGAGCAAGATTTTTTTCAAAGATTGATTTGAAGAGTGGTTATCATCAAATTCGTATGAGAGAAGGAGACGAATGGAAGATAGCCTTCAAGACTAATGAAGGATTGTATGAATGGCTTGTTATGCCATTTGGCTTAACAAACGCGCCAAGTACCTTCATGAGATTGATGAACGAAGTCCTGAAGGAGTTCATCGAAAAAAAAATTCATAGTATATCTTGATGACATACTGATTTTCAGTAAAACAGAGGCAGAGCTTCTGAAACATTTAGCTACAGTGATGAAGAGGTTACAATAAGAGAAGTTGTTGATAAACATGAAGAAATCCTCATTCATGAAGATAGAGCTCATTTATTTGGGATTTTTTATTTCTGCAGATAAGTTGAGGATGGATCCAGATAAGGTGGAGGTAATTAAGAATTGGCCATCACCGAAGAGTATATTTGAGGTTCGAAGTTTTCACGGATTGGCTAGTTTCTACAGGAAGTTCATCAAGAATTTCAGTGGAATTAGCGCACCAATGGTGGACACAGTGAAGAAAAGACATAAATCTTTTCACTGGACAGAAGAAGCGGAGAAAAGCTTCAATTTGTTGAAGAAGAAGATTACAGAACAACCAATTTTGGTGTTGCCTGATTTCAAGAAGACATTTCAGGTAAAATGTGATGCAAGTGGATTTGCAATAGAGGCAGTCTTAAGCCAAGAAGACAGGCCGATAGCATACTTCAGTGAGAAGTTGAATGAAGCGAAAATGAAATACTCCACGTATGATAAGGAGTTCTATGCTATTATTCAGGCATTGAAGAGGTGAAGGCACTACTTGATCCCTAAAGAGTTCATTTTGTATAGTGATAATCATGCCTTACAATTTGTAACGCAACATGAGAAGTTGAATCAAAGACATGTTAAATGGGTTGAACACATGCATAACTTTACTTTTGTAATTAAGCATATTTCTGGAACTGCTAACAAAGTTGTTGATGCTTTGAGAAGGAAATGTTTGCTATTGTAGGAGTTCAGAGTCAAAACACTGGGTTTTGATGACCTTAGGGACATGTACAGAGATGATCCATATTTCAAAGAGGTGTATGAAGTAGCTGAGAATCCAATTCTCAGAGACAGAAGCCAATGGACAAAATACATGATCCAGGAAGGATTATTGTTTAAGGATAATCAACTTTGTATTCCCAAGTGCTCCATGAGGGAGAATTCGTTGAAAGAGAAACATAGTGGAGGATTGGTCGGACACTTCGGTCATGACAAGACGTTCTCAAAGTTAAACGAGTCATATTTTTGGTCAGGGATGAGAAACGACGTCAAAATATTTGTGGACAGATGCAGGATTTGCCAGCATTCAATAGGAAAGAGGCAGAACGCAAGCTTATATCAACCATTGCCCATACCTGAGAGGCCATGGGATGCAGTGAGCATGGATTTCATATTGGGGCTGCCAAGAACACAAAGAGGGTTCAAATAAATCTTTGTAGTGGTGGATAGATTTTCTAAGATGGCACACTTCATACCATGTCAGAAAACCAGTGACGCAACTCACATTGCGAACCTATTTTTCAAAGAAGTTGTTAGACTTCACGGCTTACCAAGAAGCATAGTTTCAAATCGAGACACTAAGTTCGTGAGACATTTCTGGAGAACCTTATGGAAAAAGATGGGAATGAACTTGTTGTTCAGTTCAGCTTATCATCCTTAGACGGATGGACAGACAGAAGCTATGAACAGGAGTTTGGGAGACTTGCTGAGGAGTTTGGTGGCTGAGCATCACAGCCAATGGGACAACATTCTTCCACAGGCAAAATTTTCCTATAACGATTCGCTTAGCAGGAGCATAGGGCAGAGTCCATTTTATATTGTTTATGGGACAAAACCAAGAGGAGTTTCTGAATTGAGGGATTCAGAACAGAATACAACTAGAAGTGCTAGTGCAGAAGATTTTGCCGAAGCAATGAAGGAACTTCATAGCCAGGTGAAGGAGCGATTGCAGAAATCGAGCCAGGAGTATAAGCGCAGAGAAGATCAACACAGGTGACAACTTCATTTAGAAGTTGGTGATTTGATTCTTGCACACTTAAGGAATGAAAGGTTCCCAAGGGGGATATATAATAAATTGAAAATGAAGAAAATTGGACCATGCAGAATCATAAGGAAATTTGGGGCAAATGCTTATGAGATTGAATTATCCGAGGGGATCGGAATTTCACCGATATTCAATGTCTCATATTTGTACCCTTATAAGGTTGAGGAAGTAGGAGCAGACAATGAACAACTAGAGGTTCAGTGGACTAAACAGATGTCTGTAGTAGAAAAGCCACAGATGGAGAAAATACTGGACAAAAGAGTCAGTAAGATGACCAGGAGAAAGGAATATTTTGAATACTTGGTCAAATGGAAGGGACATCCAGTTAAAGATGCCAGCTGGGAGAATGAAGAAGAGATTCAAAAGCATGGATAGACCGTGCAAGAGCTCATGGACAGGAGCCCATGAAAATTTTCAAGCGAGGGAGTATGATGCAGGAGCATCGCCAACATCAAGCGAGCGTGGGAGAAGCGCCAACGCATTTTGGCACATGATGAATTTGGTTGTAATGTTTGAAGTTTGAATGCGCTAAACATAAATGAAATAGTTAAAAAGGGGCGTACTCCCAGATTGTAATCAGACCTTGAGCGTCCCGCTCTCTTCTGAAGGATTAAGAGGCATTTATGCATAGTTAATGTAAGTAGGTAGGTTTGAATGCAGATTAGACAGTTTAATGAGTAGGAGGGAAACGAGATATAGACACTCTCATTGTATAGTTGTAACATTATTATTATTACATTCAGCTATCGCAAGAGAGAGCAGAGAGCGGAGAGCTGTGTTTGAAAACACCCATGTACAAAAGTCCTAAATTAATACATGAAGCTTTGATTCAGACTTATGGTGTTGTGATGTTCTCTGTGTATGCATGTTGAATGTTATGCTTAGTGTTGTTTTACTCTTTCTATCATGCATTTGTTTTTTATTCTATGTATGGATGATTTCTTGTTGAATGTTTGAAATCTAAAGAGAGCGAGAGTAAGGAATGAGTTTCAATTGTTCCTCTGTCTGAGGAAGAGTTTTCCTGCAAGGAGTGCAGCGAAATTGTCCGCAAGGTGTGCGTTGACAGGAGTCAGAGTTTGTCTCTGAAAGCTCAGGAGGGATAACATTGTTCTCATTCTCACATAAGTGCAAGTTAAGCACAGGAGCCATGCAAAGTGTGCACTGGTCGAGAAGACTCTCAGAGTTTGCAACCTGAGGGAATTACTGAAAGATCGCTGTCACAGGGAGTGCACAGAGTCGAAGAGGTTCAAATACTAGAGTGTATTTGAAGAAGTGTCGCAAGGAATGCGCACAGGAATTATCCCCAAAGGACATGAGGATTTTTCAATCAAGTTCAGGAGAGATAGAGTCTTCGAAGTTGTCGAAGAGAAGCTCAAGAGAGTGAGTGCCTTGAAGTGTTGAAAGGAGATGTCGCGAAGTTATTTTGCAGGTGGACAAGTTTTGTGGAGGAATACCTTGTTCATTTCGCAGGAGTTGTCAAGGAAGGAATGGACGGTCTGAATTCTCCGCGGAGAATTCACAAAGTCCCGAGAGTCGTCAAATATTGCAGAGGAGCAAGGAGAATTACGGTAAGTGGGTTCTAAAGTGTAAAGCTCAGGAGAAATAGGGACGTAGGATCCAAGCCGACAGGGGCTGTTGGATCACTCACATAATCTCATTTCGGGGTTTCATGAGTTGGAGAATCGAAAGCCTTGCAACGAGATTCGCAAAATCGCGAAGTGCGAAGTCCTGACGGGGCGAAAAGATTTAAAGGTTGTTGAGAGTGGACAGGTGGTGTACTTGTCGACATGAAGGTCAAACCTTTGTTGACCATTTCGGGGTTTCGTGGGTTGAAGAACCGAAAGTTTAGCATCAAGATTCGCGAGGTCACGAAGTTCGAAACTCCAAAAGGGTGAGAAGTTCTGTTGTGGGACCCGCGTTGACAACGTGTTGAAATTCAGCATTTCGGCATACCGGAGGAAAAGAGGTCGAGACTTTTGTTCCGAAAGTTTCGAAGTCACGAGTTGCGATAAGGGGTAATGAGGAGTTCAGGATCTCAGCACTTCGGGTGTCGGGATACAAAGGAGGTAGCGCTTCGGGAAGCGAAGTCGTGAAGTGTCGAAGTTGGGCATGAGGGACACATGGTAGAACCACAAGGTGGGCCCATGTGATATATAGGTAGACACGCGTCGCCTAGTGGAAGGAGTCAACACTCCGTTGACTTCTCGCATCTCGGGGACTCGCGAGATAAGAGTAAGGGAGCTCAACATTGAAACTTGCGAAGTGGCAAGTAGTGAGAGGTGCTAGTGTTGAGCCTAGCTGGTGGTCATGCATGGAGGGCGCTGACAAGGGAAGGAGCCATACCCGTATCGACATTTCGGGTATCACAAGATTGGGAAGGAAGAGTCGGGAGTTTCAACTCATGAACTCGCGAGTTGCAAGTTGCGACAAGCACCTTTGGAATTGGTCCTTGGTCATAGGACTGTGGTCGCACAGAAAGGTGGAGCTTGCGCCTAGTGTTGTTCGCATAGGGGAGCTTCCCAAAGGACCTGTGGATCGATAAATCGTGATTCCAATAGGGAATCGAAAGAGTTGATCCGGATCAAAGGAGATAAAGAACGATCCTGTGAGCAGATCTCAATCCGAGGGTTGGGGGTCTGCGCCAATTTTCAATGAAAGGGGTTTGTTGGTAGGAGGATTGGTCAAGTGTGGAGGGGGGGTAGGTCATGGAGAAGGGGGCTCTCTAGATATACTTGATCTTCATGTTCCTCCTATGCTTTCCATAGAGATCTATCCATATGTTTGATATGACTACCAATGGGACTAGAGATGATGAAATACCATGGATCCTAATCAATCATTGAGGGTGAGAAGGGCTTGGAATGGTGACTTATTCTCAAGTTAGTTTGAATTGGATAAGTATTGATGCAAGAATTGTCTTGATCGTGAAAATATTTTACTAAAGAAAATTAATATGAAAAATTTGATAAAACAACATGTCCATGACTCTAGCTAAATGGCTTAAGCAGATCTCGATGAAAAAATATTGGGCCTTCCAAATGAATTTTTTCCAAGGGACCATGGTGGTGAAATGTTATGAGGGTGCACCCAAGTGAAGGTAGAGGGAAATGGTTATAGTGACCTAACCGAGAGTAATGAAAAATAGAGGATGATATACTATCTTCTTTAGGTACTTCTCACAACCCTATGATAAAGTCATCTAGGTCGAATTCTTAACAATATCCATTGGGTTGCCTCTTCACAATGATAGTTGGGGGGGAACAATTGTAAGTCAAGTGTTCCCATTGGAAAGAGACATATGGGGTGAATCCCATGGATGAAACCTCAGAAAGAAGGAATCACTTTGAGTAACATCCAACTAGTTGAAGTCCCCTGGTATAGATTCACCCACCAAGAAAGTGTGAGGAAGGATCTCAACACTTATTTATATTTACCTAGTTCCTTATAGACATATAAGAAGCACTTTCACGAAAAATAATATTCACTACAAAAAGTGATTACACTCAAAGTAGTAAACTTATAATTTGTAATAGATGGTGACTTTGGAACATTAACCTCATAGTCCCATTTATAAAATCTTACTCTAATCTAAATGTGAAATTTTACTATCCAACTAGGGAAGTTAGTTTCTTAAAATAGATTTATTTTAAAGTCTCACTTAAGGTCATGAACTGATTCCATATTTTCTAGATACATTTTGTGTGCATATTGGGGATGAAATTACTTATAATGAAAATATGTGGAAGTAATAATTGAATTCAAACTAAAAGAAATGGTAATAGAAAAGAATCTTAATTTCCACTTTTGGTTCACCCAAATCATCAAAGAGCACAAGGTGAAGAGCATACACAAAAATAATGAGATGTGCCCCCACACCAATAATAATTTAAACAAAAGTATAAATTAATCGATGTTAATTAGAAATAATGATGATACATGATTTAGTAAAAAAAATAGTATTTAATCAAAATGTGTATTAATCAAATAAGATATATTAAATTTTCATAATATAATGTCTAAGATCGGTGAAAAAGTATATGAAACCTAATAACGAACTTCAGGAAACAAGTTGGTTTAAAATATATGCAAAAATAAATAAATTAATATAGACTTTTTGGGTTGAACACAAAGAATAGAGTGCTAACAATATGTGTTTAAAGGCTAGTAAGTAATGCATTCTTATACACTACAGAACTATCACGATTAGGACTCATGCATTGGAAGTGGATTTTTTAAAAATTGCAAATTTGGAAAAAAAAATGAGGTGGATGTTGGCCTCTTAAAGAAAGTTTGGGTGAGTAGAAAATCAAATATTTATAGGTGAGTGACCCAATGAGGAGGTGGGGGGGGCTAGAAATGGTTTTCAGAATACCTCAAATCCAACAAAAAAAAAAATATGGATTTATTCCCTAGTGGAGTCACCATATTGATGTGGGATATTTAGTGCTAATGAGTATGAAACAACTTCCGCTAGTATATTTGAATTATTGTTAAATACAAAATGTTTTAAAGGTGGTCAATAAGTGTTAACAAATAGAGAACAAGCATAATAAGACAAGATCCGACAGAAAAGACTTTAAGACATTCTCTACTCATTATATTGATCTCATAATATCAATTTATAATACATTGATTTGACCACTTTTAGATATAGATATCATTGAAAAATCATCAATGGATCATGACAACACCTCATCAATAGATAAGGATTACAACTCATATGTAGGTGGAATCATACTTTGTGACTTTCTATGGATTGAGAGTCTAACATTCCCCCCCTCAATCATAAGTTTGAATAATTGTACCAGTAAAGAAACAATAACTATTATCATGTTTAGTATTCAATCTAAAGCTTTTGAATTGAAATTCATTGAAGATATGACAAAAAAACCACTAATAGGATTGTGAAACTTGAATCTTGACTATCATCATTGATATTTGATATACCCCTTATTGTAAATACTAACCTTGTACAATATCTACTGCAAACATATATTCATAAAAAGAATAGAAAATGTACAATGACAAATACAACATTACACAGAGTTTTTTCCCCTGGAAACCCAAACTGGGAAAACCAACATATTCTATATTCATTCTTTGTGATACATTGTTTACAATGCAATATACATATAGGAGCCATTGGCATCCAAAACCCTAACCCAATGACCTGGATTAATCCAAAACCCTAATACCCAACACTTATCAGGTGCAAGGTGAGAAGGTTTTTTATTTTTTTAAGGGATCCAATATTATATTTTGGATTCTTTTGTTTTTTAATGATATTTGTTTTTTTTTGGTTGATCACTAACCTTTTTGACTTGAGCAACATGGTGGTTTTGGTTGACCACCAACCATTTTGAGAATATAATCCCCCCATGAAGTTGTTGAAGACTATCTTGTTGTTTTATCAATGTGCTCCCCCCTTGAGGTGTAGAGAGTACCATTTTGGATTCATGTTCCAATTTCAAAAAGCATGTAGAATTAATGATCCCTGATCATGCCCAAAATCATTTGAAATAGTTATTTGAAATCAGTTTTATTTTTTCATTTCTCCATGCAAATGCATATTTACCTATGTCTAGACCAAATGGTAAGACTTATGCATCTTCCTTATTTGGTCATTCCATTTCCAAGAGCTTATCCAACCATAATGAACTGTCAGATTAACCTTCTTCTTATTTTGACACTTTTCTGAGATTATTTATCTTCCCACAATGAAGAAAATGATAGAGATCAAAACACTATGTCTCCAAGTTACCAACTCTATGACAATGTTGACACTTATTATCAATATTCTTAACTTATTCAATAAATACCACACTCGCAAAATGAACTAGTTTGGAGTAATCTAGGATATGAAAGTTGTTTCCTTTGTCATAACCTAAGCCATGTTGATTTTTGTCAAAGAGAAATTCTTCCTAAGTTCTAACAATGATCTTGGAAAGATCATTTTGTAATTATTGATGTTCTTCTTTTGTGTCTTCAATTTCACATTTGTTGTTGCTATTGTTTTCATTCTGTGCTTCTTCTTGTGACTGATATTCAACGGGACTTTCCTTCACCGATCCACTATATGATTCCATATCATGACTAGTTGATGAATCGTAATCCATCTCTTGTGTTGATTTTGTATCCAACATTAGGTCATGTGTATCACAAGTAGCATCAATGATATGCAACAAGCCTTTTGTGTCACAAGTTGCATCAACCTTTTGTATGATATCATCAGTATCACAAGTTGCAATAGCCTTTTGTGTTAGATCCTCAACATCACAAATTGCATCAACCTTTTGTATGAGGTCATTTATTGCATATTTTGTGTCAAACATGTCATCAATTTGTTTATGCTTTTGAATCAATTTCATCTCAAGTTATTCAACCAATTGATTCTTTATATCATTTTGATTCTAAAGATCAATAATCCAATTATGCAATTCATGTTTGTAGTCTTGTAATTCCTTGATTTCTTGAGAAGCAATTTGTAAATGCTTTCTTTCTTTACCCATTTGTTATTTCTCGCTCGCTCACTTGTCATGCTTGCTTGTACTCGCTAGGTTTCACTTGTTTCTTTTATATTACACTCACTTGATTTTATGTCACCTTAGGGTGTCAATTACTATCGATCATGCATCCTAAAGTGTGATTACAATGACTTAATTTTAATGACTCTCTTGACCTCCTTATTGAAATTTTGAAAGCAAGTCATGATAATAATTTTCACACTTAACTTTAAAAGGGTTTTGCAAATTTACCCTTTATACAATTCAATGCTCAGATTCAATGGTTTATCCTTTAATTCATGAATCAAAAAAATGTTATTCTTGATGGATTTACAATTTTCCACTTGGTCTCGAATATTTGAAATGAAACATGACCTTTTGCCAATTTATAAAGATGGTAAGTTTTAGAAGACTTCAATGGACTTTATTGTTGCAATCACTATTGCACTTCATGAGTGCATGAGCATTGTGTGACACAAAATACCATCAAGTTTCTAAAAAACATACACAAGTACACACAAATACACAATATTCCTTAGACCCCCTTATTCCAATTTCAAGTTAGGTCTAGGACATATAAGCCAAATCAAATGATCCTCTTTTATTTTTATTAGACTTCTTACAATTAATTCTTAACACTTAGAATGATTCTCTTTTCAATTACAACCTATCCTTTGTAACCTTTCAAAAATATTTAAATCTCCAATCGTCTTTTTTTTTTATGAAGGATTCTCCTTTTCAATGAAAATATAAAAGACCTTCTTTACAAATCTTTTTACTCGAAAAATAATTTACTCACGGAATAAATTAGAGCAAATGGATAAAATACTCCCAAATACCACTGAATCCAAATGAATCCCAAATTACATCAAAGTGTCCAACACCCAAAATTTTCCTCTCTATAACTGCACTTTGTTTTATATCAAACAAAAGACATCTTTTTTTTTTCTGTTACCAAAAGTATTTGATAACCATGACCACTTTTTAAATTCAAGAACTGGTTCATGGAAGTGTGCCCGAACGAGGACCTCCACTGTATGTATTTAATTGAAATGTGATATTTGATAATTCTCTTTTTATGTTTTTCACATTAAAATATATTCACAAAATATAAAACAATTTATTATAATAATATAAATGAGATGTATAATATTAATATTTATGATTTAAAATAACAATAATTAGAAAAAGAATTGTAAACATTAATAAAGCAATGATTTCTAAGTATCATTACATATTTATTTTTTAATTAAAAATTAAAAAAATAATTTTAAACATAACAAAATATAAATTTTTAATCATTAAAAAAATTATATTCTTATAAAATGTGGTTTTTTAATCACTTTTCATTATTTAATAATTTTTTTTTAATTAAAAATAATAAAATATGAAAATTTTAATTATTAAAATATATGCATTTTTATTTATAAATTTTTTATATTATGCACAAACATTATAAAATTTTAGCACATGTTTTTTTTATTTTTTCTTGTCTATTAATACCTCTAAGTTTGCATTGTGAAATTGAATTCATATCAACGAATGAAACTAAATTTCCCAAAAATTATTGAAAACTCACACGTCATCTTTCATCATATCCACCTAAGTGTTATTTTATATGTTAATGCAATCACTTGAAATCAAATCAATGGATCATTAGTATTAAATCAAGTTTTTCACACATTTCTTTTAATAATATAAAGATGGAATTTTTTATTTTTTCCTTCTCTATTAAGACCTCTAAGTTAGCATTGTGAAATTGAATTCAAACCAACCCATGAAATTAAATTTCCCAAAAATTGTTGAAAACTCACACGTCATCTATCATCATATCCACCCAAGTGTTATTTTATATGTTAATACAATCACTCGAAATCAAATCAATGGATTATTAGTATTAGATTAAGTTTTTCACACATTTCTTTTGATAATATAAAGATGGAATTTGTTTTAAGAAACATTGTTGTATATCTTTGTGGTGAATATTGTCTTTATGGTGAATTGATGTGGTGAATATTTTATCTCTGCGGTCATCTGCTATGAATACATAGTCATAGAATTAAAAATATAATATATCTTTGCAGTGAATCTTATCTCTACAATCAATTGATGTGGTGAATACATTCGACATGACTATGTTGTGGTAAATCTCATCTGAGGTAACTAAATCTCTATAGTAAATTGATGTGGTGAATACATTCTATGGGCCTACGGTGAATTTGGTCTATGATAGAATATGGTCTGTAGTAAATATGATCTACAGTAACTAAATTTTGTTAGTGACAATTAAATATGAGTAATTCACCAGTGATACCTAAACCTAAGAGAGGAAGGCTTAACAAAGTATCCCTAGATAATGTGCATGGATATATATAATCAATAGAAAAATGTAGAGAAGAGAGAGAAGCCAAACTTCAATGCGAGTTAGTAGAAATGCTTCAAAGTGACTTAGTAGCAATGCTTGATAATAAATTTAGATCCTTTGAAGATAATATTTAGAGACATATAGAAAATAAACTATTAAAGGGTTTGAGACTCAGATGAGGAAAATTGAGGCTACATTACAAGAAATAGAAAAAAAGAAACCAAGAACAAAAATAATCAAGGCAGGAAGAGGAGGTCGAAGAAAATAGCAATCTTAAGGACAAGATTAAAGAGATAGAAGAAAACCTAATTAACAATTTGGTCCTAAGTAGTGTGGAACACAAATTGGATATCAAACCTATCAAAGAGAAAATGAATAATCTCATAGAGTTAGACCATGAGCTTAACAAAAGCGCCTTGAACCTCATAATGTTTTGTATAAAAGAACCAAAATATGAGGAATCATTAACAATAGTCAAAGAGGAATTAAAAAAAAATCACAAATTGAAACAACTTGCCTTATCAAAGAAAAAAGGCTGGTAAAAATATTTGAACATAAATATAGGTTGATTCAAGTTATGGTAAGCTCTAATGTCCATAAATATGACATACTTAGTAAAACTCTGAGCTTAAAAGGGTCTAGAATAATTATAAATGAATACCTCATTCCAAAAGATCAAGCTAAATTAAGGGAGGAGCTTCAAAATGTAATGAAATTCATAAAGGAAGGAAAATGGGAAATAATTAAGAACCAAAAAACTATTATTAGGGATAGAGGCCAAAATGATAACAATAAATAGAAATTTGAGACACTTCGAGCCCTTTCTTGGAATTGTTGGGGATTTCCCTAGAACAAAGAGCCTATATTAAGTTGGATCCCAAGTGAAATTAATATTATATTTTTGGTTGAAACTTGGGAGAATGAGGAATCTAAGGTCCCCAACATAGATGAATTTATGTTGTGGTTAGCATGGAACAAGAAATCCTCCCATAAAGGGGTTGGAGGCATAGATTATTACATAATAACAAACATTTATCCTCACATTCATCTTCATAAAAAATACCCTCTCAATCAGTTCATTTGGATGGAGATTTTAGATATCAATGCTAAGAAGATGTATATAACAGTTTATTATTTTGTACCTCTTAATTCTACGTTTTATACAAAAAAAAATATAGATAAAAATTTTGGCTTTAAAAGATTAGAACAAGATATTTACAGTCTAAGAAATAAAGGTAGTATCCTCCTGCTAGGAGACTTTAATTCTATAACTGCAACTAATCAAGATATTATCATAAACAATGATTCCAACCCTAATACTCTGTGGCTAGACGAGGACCGAGAATTTTTATGGTATTTAGCTAATAGATACAAGAGAAATTCAAAATAATTGACTGGGAATTTATATGGTATTGAGCTAATCAAGATTTGTAGTTCTCAAGATCTAATGATTTTCAATGATATAATTAAGTGGCTGAAATCTAACCAGATGACTTGTATCCATGGGCTGGGTAGTAGTGTTGTGGATTATGTGATATCAGATATCCCTATTTACAACCAAATAGTAAATTTTGACCTTTTAAACGACCATGACCCTGACTTTGATCATAGACCTTTAACTCTAACTCTAAACTTTATCATGCACAAAACGCCCTTGAAGATAACTTTGGTAACCAAAGGCATATTCTTTTTGACAAAAATAAAGTTGATGTCTTCTTAAAGGACTTAAACACGGAATCAAATCTTCTATCATATAAGAACAATATTGAATACATCTATCATAATTTTACAACAACCCTCTCTACCTCCATAAAAAAAAAATTCTATCAAAGTGTTGTGTAAAAATAAGAATATAATTGCCAACCCTTGATATGATAACACGTGTAAACTTGCTAGAAAATCCATTAGGGATGCCTATAATGAGTCCTTGAAATAAGATAAGATTAATAGATACAAATCCCTAATTAAAAGGAAAAAATGCACTACATAAATAGAAAGCAAGAGAAACTTTAGCACCTTTCTAAGCTAGATCCAAAGAAATTTTGGAGGAAATTTTTGACTTGTCAAACTAAAGAAAATTATATGATTCCCATGATAGACTGGAATTCCTACCTTAAAAATATTTACGAATCTTGTAATGTCCTCGAAAAAATTCCAAAGTTTTCTACAAAAGATGATGTTTTTTCTATAGAAGACATAAAGGTTGGGGTTAAGCAACTCGCAAAAGGGAAATCTAAGGATATTGAGGGATACCAAGATAAAATATTAAAAATTGGAGAGCCTATTTTGATCCCTCACATACACAAGCTCTTCAATTTAGTAGTCAATCAAGGATTCCCTAAACCTTGGAGTCAAAGCCTCATTTTACGTATTTTTAAAACTGGGGATAAAATGAATCGCTCTAATTATAGGACCATTATGATTAGCCCCATTTTAGCCAAGATATATGGAATTATTTTGGAAAAGAAGATAATCATATGGCTAGAAAGCCATTGAAAAAGAGATAAAGGTCGGGCCAATTTTAGAGATTATCATTTAATTGTGGAACACCTTATCACACTTAGGACCAATGCAAAGGAGTGTCGAAACAATAAAACCAAGCTCCTTTGTTGTTTCATTGACTTTAGGAAAGCATTTGACATTGTGCCTAGGATGAACATTTGGAATAGGTTAGAAGAACTAAAAGTTCCCTCTAGGTTGAGAGTTGTTGTTGTAAGGTTGTATAATAAAATTATTAACAAGTTTAGGAGCACTAAGGGTTGGTAAGAAGAAATTATTGCAATATATGAGTCAAGCAAAGTTTTCCCCTATCCCCTACCATTTGTAATATCCCAGTTAGGAAAAATAATATAAATTTGTTAAGGATAGTTGTAAGGCTTAGTGATTTTGTTCAATTGTTTTTGTCAAACTACTTGACTAACCCTTCAAAACCCTCACTCTCACTCCCTCTTTTATGTTGCTATATGTTTGTGACTGTGTGTGAAATTTTAATAACACTATATCACAATACCCATCCCACTGTGATCTTCTAATGTTGTTGTTATATGTTGAATATTTCTGCGGTTTGTATTTTTTTGTGTCTCTTTGATGGATAAGAAAGCTCATACATACATAAATTTTCCAAAGAGAAATGAATAATGAAAATAGATCATAACAACAAAATATTCAATACAACTTTGAAAACATAGATAACACACCAAAAATGTTATTCCATTAATATGTTGACCTCTGTATATTAGATCTATAATAGAAATGGGTAGTATGTGTCATGGATGGTTGAAGAACTGGAATGGAATTTCCCAGGATGCTAACATACACAGGTGTTATGATATTTTTTCTCACGGGGATCTCAATGAACATATTAGTAATATCTCCCTAGGATTGGCCTAGCAACCCTAGACAGGAGTGGGATAGATTTCCTATGGTTCTCCTAGAAACAAGCAATAAGATCACACACAAAGAATTTGGGAGAATGACATACATTTTCGTGAAGGTTGTCCTTAGTGTATTCTTGGTTGTTGTAGTCCTGAAGTTTCAGCTCCATCTTCTACAACCTGCTTCATGGACACCAAAGACAAAACAATACCATTCTACTTTGTCTTACTAGTGTTAGAATCCTATATCTAGGTTGGATATAACCTAATATATAACAAGATAAACCATATCTGAATATTTATGTATCAAAGACAAAAATTCATGGGGAAAATCAAATGATCTATTAATGAAACAAAAGAAAATTATATCAAGACATACCTCAAGGGATGATGTAAGCTTATTTAGTCTTCTTGCACCTTGCCTCTCTTTGTAACTCCTTGGTTAGGCTAGGATCACCAAGTTCTGGCTGATACCTTTGTAGTTGGACAACATAACATTACTCTGAATTCTTCCTTCCCTTTCCCAAGGCTTGCCTTTATTATATATCTCTTGGAGGAGGTTTGGGAGAGGCTTCTATATATTCTAAAGGCCACTAGAGACTTGAATGATGTGAGTTCCTAGGCCTTTGACACAAATATACAACTCATCCTTCGCCCCACACCTCGTAAATCCTCAATTCTAGAAGTATGACAGTGCCTCACATGACAAGCCACTGGTGTCCAATGAGGGCCTCTCTTATTGTCCACTAGGTGACCCACGAGGATTCCAAAAAGGCCTCAAAAAGGGTTCAATCTTTGTGAAAAAGATGTATTTGGGATTCTATCCTGTGATGGCTTCATTTCTGGCCTATAGGGTCGAAATTAAGGCTATAATAGATGCCCCCTAATGTGTGAGGTCAGGAAAGGAGTGTATGGCTGAAATATATTACAATAAATTCCATGTGAGGTAGCGCAAGGAGAGATCAAAGGAGGATTGGAAACCAAAGAAGTCCTGCAATCAAACACCAAGAATGAGTATAAATAGACCAATCCCCTAGGTAGACATACTCATACTCATAATGAGCATGACCTCCAAACAATACACTACGGATCCATGAAATGAAGTGCTAGCCCATGGAAATGAAAGAATACACAGTGGATCTATGTCATCAATGAGACCGTAGCCACGAGACAATACAATGTGGATCTACATCATGAACGCGATCATAGCCACCAACAAATATAATGTGGATCTATGTCAGGAACATAATCATAGCCACTAGTAGATACAATGTGGATCTATGCCAAAACATATAGATATCAAGAAGACCATGAGCATTGAGGAGAGTGTCCCCAAAGTCTTCATATACAAGTGACATACTCCATCGCAACTTGGGAGGGGATGTTGTAAAGGAATTATGTGACCCCAAACCCAAGGTATTTTTCTCAAACCCTGACGATACAAATATACATCATGTGAATATATGGGTTGATGTTGAGCATGGTAGAAATTGTCTGATTACCAATCATTGAGGAATATCGTTAATATATGTGAGGGGATCCATCGATGTTGAATATGACCCCAAGGTACCTAGTAAAATCTAGTGAGTGTGAATAGAGGATCGGATGTTGAGCATTCATAGAATCAATCAATTAGGAGTCAATTATCAAAACTCATTTTCAATCATGAGGAGGCCTTCCACTAATGATTGCAAGCTCCAAGGTACTAGTTGTTTTCTAGATCGCTCTCCTAGATAATGTATAGAAATCAATAGGAAGAGATCCATCAAAGGAGGGCCTTGATGTATCCCCCATCAATTGACATTAAACATACACCGAGAGATGATGTGAAGAGAAAGTACCACTAAGTACAATTGACACAGGGATGGCTGACTCGAAAAGTCAACAAAATAGAAGATGGTTGACTCAGTATTAAAATTCCCTTAAAAATATAGCACAACACAATGGTGACTTTGTAGAAAGACACATGAGATGGATGAATATAGTGCAACAATGCAGGAAGCATTGAAGCACTCTCCATGATGAATGGAAGAGTAACCAATCGAAGGAGTATCTCTAACTCAAATTACTGGGACGGTTCCTAGGAAATATACAACCCAACTGAATGATGATGAATCAAACATGTGACATGTTCAAGGATGACTCAACTTACACTGCCATTTAAAGAATATACCAATGGTGAAAATCCCCACTCTTTTTATTTTTTATTTTATTTTATTTTATGTCTCTTTCATGATTTAATGATCATGAAAGAATGAAACAAGTATGCTCAGTCTCCTTCATGGTTTAACGAGCACAAAATAATGACATAAGTAAGCTCGACACCTTTTTTTGTTTCCTTTTACGAGTCTGGAAAATAGATAAAAGTATACTTAGTGGGAGAGAATGAGTGGCTTAACAACATGCTCCTATGTTTCTAGAACATGGAACCGATATCCACTCTTAGCAACTGCAAATGGTACTGGAAAGTGAGATCCACTCTTATCAGTTGTTCTCTCCCTAGGTAGGTGGATGTAAAACCGAGGCCAAATAATGCAAGAGGTTGATGGTCAAGATTACTCCATAGTGGTGACCGGGATATAAGAAAATAGTGGCGCGGCGGCAGGAGGCATGACATGAGTAAAAATGCATAGGAGAAAATTAAGAAACATAAAAAAGAAATTGGGAACCCCCACTTGATGTGGAAAAAATATAGACTAAGAGAGAAAAATAAGGCTCGATCTTCAAGTCATGATGGGGCTAAAGGAGGGCTCCTAGGCCTACGGGAAAATGTAGCATGGGAACTGAATGTCAAGTTGGGTGCTAACTATGGAACTCATGAATGGTACGCACTACCAAACCCATTATGGCATGCAACAACAATGGATAATGTCAAAACAAGTTGGGATCGAAACTAACGTGTTGAACGGGCAGCATGGGTGATTAATAATGCAAAGAGGAAATGTAGGGAAAGACCTATCCCTATATGTCATTTTAGGGAACATGTACCTCAATGTTAGTGGAAGTCTTCATATTTGTAAAAACATTCCTTAGAATCCTGTCAAGCACATGTTAACTAGATTCTAAGGTCAAAACACATAGTGAAATCTCAAAAAAGAATAATTTTTTAATTTTTAGGATATGATATATCCAAAACAAAAGCACCCACACCACACACCTATGTACAAGGCACTACACATATTGATGGTTTAAAAAAATTAGATCTTATTGCAAGGCTCAAGCCAAGGATTTTTTCATAACAAATGAACTCATGTGCTGATGTTAGCATCATATGGATCACCATGTTGGGGCCATACCACCTAGGATCGAATTTTCACATACAAAGATACTCATTGTGAGTAGTCTCGCAAGCTAGGGAAGCTCTTTGACGGGCTCCATCAATACATAAAGAGTGTACAAAAATGTGAATCTTCGATGGAAGGGGAAGTAGATAATTCGGTGGCAAGTTCTAAAATAGATAACCAAGGAAGAAAAGGGTCAATACTAGGGGTTTCACTAGGTGTTCCAACAAATTCCCCCAGTCATGGATTGAATCTCATCATGCTAAATCTCATGGGTTCCAAACTAGAGAGGATGGATTATTGATGTTGCACATATTCCATGGGCTTATCTATGGAATCCATGACTTCCAAGATGGCATTTTCAAAAGGAAACTCAAAATCAAGGGAGTCATGTGAACTTGGATAGTCAACAACCCGTACGAGAGGAGTAGGTGGATAACACTCCATATGAGGATGGAGTTGCTGACCAATATCAAAATATGTTGATGGAATCATCAAATCGACAATCTAAACCATGGTGAGCGGCATGGTTTCTCCAGATGATTCAACATCCATAGAACAAGGTACCACCCAAGGATCGAAATACCCAACGGATCCACTGGTAGATGAGGATATCATGTTGATGGGGGTGATTATTATAGTAGGATATGGTGGGGGAAGGGAGAATATACCCATAAGAAAAGGATATTTGAACATCCTCACACCAACGTTTAGAGACGACTATGTGGTATCACCGACAAAGGGTACATTAGACCCTGCATTGGATACAAGGTTTGGGGTACAAAACCCAATTTGATCGATGGTAATGATTTTCCCTTGTTGAGGGAAATGTAGGACCCTAAATATTGACGAAACAACTGTAGTCATCTCGTAGAACCAAGTGCTTCCGAGTAATAGATTGCTCTCAAGTGGTGTGTCGATGACCTCCATGGTGACAAAGACAGTCTTACCACCTAACTCGATGGGTAAGGAAGTGATTATTCCATGGGGTTGGAACATGTGTCCATCGAAGGATTTTAGAATTGTGGCAGACATATCAAGATTAGGAAATCCAAAGGCTTTCCAACAAGAAATAAACATGATGCAAGTTGAGGCTCCTTCATCAACAATAGTTCAAAATATTTCTTTACCCACCATTCACACTTTAATCTGGAAGGCTACTTTATGGGAGTTCCTATGAGTCACCTGATATGAATCAAAGTTCATCAAGCTTGACTCTGAGGAATCAACCCCATCTATGTCTGTTAAGAACCAAACATCAATATAGCATAGAAAAACCTCAGGAAAAGTACTCAACGCCTTGAAAAAGAGATAATTTCAGATAATAAGCCTCTTCGAGGGGGCAACCTCC
>JZKD02S1119045.1:216534-235604 GCA_000966675.3 Picea glauca | reverse complement strand
TCAAATATACCCCAAAAAGAGGATGGGAAAAGTATTTTCTTTATTGGCAGCATAATGAGTTGCCCTTGGATAAAGCACATCTGTCCATTTGATTATCAGACTATGGGATGTAGTATGACCTTAGGAATCTTTTCTTGCTATATAGAGTTGTGTCCTCCACCGTTTGGTTACTCTTCCAAACATATGGAGAGTTTGCATTGCCTCCTGCTTCGTAGACTTACGATTAACATATATGCTGCCTGAGTCTTATCACTTGTCGTGTTGTTTTCCAAGGGAAGTTTGTCACTAAGCCTGATTCGGCCCCTCTACAATATGTCTCTTGTCCGCATACCCGGCCATACTGAACTTCCTATCAATTCCTTGTTCGAAATCACTGAAGCCTTCAGTCCGATCATCAAGATTATCAAGTCCATAACCGACGAGCCATCGAAGACCTCTGGGTAGTGCAGTCATACACTCATATTACACTCCTACCCGAGTTATTAGAAGATTTTGAAGTTGCTTCTCGAGATCTGAAGTACAACCATCAGGCCGAATCAGCTTCTGGAAGATGGATACTCTATATGTATATCTTTCTAATTTCGAGATGTAGCTCCGCTGTGTATTATTCGCAGCTACTCTTTATAGTTATTTGACATGGATCTATAGTGTATTTGATTGGTAGCCATGGTTCTATTTTATCCCAAGCATGGGTATGCCCCCCTCAGTGAGACATTTGTTATTTTACAGATGACACCTCCTGGTTCTTGATCCTTGGGCTCACTCATTCAACACATCAGTAAAGATTGGTAAAAGATTGGTAATGTATTTTAGCCATCAGATGCTCTTCTGACCTCACACATTAGGGGGCATCTGTTATAACCCTAAATTTCACCACAGATGTTTACCTGGCATTAGGCCAACTCATATCCCTTCATTGCCAAAACATCTATTGAACAAACTCCTTGGAAATCCTCTTGTGTCAAGGCCCAGGCGCCCTAACCCATTAATGCATGCGTGTGCACGCTGGCTAGCTCACTACATCCCACGTGTACCTAACAAAGCATGAAAAGAGAAAATTTAGCGACGAAACAAAAGGCTATGGGTCAGTTAACTGAAACTCTCGTCCATGCATGGCCGAGGGTTCATCCAAAACCCTAGCTCCTTCTAGCCTATAAAAGAAGGGGTAGGGGTACCATTTGGAGGAGGAAAAATATAGTGAAGAAACTCTGCCCATTTTCCAAATCCATTGTCCCAACCCTTTAGCATTTCCTCAAGCCAAAGGAGAATTAATGCAAAGCAGTTGGAGGACAGAAGAGGAGGATCCCAGGATCAGGATCAAGGAGTGGTGGCCGGTCTCGAATTTGATTGTAAGTTGATTCATTTTTCAAATAATAAAAAGAATAATTTTCCCGTCCCAATGCATGAGTTATCTATGTTTTGTTTAATTTATGCTTAATTTCTAACCCTCAAGTAGAAAAGTAGCATGCATGCATAGTTGTTTGTCTTGATTGCAGGTTATCTTTGGAAGGAGCAGCGCAAGCAAGCGGTTAAAGTGCAATGGAGGATCTACACCAAACATTAGTAACAAGGTTAGTAGTTCCTTTCCATGCATGTATTGTGAAAGAGGGGTTTAAGTTTTGGGTGGTAGGTTAAAAAGTAATTTCTTTAGGCCAAAATATGCATGCAAGTCTGACCCTAGTTTGCTAATCCGTAGGGTATTTTTCCCAACAACAATCATTCCTGGGGAACTGGTGAGTAGGGTGGTATTCCCCACAAATCGTGTAGGGAAAATGACTCTTGTTGTTTTCCTTATTGCCTCCATCCTGGGTGTTTTTGGTGGAGGAAATACCTTTCTCATTATTGAAATTCTTCCTCTTGTTCTTCTTTTTCTTACCTCTAGTTTTGTCAGGATTAATCGGTTGCATGGACTGCACCAAATTCACCTCGAAGGTTTGAGAAGGGATTGCAACAGTTTGAGAATTAGTGCTATCAACTGACGGATGAGAATTAATGTACATTTGACCCATATAATCAACTAACTGGTTCACAGATGCGTGTGAAACAAGACCAATCACACCATTGGCATATGGTTTGGGTTTTCTTGGATCAATTGACGGGTGAGGAACATTTAGGATGATGTCATATAGAGTACCCGACTGAGAAAACCCTGGTGGCTGCCCCGACCATAGCTACATCCAAGAAAATGGGTGGTAAGAGGGACTTGGTAAACCACTATGTTAGGTGCTTGTCCGAAATCTAAGTCTTAATCATCTTACACCATCTCCTCCACTCATGTATATGATTTAATATGTGAGTGGAATTGTCTTGACACAGTGAACTCAAGAGCTCTAGTCCTATCTCATACCAAATAGGAAATTTATAGTGCGTTAAAAACACCATAGCTAGGTCATTGAAGGTTATAAAAGAGCCACCTTTAAGTTCAAAGTACCATTTGGCAGCGGATCCTGTAAGGGATCTCTGGAAAAGATGCAACCTTACACTATCATTCATTAACAAATTGGATGAACACACCAAGTGGTAAGTCATGATATGTGTAGAGGAGTCCTCTCATGGATTTATGTGAAACTTAGGAATGTTTGATGGTAGCTTGGATGGCATTATCATCCATGATGGGTAATGGGAAACATGGTCATTTGTTAACTGAGACAAATATGGTAAATCAAGCATCATGAAGAAAGGCAATGGTGAAAATGAAGACTGGGAGGTAGGTGAAGTCTTTGTTGTCCCAGATGGACCGTGTGGTCCCCCTATGTTGGTACTACTGGAGGATTGGGGATCTCTTGAAGAGTGAGTGCCTGCAAGGATGGTGGCACCTTCAATAGTAAGACTACTCTCGAAACCAAAAAATCCCCCAAGGGTGTTTCCCCGAAGGGGAAATGTGGACCCTCTTGGAAATATGTTCCCAAATTTGGTCCTAAGGAAGAAACCCCTAGGACCATATGTTGACACAAAAGGAAAACCTCCCCATGGTGAAAATTGTTCCCCAAGGGACGTAGCCCGAGGGAGTGGTGTGATAACCCAAGGAAAGTTGAAACCAATAGATGTAATATTGCCCCTAGAATGGCTAGGGATATCCCCAAAACCACTAGGCATACTCCATCCAAAAGGTACACCTAGTACAACTAATGATGTCAGGCCACTCATTGGATTAACGGAGGTGGAAGGAGTTCCACTCCCCATGCTAAAACCAAATCTCGACCTCCCACTAGAAAATAATTCGGAAGTGGGAATTGATGTGGAAGGGATGGGTGTCAGGATGTTAGATATACTAAAATATGGATTTGATGACACATGGGTGTTAGGATGTTAAATATACTAAAATATGGATTTGATGACACAGAGGGTGTCCCCCAGATCAAGGAACCAAACTGAAATGGTATGGATTGTGTAGGTCTAATGGAGTTAAGGGGTGGAAATGTATACATTACATGGATGCTTATGATGGGATTGTAGGCCCATCTACAATATTTGAAACACTAGGTCCTGACATGGTGGGAGGATGATTAGACAAATAAAAAGGCTCACTAAAAGTTTCCCTTACATGGACAGGTAAAGGGGCATCTAACTCAGTTAAAGGTGGATTGAAATTTGGTGGAGGATGTTCGTCTACCACCTCTACTTCAACCAAACCGATCTCATCAAACCAAAGATAATACCATTCAAATTATTTTTCACTTATGTCATGTCGCATTAGAGGCAGTTGCACCTCCATAATAGGATCAAGTACTCATAATCAACGAGACTAGTGTGGTAATTCAACCATGGTGAATAAACTATGTCACTAAAAAACAAAAATCAACCTATGTCTGACCTAGAATTAGACTCAAAGAGAACACCCCTAATCAAATATAGGAAAACAAAAAACAAACCAATTTGTTGAGGGGCCTTCTGAAAACCAACCCTATGGGGGGGGGGGGGGGGGGGTCAAGTCCCCCACAAGATTAGCTAGCAAAGGTGTGAGGAGAAATTATGATTATCTACACAAAACAACCCTGAACGGTGAAATTACTCTTTATTAAGGTGGGAAACCTCAGGGGGAACTAATATCCTGAATGAATGTCTTCCCCAGGTACCACATGCACACCCCACTTGCAGTCACCCATGTGGATCCCTAGGAAATGTCACTAAGGCTACCACCTAACAACCAATGGTCGGGTGAACAATCATAAGTACAATCACACATAAGGGAAGGGTAACTAATCCTGGATCTATGAAGGTGTTAACCAAAAAAAACCCCATACACGTAACAATCAAAGAAGTATTGCAAACACCAAGATAACGAGAGAGGGATAATATCCCTACTTTCCTCAATGCGACCTCGTGCTTAACTCCTATGTTAGAGGATGCTTCTGACACACTGGTTGGAATAATGTATTTTAATGCTCTTTAATGACTCCTAAGTTGAGTTCTATGGCCTTGGAGAGTTTACTCTCCAATCTTGTTCCAATTCCCTAAGCCTAGCTAATGTTGGTTCTCTATCAAAAGAAAAATGTCTAATTGATTTCAGAGTAAGTTTTTCTTTTTAATGGTTGTTTCTTAGGTCCAAATATAATGGATGAAACTTTAATGATGTGATGACTCTTGACCCAACCAAGCAATGCAAGAATGATGATGCAATTTCATTCTTTCCAATGAGCTCTAGCTATGGGAGGGAACAAGACTTTTCTTTTTCTTTGCCAAGTTCAAAAATAAATCTTTGCACACACCAAGCAACCAATCAACAAAACTGTATCTGAAACCAACCAATGCATCTAATGCACTTGACCACTAATGATTCAAAATAAAACCTAGCATGCAACAAACATTTTTTCTTTTTTATGTTTTTCCAATTGAAATGTAAAAATTCATGATCTATGCAAGAACACACAATGCAAATGGAAACCAACAAATTAGCAAGAAAAGGGTAGTGTGATATTGGTAGTGATTCCCCTTGGCACACTCCAATGTCTATATGAGATATCAACCAAAAACTCACAAGGAATATATGTTAACAATGTAAAACCCAATTGCAAAAGGAAAATAAACTAAATGCAACAATCAATCACCCAAAAATACAATTTCAGACCCCAAAGTTCACAAGTGCAATTATGAAAAGAGGTCTTAGAATGCTTCACAAGGGATGATCATAAAAAAAAAAATTTCATTTTATTTTCTATGTCATGAAAAAAATGATGAAAAATACCTCGAAAAATTAAGTTCTAAAGGTTCTCTTCCCCAAGAATAGGGACACTAGGATTCACAGCAAAAACCTAGAAAACTTTTCACAAAAAATGAACTTTTTTCGCACCCTAGAGGACCTTTTTTGTAGACCCTACAAGGGTACTCATGGGCTTCCTTCATTGGATGAGAGAGGATACTCTATTTTTATCCCTCTTGTAACCCACGATAATTAGTAATGGGACTTGCACCAGTTGTTTTGGCCTTGTGGGACATAGGCCTGTTAACCAATGAGGGGGCCTCACGAGACACCTATGGTGCAACCAGTGATGAGCTGCAAAATTTTTCTTTTTGAAATGGGTGGATTTGTTGCAGATCTTCAAGATATGGATCATATCTATCATATCTACTAGATATAGGCCCTATTATGACTGAATGGAATAAAACTCAAATGAAAATCACAGCAAGCAAAGGAAGAGGTAGGCAAGGAGACTTAACTAGAGAATAATTCTTCCCTAGTGGAGTCACCAATCTATTATGTTATTTTTTCTCACATGTCTCACTGAACAGATCAATAATATCTCCTTAGGATTGCAATAGAAATCCTAGACATGACTAGGATATATTTCCTATGGTTCTTCTAGAAACAAGCAATAACATCACACACAAGGAATTGGGAGAATGGCATACCTTTTCATGAAGGTATTGGATAGTTGATTTTGATAGTTGGTTGTCATTGATGTCAACCATTAGAGATTTATGTCAACCCTTCGATAAGTACAAAATCCCTAGAGATGTGGTTGATATTGATGGTGAGTTAGTTTTCATTGATGGAGTGGTTGATGTCAACAGATGTGATGGGTGCATTTGATGATGTCTACATGAAGCCCCAGAGGTGTGGTTATGGGACCTGAAGTTGATTGAATAATATGGACATGAAGGAAAGTGTAAATATAGGTGAGACACTCATATATGGATTGTCTTTGTTGTGCCATTTCCAATGATAGGTGGTGTTGAGCACTCAACACACCCTAAACGTTTTGTGAATTTTTTCTTTTGGGTACCACTTTGTCTTTCCTAATTTTAGTCAGTTGTGTAGGGATCAATGGGTTTTGTGTGTTGTTATGGTTTATTATCGATCACATTTGGTTTGGTTTGGAATTGTTTAATAGATTGACCTTTTCTCTAAGTAAACTTGGCATTTAGACTAAGTGTACACGGCTAAAAATTTGAGGCACGTGCCTATCATTGGTATCGGCGAAATCCGTGAGGAAAAATGCCCACATAAAAAAGATAATATCTGATCATCGATCACCAATGTATCATCAACATCGAAAAAATGGGAGAAAGGGTGCACCAATCGTTGATTCTTTCCTACAAAAAGGGTTTCTAAAAATCATCGATGTACAGTCGACTTCGGAGAAATCCGAGAGGTAAACCATCAACATAGGCATCACAAATATCCGATCGTTGATCACTGATGAATTTTCAAGATCGATGAACTTCAAGGGACAAAACTAAGAAACATTAACCGTCACAAATAGTCGATTGCCAATCGCCAATACATCGTCGACATCGACAGGATAGGACGTTGTAGCCAGGGATGTATGTCTAAAGAAAATCACTGATGCTGAAAAATGTTTCTCACGTAGAGGTTGAAATCAAAAAACACATGTCTTTGTTGTGTAAATAGTCTATATGACTCATTATTTTCCCTGCATCATCTTTTGAGGTTCCCCGTGTCATATCTGTACTTCCATCTCATCATTTGCACGTCATTTTTGTATGATAGTTTCGGTCGGCGTCAAATATTTTTCCTAAAGGTATCAATGAAACAATGTTTAAGAAAAACTGTCGAATTTGATTCACCCATTAACTATCGACAGGCTGATAGGTCACCAAATGTCAGGGTTTTTCATCAAACCTTCATCATGATACACCAAAAATCCTGGCCAATCCATGTTGTTGTTGCATTCAAAAGACCCTGCTATTTTTTCGACACTGATCATACAAGTTTCTTGTGAACATGAAAAGGCTTGGTAATTTGATGGGACACCCCTAGCTGAGGTAAGACAAGATCTGCGATTTGATGGATAAGTTAAATTTTCACATAATTTATACCACAACCCTGCATGCCGACCAACAAAAGAAATTTGAATTCTCCGATGAACTATGAAGTAAATCACTCCTACACCGCCATCCTACATTTCATTTAATTCTAAGCATGGTGCATATTCTGTGATAGATTGCGTAGATCGCATTTACAGTCCCAAATTTAAGACTTGATGCGACAAGGTAAGTATACATTCTGTTTAAATTTACAAGGTCATACCCAAACATGGTATTCTCTTCCAAAATCACTTATTCCCTTAAGTAGATGAAGGAGCGAGAGAAGGCATCGGGAAGGTTACATCCTGCTGTCTAACTTTGATTACTAGTAAGACCAAGTTAATTTCTTGCAAGCAAGAGGTAAGCATTGTATTTATAATTTATGCACTTGTGATTGCATCAATAACATTTGTGGAGGTTGTTTAGCTGCTCACTATAAAAAGAAATTATTTTTTGTAGAAAAATGCCTCCAATAAATCCAATGACTAGGCATTTTCCAACAACCCCTGAGATGAAGGAACCAGAAGTCGATGATGGATCTACACTGGGCGCTACAAGAGAGATTGATTTTGTCTCAAAGAAGGAATCAGTTATTTTCATATCTACCAAAAAGGATTTTATCCAACCTCCAGCATTCAGTGACACAGAGGCAAGAACCAGATCTAAAGTGGTGCTCCCATCTTGGGGAGACTTGCATAGAAAAACCAGTTAGGGGGATTACCCGAATTTCACACCTCACAGCGACCCATACGTCAAAATATTGGATGATCAAGTGTTCTCGAACATCAGGAGATCATATCTGCACAGGGTGGCTTGTCGGACCCCAGTTCTACCTTCCATCGAAACCTTAGGATGGATAATTGACCACATAGACACAGTGAAATGCATGGTCAACAATGAGGAGGGAGAATGTGTTTGTGTTTTTCTTCCATTTGTAGTACAAAAATACTACAAGCTGAGAGACCCAGAGGAACAGATAAATACAGACTTTGTGGTCAGATTTTATGAGTGCCATGATACTACCAAATTACTGGCCTCATGATGGAGGGAATACAATAAGTTCACAAACAGGAGAAATGGCTGGTATAGCATGGTAAATCTCAAAGAGCCCTACATGTATTTAATGGCTTTGTTTTGCCGATTATATGGAGAAAAGGATTGCTCAAAATTTTCAAAAGCTTGGATGCCCTTGGCATATACCATGGCAATTTTTGGGAGTAATTTCAATTGGGGAGCTATTGTTTCCAAACAACTAAGTATTAATCTCCTACAGGCCTGAATACCGAAGGAAGGAGAAGTTCCAATATTCTACATGAAATCCTACCTGCTAGACGTAATCTATGCAAGAAACGTTTCTACAAGTATGAATTTAAGCTGGCATATTGTCAAATTTCTTGTACATGTTTATTTCAGTATCTTATGGGAGAATAGGTAAAAAATATCGTATGCTATGATATGTGATGGATTCATATCCAGGATATAATTCATTATCTTTATAAGGGAATGCCCTAGGATTTTAGTGGCATCCAAAAAGATGATAGCTAAAGTTGGACACTGGTACTTCGAAGAGACAAGAACCTATATCAAAGTGTTCAGAGCTACTGGTGCACCCCACCTACTCCCTGTTCATTTCTCAGATCATCTCATATTGGGAGAGATTTGTTACCAGACCATTTTACAAGGTTATAATGCTTCCTTGGTAAAGGATAAGAGGAGAGATTTCATTCCCTATAATTTTCATATAGGATTTTATATTTTCAAAGACACTGCGCAGGAGAAACAAGAAGGGTTAAATCAGCTTGAGTATCGGTTCCCCATAGGCCCCTTTCACTAGCATGATACAAAGGGTTTAGTTCCCCAACATACATCGCAGGTTTCCTCCTATTGGGCATATGCTCATGATAGTTTTGAAGATGAAATATTTACCGAAGGCGCCTAGGACTGGGAGGAAGTGCTACATAGAAAGGCTAACCCAAACATGACCAAATTTAAAGCAATGACCTTGGATGAAGAAGTTGAGACTATAGAACACATTGCTTAAGAAGCCATTAGGATAAGAGATGAAAATTGAGCAAAAGAAGCAACTGAGGCACAAAGAAGGGGGATGTTGTTACTAGAATAAGTCGAAATATATATTGCAAGATTATGGGAAGATCCCCTACTCAACACTTTGATAGGACCTTTGAGAATCACTCTGGTAGGTACAAGCGAGGAGGTAGAACTCAATAATTCAAGTACAATCCCACCGGAAGAAAGTGTCGACCAAGAAAAAACTAGCCCTATGCCACCACAGGAAGTATCGTAGGTGACTACTACATTCAACAAAGGTCAGCAAGAGAATCAAGAGGGAT
This sequence comes from Picea glauca, assembly GCA_000966675.3. Taxonomy (NCBI): domain Eukaryota; kingdom Viridiplantae; phylum Streptophyta; class Pinopsida; order Pinales; family Pinaceae; genus Picea; species Picea glauca. The sequence goes on along the minus strand of JZKD02S1119045.1, from coordinate 225,984 downwards.
AGGTATTCCTACTATCCTCATAGATTTAATCACCATATATGACGATGAGGAAGGTTCATAAGACTTGTGCATAACTCTGGTACCAATCACACTAGAGGAGGAACCTGGGGAAACATCTGCTCCAACTTTTGATGTTTTTATCCCAAATACCCATAAAGGAAACCATGAGGCTAGGATCACTCTAGACCCATAAATTTATCGATCAATTGGGAACACAACCTCATAATGACAACTCCAAGAATGACTAGGGTGCTAGTGAATAAGAAGAAGAAATGGAGCAACCAGAAATCGGCACCTTAATGGTCAAACTCCTAACTAATGTCAATTCTTCACCTACTTCCCGAGCTAGGACAAAGAATTTGTCCATCGACAAGGACCAGTCAAAGGCCAAATCACCAGAGAATACATAAACCTCCCCTACTAAGGAATTGAAAGAACCTTCCATGGAACATCTCTATACGATAGGGAGCCTAGGAAGTACTTTGTCCTAGAGAGATCAACAGATTCCTTAACCTATAGATGAAGTCGTTGATATACAATAAATTGCGTATGAGATGAAAATGAAAGTTGTGATGAGAAGAACAATAAAAAAAATGAAGCTCACACTCGATAGCACACTTCTCATAACCACAGAGGAAAGGATGTTTGACAAAGAAAATGATAAGATGATTGAGCTAATTGGAGTAGGTATGGGCATAGTCGATTCTACTTTCGACAGAGAAAAAAGGGATGAACGGGAGGTGGATGCCATGAAGAAATAACTAGACCATTTGTGACATCAAGCAAAGTAATACCAAAATTCAACACAAGTGGTGGTACTCTTGAAGTGTGAATTATGAGAAATGTATGCACGATTCACAAGTGAAAGAGATCTCTTCACCAATCTCATAATTGATTTCCAGGAAGATACCCTCATGGGACTGTCCACCTATAAATATTTGTAGTGATGGTATGAAAAGGAACATCAAGCCTTAGAACGGATAGAATACATCAGCGAAGTGCAGAAGGGTCGAGATACATAAGAGCATGGAATCTGAGTGTTGATGGATAGAAACATTGTTTGAATAAGGAAGGTAGTTGAACATTGGGTAAGCATGGTCCAGGAACCTCAATGGAAAATGTAGGAAAGATGGGGAGAATGTGAGAAACATTGGGAAAAAATCAATCCGGAAATCAATATCATTGACCTACCAGAGTTTGGTCCACCGGAGGATTTCACTGATTTGCATGACATAGATAAACAACATGAAGAATGAGACTTGGCATGTGATGCAAAGATTTCACAGATTTCAAGCATGATTCTGGGTCAAGTGAAGAAGTTCAAGGAACCCCCAATTAAATCTCTTGCTATCCTACAATGCTTAAGTATCAAGCTAATAAAGTACAAGGAACAAGAAATAGAGATAAAGGAGGTCCTCTCCGCTCTGATGGATCAACACAAGTTTCCATATGCAAATACATGTGACGATCTCTTCTTCAAGTGGTCATATTACCAGAAGAAGAATCCACTTTAGTAAAACACTAGATGATCAAAGGAGAAGCAAAAGAGAATAGATAGATAAAATCCGCCATGTGGCGTTTTCTCAATTTAACACAACTTAGTAGATATTTTTATATTAGTTAATTTTTGTTACAAATAAGGGCATTGACCTTGGGCAAGGGGTCAATGGTTTCTGGAGAGAAAGACTTTTTTGGAATTTTGTAAGAGAACTATTTTTGTGCAATTTATTTTAAGTGAGAATTTTTGTTTAGAACCAAAGACACTTCTTTCATCTAAGGCGTGAATGTGATTGGACCAAGGGGGATTATTTCTATCTCCGGATTCAATATTTTATGCTGTATTGAGTAAGAGTTGTTGTATCTGTCATTTAAATTTATCTTATAAAAGTTGTAATAGTTATTTTACTCTAGTTGATGAATAGAAATCGATTGTGTTAACCTGTGATTGATAATAGAACATTGAAAATTACTTTTCGTGCACTAGCTTCTTGTCACGTGTATGTTTTCTTTCTATAATAGTTATCTCATAAAATGTTGAATGTCTACTAATCAAAATGTTATTAATGTTAGTTTGAAGTAGTTTATATCTTCTTCATCTGCATGCTAAGGTATAAAGGTTATCCTAAAACCTAGCCTTCCCCCCAACATACAATTTAACTTCCCTCTTCCATTTAGCTTAAGCTCTATCTTTATTTTATTATAAACATTAGAAAAGAACCAAAAAGAGAACTTCATAGCCTAAGGAAAGGTTTCACAGAAAAGACATATTTTTCAATCACGATTAAATCCCATCGATAATTCTAGCTAGATCACGAATATGGAGAACCTTACCACTCATCAAACGCTTACGAGTCTAATTGGGCATTTTAAGCGGGTTTGGTTCCTACTGTTGAGTTAAAGGGACCTCCGACCCCTAAACAAAATTAGCACTAGAAGGACGGCCTAAATGAATGCATGGATAACAACATTTCCAATAATATATTCCGCAAAGCCTATAGATTCAAAACAACCCACATGCATGGCTAGTCACTCTCAATACAACCCACATACAAAGAGTACTCCCGATACGAGTAACTCACCTCAACACGAAGATGAAGAACACATTCACCCTGAAATGCCTTACACTCTTCCCCACAAAGAGTTAAATAAGTTCAGAAGAATCACTAGAGCTTGCGTCTGACAGATCGAAGAATTACCCTTAGCTCCTTTACTTCCTTGAAGAAAACAAATAAGAAGATCAATTGTTGACACCCATGACCAGGTATTTGTGCACATGGTAGAAGACTTGATATATTTTACCCTCACAGAGATCAAAAAACCCCTTAATCTGATACCCGAAACACCAACTGGTAATTACTCTGAACCCAACAATTTTGAATCTGAAGAGGAAGGGTCTAACTTAGATCGCTCAGGTTCCAAATAAGAAGACATGGAGGATAATAATGATAAAAATGGAGAAAGGGGAGATCAACCTCAATATAACCAACCATGGTTGGAAAGAGATGCTCTAGAAATTCTAGGTCGGATGCATAACCTACCTAGACATCCAGAAAAATTGCTTCCTAAATTTGACCCTGAAGCATCTGGATTGTCCAAGGACCATATTAAGAAGTTCATATTAGCTATAAGGTTAATGTATGTACAACACGAAGATGTAGTGTGCAGAATTTTCCCTTATACCTTTGAAAATTTAGCCTCAACTTGGTATTTCAACCTACCAGTTGGTTCCATAACTAGCTGGACAAAGTTTCAAAAGGATTTATTGGACAAATTTGCTGAAGAAAATACCATAGGATATTTAATGGCTAACCTTTTCACCGCCACTATGAGTCCAAAAGAAAAGGTTAAATATTTCAACCAAATATTTACCACCATTTTGAACAAATTCCAACCCGAGGCTAAACCTACCCATAAATTGCAAATTGAAGTATACGCTAATGCTCTCCTAGCTTCTATTTCCATGTTAGTAAAAAGGGCTACCAAACATACTCTATCCAAAAATTTTGAAGAAGGTAAAATGATTGAATTCCAAATGAAAGGGTGAAAAGAAGGTCAGATCGCACTAATAAAAATGAAAACCAAACCTCTACCTAAGAGAGGACTTTTGTTAATAAGACCCCCGATAAAAAAAACAGAACAAGGTCCTAAGAAAGAAGGAGGGGATATAAAAAACCTGTAGCGGATGATAAAAAAAATATCCAATGAGATCATAGATATGATAAGGAGTGATGGGGAAGGAAGCCAAAATCAAAGATCGTATAAGACCTTTTTAAAAATAAATCCACCGTTCAAAGCTATAGAACCTCCCCTGACTAACCTAAATGTTGACTTAGGGAACATAGCATCTGACTCCTTTTGCACGTACCATCAAGAAAAACATTTAGAAAAGGATTGTCCCCAATGGTTGCATGCTATTAATCTAATGGCTAATTGATTCTTAGATGAATGCTCTCTAACCGAAAAACCCATTGGCTCAGAAATAGGTGTTATCGATCAAGAAAGTCAAGAACCATCTGAAGGAACTTCCATGTTGATATGGGATTTCGATCACCTGATATATTTCAACGACATTTTTGAGGTGCAAGGACCCCCGACTAAAATTATGGATATAAAAACAGGAAGTAAAAGTCAACCCGTCCAAAGTAATCTCACCACTACTCAATTATCTCGAGGAAATCAAGTGGTCGATCACCCCAAACCCCTATTTTCTTCTCAAAAAAATCCCACAAACATACACACACGGGAAGCTCCTAAGTTAGACTACAATGTGGTAGAAGACTTAAAAAATATGAAGGCCAATGTGTCTTTTATGGACATATGTGGGATCCCTCAGCAAAAGGATTTTTTGTTACATGCCTTAAAATTATTAGATACCCCTATAACAAGTAATGATAAAAGTGTGGTCCCATCTCTTACATATTTAACAAAGAAGCCAAGTGTGAATGCTTTTTATATAGAAAAAAGAGGAAGGCCTTTTGTTCCTCCTTTCCTTTTGACATTTGAGGTTTTCAACATAAATCTACATAATTTCCTAATCGATTCAAGGGCATCTTCAAATGTCATGCCATTGTCAATCTACAAGAAATTGAATGTAACCCCACTCAAAAGTGATAAACACGTTATACAATTATATAGGATTCAGGTAAAGATCATTGGAGAATTTAAATATGTCATTATCATAATTGCTACACACCCCAAATTTGTGCAAGTAATTGACATAGTCATAGTAGACATCCCAGAGGCCTATGGAATGCTATTTAGTCGAGACTGGTTTGAGAAATTAAATGGATACTATAGTACCAACTAGGCTCACCTTTGGTTTCCATTAAAAGGACATACACACATAATCGAGATTGACAAAGAAAGATACCTCAAACATACAGTGACTGATTTAGAGACCCCAAATGAACCCTCGTTGACAAAGTTCCTTGTTTTAGGAAACTACTCCTGTGATTCTGATTTCAGTAATTTCACACCTCACTTGTCTGACATACCTCCCACTCAAATATCTGAAATGAAATTTCAAGTAGACTTACTAGCAACCATAGAAGAAAGCATCCTCTATCACGATTCTCCAACAGGAGTAATAGAGAAGGAGGATGAAAGTGAAAAAATAGCTAGACATGAAGAAGTTAGGAATTATCCTACACAAATTTGGACGATGTACTTTGATGGTTCTAAATCGCAAGAAGGGTCGGGATTAGGATGTATCCTCATTGACCCAAAGGAAAAACAAAACTTATTATCCTACAGATTAGAATTTGAATGCACTAATAACACTGTTGAATATGAAGCTCTAGTTCAGGGACTAAAGAAGGCCATTGAATTAAACGTCAAAGAATTGAAAGTTTTTGGAGACTCTGGAATTATCGTTAGATAAGTAAATAATACTATCCATTTCAATTCACCACACTTGAGAAATTACCAACAAGAGGTACACAACATAATAGACAATTTTGAGGCCTTCAACATTACTGTTGTTCCCAGGACAAAAAATACTCCCACTGATTCTTTAGCCACTGCAACCTCAAGATTATTTCCTTTAGAATACTATGAAGCCTCAAGGTTTGCAATAGAACTTCTCTACAAACTGTCGGTGCCTAACAACATTTATAACTGGAAATTATTTGAAGGGGATGAAACTCAGGAAGTATTACCCGTCTTTGGAACCTATGATGCATCAATACCTACAGAACTTTTTAGATGCCAAGATTATCTTTCAGGCTAGACATTCTGCCTGGGTATCTAATTTGGTGTCTGTCAAGAAAAAGTCTGGGGAGATCCACCTATGTGTGGATTTCAAAAACCTTAACAGAGCATCAAAAAATGATAACTACCCAGTCCCAACTATGGAACAACTTTTATAGACCATATCCGGCTCTGAAATTTTTTCCCTTCTAGATTGTGTTGGCTCGGCAATTTGACATATTTTACATCATCAGTTGGTCTCTTTTTTAACCATTTCACCCTATCCTCACACTTGTTTATTATTCCTATTGTTTTATTTTCCCACACTTCTGAAGTTGATATGTTTAACAAGCTTAATGTTGTTAATTATTATAATTTCCTTTGTTTTTAATGATTTAGAAGTGGTTTAGACTAATCTTGCCAATGAAGGTTTGTGACAGTTCTGTTCCCACACTAGAACTCCATGTTTACCATGGACGCACACTGTTGGGGCCAAAATGAATAAATTGGTTTTGTTAGAAATACCTCCAACATACTTTGGTATTCATTATTTCACACCCAGGTCACATGTGTGGACCTCTAGCACGTGGTCAAAGGATGGGCCAAAATTGTGCTAGATTAGCAGCAACAAAATTCGACCTCTATTCCCGAGAAAATGAAGTAGAATATAGAAATTCTGGAACATGGGTTTTCTGCAGAATGCGTCCATTTAGATGAAACACAAGAAGATTTCCAAAATCATGAACAATCAAGGAGATATCGATGTTTTTCCAATCTAGGTTTGTCCAGATTTATAGTTGTGTCTGCCTTCTCCAATATTCTAGATGAATGGGTGTGTCCAACCAGCAAGGGAGACTGAATAAAGATATTCTCAACATTTTTATGTCATGTAAAATCATTTGTAATCATGTTTTTGTTATCTTTGCAAATCAAGATCAACTATAAAGAGGAAACCAAATATCGTGTAAGCTAATTATGATTAGACTGGGCTGATTTGAGGGAATTAGTTTTGATTCATCCCCTTGTTCTTTTTTTTGTATATATATACAACCATGGAGAAGAGGGAGGATTGGTATTGATGTAGGATGGAATTAGTATTGGAGAGCCATGTTTGAACATTTGTAATCCTTCATTTCATTCAATAAACATCAGTTGGTGATATTCTACCCATCTTTGAAGTACTCATTTAGTCTATAAGCTTTTTCACAACATGTGTTAGGTTTGCAGGCCCCCCCATCCTCTACATACGTTGTGCTACTTTCATTGTCTTTTAATTAGATAGTTCTTCGATAGATCTAATTCCTTAGAATACATTGTAGCGTGTTTCCTTTGTTTCCATTCATTGCATGTTGATTCATTTCGTGTAGTTTGTTAGCATAAGCTAGAATTGGCTTTCATTCCATATTTCTTGTGCTTTCATCTCAAAGCTTACAAGCCCAGGTTGATGATTTAATGTTTGGAATTTATACATATATTTCCACCAACATTTTTGGCACCGTTGTAACTTGTCGGGGAGGTGCTACAAAGGGATTAAAGCCTAGTTAGATAGGTTTCCTTTAGTTTACAAAGTTTGGGGGAGGGGAAGAAGTAACACAGGAGGTAAGAACCTACACGGTCACTATTGGGAGTTTCCCCAAAGCCTTGATTTTTCCTTTCATGCAAGTGTGTTGCCTTTAAATTACACATCTTGGGGGAGGGGAAGCAGTAAGGCGGGAGGTAAGAACCTACGTGGTCACTATTGGGAGTTTCCCCAAAGCTTTGACTATTCTTTTCATGCAAGTGTGTTGCCTTTAAATTACATAGATTGGGGGAGGGGAATAAGTAATACGAGAGGTAAGAAACTACGCAGTCACTATTGGGAGTTTCCCCAAAGCCTTTATTGTTCCTTTCATGAAAGTGTGTTTCCTTTCATACAAGTGTGGTGTGTAATATTTCATTTATCTCCTTGAAGTTTTAGTTTCCAGTTTGTGAGAATCCCATGTATTAGTCCATGTCTGAGACAAAGATTAGCAAATCATCCAGAAGAATGTAAAAATGCTCAAGCATTTGTTGAGCAAAGGAGGACATACCCCTGCAAGGATATTTTCAAATCATTGCTCACACTCTAGAGTTGCTACCAGGGATGAGTTTGTTTTTCAAGAAGAAGTTGCGGAACCAAAGACCCATGAACATAGTCCACATGAGGAGGATCTAGAAGTTTCATCCAGTAGCCCTTCTGAGAAGATAGAGGAAATCGAAGAACTATGGACCACACAATATGAAGAGAAAATACTAGAGCCAGAGATTGAGGAGTTTTTGGCATGTTTGTCAATAGATCGTTTGTGCACCACAGAGTGTGATAACCAGTTCTCAAAAGAGCCTCATGATATGTCAACCAGAGAGAGCCAAGGAAACAAGGACTACATTGAAGCTCGGTTCCAAACTATCATCAGGCCACAGTGCTCCTCCATCCTTCAACATTTCTTGGCATCATCTCCACAAGAGCCACTGGTTTCTCATGTCCAGACAACCATTGAGGTATCTTTTCTATATTTGGATATGAGTCTACTTATAAATCTGTTACGCACATGGCTTCACTGGAAATTTTCCTATACTTGAAAAAATCTTTCTCTTTTCTCAAGTAGGGTAGGACAATGAATAAATAACTACATATAGTTAGTGGTTAATTTTAAAATACAATGAAGCAACTCTTTTATGTTTTCCGAATAAGTGGGGAATGTCAACAGTTGACAAGGAAGCTTGTTGAAAAGAAGGAGGTCTCTCTTCACATGCTCGATCTCTGTTCTTAAGCAGGTTGCTCGCTAACAAACATCCTAAAGGAAACAACATGATTTTTTTTCTGGTACCAAGACTGCATACAAGCAATATATCAATAGTGTCCTAGCAGCCCATATGCATTCTTCAAATCCGGTCATGCACACTCAGATTTTCTGGATGGTCTTCAAAGCTCAAGTTCCTGCAAAAATAACTCAGAATTTAGATATGTAAGTGTCAACTCCAAGGGTGACTTGAGGTAATCATTTTTCTAATCCTTCTGATTTATTGAAAATGAAGGAAATTTATTGTAAATACAACGTTTCAAGCTTGTTATTCTACTCTACCACTTGTCCTTGCCACCTCTTTTCATAATACCACCAATACCCACTTATAACCCCACATGTGTCCCTTTTTTTTTTAAATTTGATTCCATCAAACCCTTAACCATTATGTCTTTTTCTCAACTGATGGTTGTGAAGTGTTGAATAAATGCACCTTTCTCCCTGCCCCTACAGAATTGTAAGTTGTGAAGGGAGGGATATAGGGGAAAGATAAAAAACATAGCAGGCGTGTTAATCTTCCAGGCTTAAAGGAAACTATTCAGTATGCATATATGGGATCAAGTGTCCTGTCCATTTTGCATATAACAATGAAAATCCTAGAGAAATTGGCATAGTTTTAATATCACATAGTGCAGTTACAGTCTACTAGTTTGCAACAACAATATATACATTTTGGGATCCCACTTACAACCTCACAAATCCAATTTTTTTTTGTAATATTGTCATCAACCTGTTGACGGTCGAAATTGACCATCCATCAACTGGAAGAGCAAGTCTGGTCCGGGGTTGTCTAAATAACCCAAGTCGTTTGGTATAACTCGTTCTGTTAGGTTTAATGGCTCCATTAGCCAATCTAAGAATCCTAAAAGAAACGAATAAAAGAGAGAAATAACTAACTAATTACTAAACACACTATATATATGTACATATGTTCAAATGTAAC
>JZKD02S1119045.1:196434-215574 GCA_000966675.3 Picea glauca | reverse complement strand
TTAGTTTTTTACAAAATCAAACAAATGATAGATAATTCTTTGATTATTATTATTTTGAAATGAGATGCAAAATGAAAAAAGAATTTAATTAATTAACATCACCAAATGATTTCATCAAAATGAGAAACCAACCAACATATTATTTGATGAAGTATTGAACACATTATTTAAAATAGTGAAACTTGTTAATGAGCAAAAGAATGAACACATAATCATAATTTAAACAAAAGTAAACATTCGATAAAAATTAATGTTTTTGTTTAAATTGAGATTTTTATGTTCATTTCTAACTTTTGACATATACTCTTGTAATGAATGTCTCAAACTATAGTGAATTTCTTAAGTTTGTCTCAAAGCAAGCCAAGGTATGAAATTGTTTGAAAAGGTTGATTCTGTAGCTCATTATAATTATCATGATTCGAATGGGGGGCCCTTTAAATTTTGTAAAAATATAGGGGGAGTTGTTGGGGACCAACACAACCATGAATTGGAAACAGAGTTACAAAGATTGTTGTTTCTCAAATGTTGGAACTGTTAATGTATTCAGTAAATGCATTTCTGTGTGCCTACGTGATTTTGGATATCATCTTGAGATATGGTAAGAGCATTTGGAGAGATTGCATTTTGGATCCTCATGGAAATTTCAACCTCATTCCCCTGTTTTTTTTATGTAGCAAAACAATTTCACATTGTATTTGTTATTCTCGGCTTGTTTCTACTCAATAGAAATTGAGTCTAATAAACTTGAGATGGCAGCAAATGCACTAGCAATACATTTCATTACAACAATCTCATACATTGTTTGATCTGCCCAATCCAGTTCTATTTATAGGTGTTCATGTGATCTAATTACATAGAAGATTCATTGACAGGTTGCATGGTACGATTCATTAGCTTGAATGTATAGCAATGTCACATTCGAGGATCACTCTATGAAAGGGGAATTCTTTTGTTTATAAATTGATTGGGAGATAGACATGGAACTTAATGTTTCAAAAATGGATATTCAATTGGTGTGAAATGTTGTGATGGGTAAACATTTTTGCACAATTATGGGAATTTTGACAAGGGTACATTTTATGAGTGGATTATCTATTGCTAGAAAGGCATCTGAAATGAATCTTCCATTGAAGCCTCAGATTCGAGAGAGCATCAACAGTTGATGGAAAAATATACAAATTCTATTATATATATATATATATATATATATATATATATATATATATATATATATATGGCCTAGTTTTTGTTGACAATTGCAGTCAATCACTATCTTTATAGAAAAGGGAAAGACTGATTTTGATATTTCTAGTAATGTGAATGATGTAGGGTTTTGTTGAATAAGTTATGAGTTAAATCCTTTGTGAAAGTTTTGAGGATGGATTTGCATGAGGACATGAAAATACATCAGTGGGGGGAAGATGTTCCATGACTTATTTATACCATATCCAGATGTTATTTGAAATTGTTGAATTTTAGGGGCAGCGTGTTGTCAACACCTTTTGACCAAAATGGTGTATCAACTAGTGCATTATTTAGCTTATTGGAAGCAATGATTTCAGTTCTTATTACTTGGACAATTTATGACAGTAATTTTTCAACACTACTTTCCATTATTGTCTCAAACTTGGCTTTTAGGTTACTACCACCATTTTCATAAGAAAATAATCTCAGAGAATTCAAATTTTTTTAGCATGGATGAAGGATGAATTTTGAACAGTATGTATGTTCCAAAATGACATCCTACAAGAAATTCAAAGTAGGTACGGGAATCCCAGAGTAAGTACGGGAATGATGTTGTAGCTGCATTTTTATTAAAAACTTATAGAGGAGAAATTGATTTTTTTAATATCTCCCAAACAGTGCATTGTTTGCCCATGAAATTTGGAACATATATGCATCAAGGTATGACAATACACCAAATTCCAATCAATTCCGGTTTGTATTCTTCAAGAAATTAGCCATTGAACTCTTCAACCATTTTTCCTTTTTCTTGAAATTTGTGCACCTGTTGGATTTGATTTTTGATGAGAAGCAACATAAGGATGACCTGAACAACCTCACAAAAGTTTATGGAAAACCAGTTTGTAGTTTGACAAATAAATCAATAGAAGTGACAACAAATTTTATAGTTTATTGCCTTTATCAATGTTGTTACAATCCCACTATGAGGGTCAAAATCTTTGCTTGAGTTTCTAAAGGAAAATATGTTGGGGGTTCATTCATGGAAAATATTATGTGAGGTTAGCTTGGGCATGCATGGATTTTTATTCTCAAGAAATCATGCGAAGCAATCTGGTTGTAGCAGTATTTGGAATGTGACTATTAGTTTAAGATGTATATACATAGATTATATATCCATAATTGTTCAAGATGTTACATGCACATGCACATAGGTGTTATTCAGTTAGCATGCTTGTTGTCCACAAATGAATGGTATATTTTCATAATGGAATAAGAAAGCAAGCTCACACATTTTTATCTTTACTTGGTATGAAGTATAGGGGCATATCCTTCTTGAGTTAATTGATGAAAATCACTGCATGAACTTGAATATGTATGATGATGTAGATTGGTTGCATGTTGCCCAGATTTCACATGGCTATCCATATTTTGTATCACATGTAGTTTGAAGTTGATGTCTACCAACGAAGGGTTTGAGCAGGGAGACATAAGGAAAGCTATTAGTGGATCTATTTTCATGGAAGGAAATGAAAACAACAATTTACAAGGTGGGCTTGACCAGTACCTAATTCCTTTGGCATGAGGACATGCAAATCCTTAGGTGTGGGAGAGATGTTGGCTGGCCAATTTCACATATTTTACATCATCGGTTGGTCTCTTTTTTAACAATTTCACCCTATCCTCACACCTGTTTATTATGCCTATTGTTGTATTTTCCCACACTTCTGAAGTTGATATGTTTAATAAGATTAATGTTGTTAATTATTATAATTTCCCTTGTTTTTAATGATTTAGAAGTGGTTTAGACTAATCTTACCAATGAAGGTTTGTGACAGTTCTATTCCCACACCAAACCTCCATGTTTTGCGTGGAAGCACACTGTTGGGGCCAAAATGAATAAATTGGTTTTGTTAGAAATACCTCTAGCATACTTTGGTGTTCATTATTTCACACCCAAGTCACATGTGTGGACCTCTAGCATGTGGTCAAAGGACAGGTCAAAATTGTGCCAGATTAGCAGCAACAGACTTCGACCTCTATTCCCGAGAAAATGAAGCAGAATATAAAAATTCTAGAACATGAGTTTTCTGCAGAATGTGTCCATTTAGCTGACATAGAGGCAGATTTCCAAAATCATGAACAATCAAGGAGATATCAGTGTTTTTCCAATCTAGGTTTGTCCAGATTTATAGTTGCGTCTGCCTTCTCCAATCTTCTGGATAAATGGGTGCGTCCAACCAACAAGGGAGACTGAATCAAGATATTCTCAACATTTTTATGTCATGTAAAATCATTTGTAATCATGTCTTGGTTATATTTTCAAACCAAAATCAACTATAAAGAGGAAACCAAATATCTTGTATGCTAATTATGCTTAGACGAGGCTGATTTGAGGGAATTAGTTTTAATCCATTGCCTTGTTCTTTTTTTGTATATATATACAACCATGGATAAGAGGGGGGATTGGTATTGATGTAGGATGGAATTAGTATTGGAGAGCCATACTTGAACATTTTTAATCCTTCATTTCATTCAATAAACATCAGCTGTTGATATTCTACCCGTCTTTGAAGTACTGATTTAGTCTGTAAGTTTTTTCACAGTGTGTGTTAGGATTGCAAGGGCCCCCATTTTCTACATATGCTTTGCTAATTTCATTGTATTTTAATTAGATAGTTTTTATATAGATATAATTCCTTAGAATACATTGCAGCATGTTTCCTTTCTTTCCATTCATTTCTTACTTATTCATTTACTGCAGTTTGTTAGCATAAGATAGAATTGGATTTCATTCCGCATTTCATGTGCTTGCATCTCAAAGCTTACGAGCCCCGGGTTGATGATTTAATGTCTAGAATTTATACATATATTTCCACCAACAGATGGTTTCTCAGGTTCCAACCAGGTTCTAGTTTCAGAGGAAGATTGTTTGAAGACTGCCTTCCAAACCAAGTAGGGAACATTCGCTTACAAATGAATTCCCTTTGGGTTGATTAATGCAGGGGAAACCTTCTAGAGGGCCATGGACGTAGATTTTTGGGGATTAATTAATAAATGTTTGGTATTCTATTTAGACAACGTAATAGTATATTCGAGGAACAAGGAAGACCACATTCAACATTTAACTCAGATTTTTCAAAGATGTAGGAAATGTGGAATATCCTTTAACCCTAAGAAAACCATATTTGGCGTAGAAGAAGAGAAATTATTAGGTCATGTTATATCTCAAGGAGGAATTAACATCAACCCTGAGTGGATAAAAGTGATAGCTCAACTACCCTTGCCACACAATAAAAAGGCCATGCAATCCTTCTTTGGGAAAATCAACTTTGTGAGTAAATTCCCTCCTGACTTCGCCGAAACTATTAAACCTTTACAAAAAATGATTCAAAAATATGCAGAGTTTAAATGGGATGAAGAAAGGAAAGAATCTTTTAACAAAATCAAAACCGCATTATCCCAAGCACCAGTACTCTGTAGCCCTGATTTCAACAAATATTTTTTCCTTTATACCTTTGCTTATGACCAATCATTGGCCACAATACTTACCTAGAAGGATGATGAAACAATGAAGCACTAGTTTCCTTTATTAGCACCAACCTCCAAGGAGTTGAGCTGAACTACCCTGCTATAGAAAAAAATGCTTACACAATATATATAGAAGTCAAACATTTAAGATCCTATATCCTGAAGAATCACACTAAAGTCATAGTATGTCATCCAGTGGTCTAATCTCTGTTCACTCAATAGGAGATGGGAGAAATAAGGGGAAATTGGATGGCACTCATCCAAGAGTTTGATCTGGACATAAAACTATCCAAAATGGTCAAAGTTCAAGGATTTTGTAAACTAGCCGTTGAAGACCAAGATTTGATTAATGCAAAAGACCTCAGTTGGGAAAATGAGCTATCGTTATGGTGTGGCGAAGCCTTATATGTACCTCTCAAGCAAGAATCCTGGTAAGGAAACTTGTCTTATCTCTTGCATCATGGAACTTGTCCAAAAAACCTAAACCCTAGAGAAAGGAGATCCTGCAAGTTAAAATCTGCTAAATATCACCTCATAAATTATGTTCTTTTCCACGTAAACTATGATGGAGTACTCCTTAGATGTATTGAATAGGATGATGCAGAAAAGGTACTGAGAGAAATCCATGACAACCCAGCAGGTGGAAATTTTGTGGGAGAAACATTGTCTCACAAAATATTAAGGGTTGGGTATTATTGGCCTACTCTATTCAGGGACACTCAAGCATATTCTAGGAAATGTAAAGCTTGTCAAGCAAGCATCGACAAAGAAACGAGGGGAGTCATTATGCTCCAGCTAGTGACCATATCTATACCATTCGAACAATGGGGAATAGATGTAATAGGAGAAATTACTCCCAATTATTCAAAAAAACATAAATATATCATGACTGCCACATATTATTTTACAATATGGATGGAAGCTATCCCTCTCATGCACATTAATGAAAAGGTAGTAATCCAATTTTTGGAACAACAATTGATAAAAAGGTTTGGATTGCCCTCCATTCTCATTTTTGACAATGTTGCTTACTTTTCTTCCATGCTCTTGATAAAATTCTCCCTTGATAAGGGGATCATAATAAGATATTATGAAAACTAGTATCTGCAAGGGAATGGGGTAGCAGAGTCAACCAATAAAAACCTGCCGAGGATTTTAAAAAAAACATTTGTTGAGAATCAGAGGAATTGACATAACTTGCTTCATAGTTCCTTATGGGACGATAGAGTAACACCTAAAGAATCCATAGGAAACTCTCTGTACTTTCTTGTATATGGACAAAAATCCATTCTCCCCAACAGATTGTATCTTCCATTTTTATAGCTCGCCCAGGAATCAAGAGGCCAACCCTCATCTGCTCTACAACAAAGGATTGATACCCTTCTCATGTTGGATGAAGAAAGAGAAAAATATAAAGTTAAGTTCACCACTCATCAACTGGTAGTTAAAAGATGGTTCGAAAAGCATAATGCCATAGGAAAAAATTCCGAAGTAGGAGACCTAGCCTTGAAGTGGGATAAATTAAACAAGTCCAAAGGAAAACACTCAAAGTTCCAAAATCTATGGATCGAACCTTTCCAGGTGACCGAGAAGATAGAGTAAGGCACATAGCAGTTGCAGAACCTGAGAGGGGAATTTGACACCCTCTCGGTGAATGGTCAAGCCTTAAAAAAATACTTCTCCTAAAAAAAATAATGTCTTATGATGCTTTGTTTGAATCTCTTTTTTTTTCTAGCATACATTTTGATCATGGTAACTGTGTGGGTTTATGGAATACTATTTTCAAACTCCTTTTATTTCTTTCATTTTCTTGATTATTTTCTTTTAATTAAGTGTGTTTCATAAAGAAATGGTTAACTTTAATAAATACGGTGAAGTAGACTCTTCTCCTGACCTACACTTACATGAAAAATAAGAGACATTGGGCAACCAAAAATTTTCAAAAGGTCCACATCTTCTCTTTGTGAGCATACTACCTTGGTAAGTGATGAAACATTTTCCTGGTGGTCTGGTAAAGCTAAAAGGAAAATATGACTCGTTCGAAAGGATCACATGTACCTCTAGACAGAGCCAGGGAGAGATTCACCTTAACAAGTTTCACCTTTCCAATAACAGATGTCCTCCTCTCCGACTCACTCTGGGAATTTATGCCAAAAGAAAATGATCTATATTAAAAGGAGTGCAAAGTTTGAGAGGGCATGCACATAACTTTGTCGGAGCTATGGACGCTCATTGGCAACGGAGAAAGGTCTATGATATCGGGGTGACTCTGTCGAGGCTATGGACGCTCGCTGGCAACAGAGAAACACTGTAGCAAGGGAATGCTAACTAAAAATGGCCTCACACCAGGGGATGCCTTAACCGAATCTTTTCAAGGAAGGACATGGATTGCGGTTAAAAGGAAAGAAGGTGGAAAAAAGGTTGAACCTCATAGGCACAAATTGATAGAAAAGGTTCTGTTGAAAAGAAATAGAATAAGGACAGACGCTTTCTTGACCAATTTTCATAGGCTAAGCATGAGGGAAGGAGAAAATATTCTATTTTCTCCCAGAGAAACGCCATTTTTTGAGAACTCAACACACCCTAAAAGTTTTGTGATTTTTTTCTTTTGGGTACCACTTTGTCTTTCCTGATTTTAGTCAGTTGAGTAGGGATCAATGATTTTTATGTGTAGTTATGTTTTATCATCGATTACATTCAGTTTAGTTCAGAATTGTTGAACAGATTGACCTTTTCTCTAAGTAAACTTGGAATTTAGACTAAGTGTACACAACTAAAGATTTGAGCCACGTGCCTATCATCAGTATCGGAGAAATACGTGAGGAAAAATTCCCACATAAAAACGATAATCGTCGATCACCAATGTATCATCAACATCAGAAAAATGGGAGAAAGGGCACGTTGATCGTTGATTCTAGCCTATGAATTTTTTTTCTAAAAATCATCAATGTACTGTCATCTTCGGTAAAATCCGAGAGGTAAACTGTAAACATAGGCATCATGAATCATCGATGCATTTGCAGCATCGATGAACTTCGAGGGATGAAACTGCGAAACATTAACCATCACAAATCATCAATACATCATCAGTATCGACAGGATAGGACACTGTAGCCAAGGATGTATGTCTAAATAAAATCATCGATGCCGAAAAAATGTTTCTCACATAGAGGTCGATATCAACAACCACATATGTTTTCCACGTAAATAGTCTGTATGAATCATTCTTTTCCCCACATTGTCTTTTGAGGTTCCCCGTGTCATATCTATACTTCCATGTCAACATTTCCACGTCACCATTGTACGGTAGTTTCGATCGACGTCAAAAATTTTTCCTAAAGGTCTCAACGAAACAATGTCTAAGAAAAATTGTTTATGTCGATTCACTCATTAACTATCGACAAACTGATAGGTCACCAAACGTCAGGTTGTTTCCTTGAACCTTCATCATGCTACACCAGTAATCCTGGCCAATCCATGCTATTGTTCCATTCAAAATACCCTGCTATTTTCTCGACGCCAATCATACAAGTTTGTCGTGAACATGAAAAGGATTGGTAATTTGATATGACATCCCTAGCTGAGGTAAGACAAGATCTGCAATTTGATGGTTAAGTTAAATTTTTGTGTAATTTCTACCACGACCGTGCGTGCCAACCAACAAAAGAAATTTAAGTTTGCCAATGAAATATGAAGTAACCCGCTCTTCTGTCACCATCTTGCGTTGCATTTAATCCTAAGAATGTTGTGAATTCTGTGATAGATTGCACAGATCGCATTTACACTCCCGAATTTAAGACTTGATGTGACAAGGTAAGTATACTTTTTGTTTAAATTTACAAGGTCATACCCAAACATGGTATTATTTTCACAAATCGCTTATTCCCTAAAGAAGACGAAGGAGCTAGAGAAGGAGTCGAGGAGGTTAAAACCTGCTCTCTAAATTTGATTACCTGTAAGACCAGGTTAATTTCTTGCAAGCAAAAGGTAAGCATTGTCTTTATCATTTATGCACTTGTGATTGCGTCAATGACACTTTTCGAGGTTGGATGGTTGATCATTATAAAAAAAAAAAAAAATTCTACAGAAAAATGCCTCCAAGAAATCCAACGACTAGGTGCTCTCCAAGAACTCCCAAGATGAAGGAACCAGAGGTCGATGATGGGTTTACACCGAGTGCTGCAAGAGATCTTGATTTTGTCTCAAAGACATAATTAGTTATCTTTATATCTACCAAAAAGGAGTTTATCCAACCTTTGACGTTCATCGACACAGAGGAAAGCACCAGATCTAAAGTGGAGTTCCCGTCTTGGGGAGACCTGTATAGCAAAATCATTCAGGAGGATTACCCAAAGTTCACACCTCAAAGTGACCCAGACATTAGAATATTGGATGATCAAGTGTTCCCAAACATCAGGAGATCATATCTACATAAGGTAACTTGTCAGACCTTAGTTTTTTCCTGCATCGAAACCTTAGGATGGATAAATGACCACGCAGACACAGTGAAATGAAAGATCAACAATGAGGAGGGAGAATGTGTTGGTTTTTTTCTTCCAATTGAGGTACATAAATACTACAAGCTCAGAGACAGAGAGGAAATGCTAAATATAGACTTATTGGTCATATTTTATGAGTGCCATGACACCAACAACTTACTGGCCTCATGGTGGAGGGAAGATAAGAAGTTCACAAACAAGAGTAATGACTAGTATAGCATGGTAAATATCAGAGATCCCTACATGTATTTAATGGCTTTGATTTTCCGATTATATGGAGAAAAGGATAGCTCAAAATTTTCAGAAGCTTGGATGCCCTTGGAATATACCGTGGGGATTTTCAGGAGTAGTTTCAATTGGGGAGTCATTATTTCCAAACAACTAAGTATTAATATCCTACATGCCCGAACACTGAAGGAAGGAGAAGTTCCAATCTTCTACATGGCATCCTACTTGTTGGACGTAATCTACGCAAGAAACATTTTCGCAGTTATGAATTTAAGCTGACATATTGTCAAATTTCCTGTACATGTTTATTTCACTATCTTATGGGAGAATAGGTACAAAATATTGTATGCCATGATATGTGATGGGTTCATAGCCTTGATATACTTCATCATATTTATAAAGTAATTCCATAGGCTTTTGGTGGCAGCCAAAAAGATGATAGCTAAAGTTGGCCATTGGTACTTCGAAGAGATAATCACCTATATCAGAGTGTTCGGAGCTACTAGTGCACCCCATCTACTCCTCATTCATGTCTGATATCATCTCTTATTGGGAGATATTTTTTACTAGACCATTTTAAAAAGTTATAATGCTTCCTTGGTAAAGAATAAGAAGAGATCTTTCATTCCCTATGGTTTTCATATAGGATTTTAATTGGTCAAAGACACTGCACAGGAGAAACAAGGGGTAAATCATCTTGAGTATCGGTTCCCCACAGGATTCATTCACAAGCATGATCCAAAGGGTTTAGTTCCCCAACATGCATCACAGATATCCTCCTATTGGTCGTATGCTCATGATAGTTTTGAAGATGAAATCTTTATCGAAGGTGCCCAAGACTGGGAGGAAGTGCTTTATATAAAGGATAACCAAAACATGACCAAATTTAAAGCAATTACCATGGATGAGCAAGTTTAGACTATAGAATACACTGCTCAAAAAACCATTAGGATAAGAGACAAAACCGAGAAGCAAAAGTGGTCAAAGAAGGGGGATGTTGTTACAAGAATAAGTCAAAAGAGATAATGCAATATTAAGGGAAGAGCCCCTACTCAATCCTTTGATAGGAAATTTGAAAATCACCTCGATAGGTACAAATGAGGTGGCATAACTAAATAATTCAAGTACAATCCCACTGGAAGAAAGTGTTGACCAAGAAAACACTAGCCCTATGCCACCACATGCAAGATTGTCGGTGACTATTACAACTCAACAAATGTTAACAAGAGCATCAAGTGTGACAGGTATTCCTACTGTCCTCATAGATTTAATCACCATATATGACAATGAGGAAGGTTCAGAAGCCTCATGCATAACTCCGGTACCAATCACACTAGAGGAGGAACCTGGGGAAACATCTTCTCCAACTTCGTATGTTTTTATCCCAAATCCCCATAAAGGAGACCATGAGGCTAGGATCACTCTAGACACTAAATTTCTTGATCAATTGGGAACACATCCTGAAAATGACAGATCCAAGAATGACTTGGGTGCTGGTGAACAAGAACAAGAAATGGAGCTGCCAGAAATCGACACCTCAACGACTGAACTCCCAACTAATGTCAATCCTTCGCCTACTTCCCCAGCTAGGACAAAGAATTCGATAGCCGACGATGACCAACTGAAGGTCGAATCACCAGAGTATACACAAACCTCTCCTTCTATGGAATTGAAAGAACCTGCCATGGAACATCTCTATACAGCAGGGAGCCTAGGTAGTACTATGTCCCGGGGAGATCAACAGATTATTGAACCAATAGATGAAGTCACTGATATACAGACAATTGCACATGACAGGAAAATGAAAGTTGTGATGAGAATAAAAATCAAGAAAAGGAAGCTCACACTTGATAGCATGCTTCTCATAACCACAGAGGAAAATGTTGTTTGACATAGAAAATGATAAGATGATTGAGCTAATCGGAGCAGGTATGGCCATAACCGATGCTACTTTAGACATATAAAAAAATGGATGAAATGGACGTGGCCTCCATGAATAAATAACTAGACCATTTGCAACATCAAGTAGAGTACTACGAAAAATCAACACAAGTGGTGGTACTCTTAAAGTGTGAGTTCGGAGAAATGTATGCACGATCCACAAGTGAAAGAGATATCTTCACCACTCGCATAGTTGATTTCCAAGAAGATACCCTTATGGGACTCTCCACCTATAAATATATGCAACGATGGTATGAAAAGGCACATCAAGCCTTAGAACGAATAGACTACATTAGTGAAATGCAGAAGGGACGAGATCAAAAGAGCATGGCATCTGAGTGTCGATGGAAAACAACATTGTCCGAATAAGGAAGGAAGTTGAATACTGGGTAAGCATGGTCTAGGAACCTCAACAAAAAATTTAGGAAAGATGGGGAGAATGTGAGAAAATTTGGGAGAAAATCAATCAGGAAATGAAGAGCATTGACCTACCAGAGTTTGGTCCACCAGAGGATTTCGCCAATTTGCATGACATAGTTAAACAAAATGAAGAGCAAGACCTGGCATGGGAAGCGGAGATTTATCATATTTCAAGCATGATCCCAGGTCAAGTGAATAATTTCATGGAACCCCCAATTAAATATATTGCAGTCGTACAACTCTTAAGTTTCAAGTTAATCAAGTACAAGGAACGAGAAATAGAGATAAAGGAGGTCCTCTTTGCTTCGATGCATCATCATAGGTTTCCATATGCAAATACATGTGAATATCTCTTTTTCAAGTGGTCAGAGTACGAGAAGAACAATCCACTTCAGTAAAACCACTAGATGATCAAAGAAGAAGCAAAAGAGATCAGATAGATAAAATCTTCCATGTCGCGTTTTCTCCATTTAACACAACTTAGTAGCTATTTTTAGATTATTTGATTTTTTTTATAAATAAGGGCATCAACCTTGGACAAGGGGTCAATGGTTTATGGAGAGAAAGACTTTTCTAGAATTTTGTAAGAGAACTATTTTTGTGCAAGTTATTTTAAGTAAGAATTTTTGTTTAGAACCAAAGACACTTCTTTCTTCTAAGGTGTGAATGTGATTGACCAAGGGGGATTATTTCTATCTTCAGATTCAATATTTGTTGTTGTATTGAGTAAGAGTTGTTGTATCTATCATTTAAAGTTATCTTACAAATTCCATAAGAATTCTTTTATTCTAGTTGATGAAGAGAAATTGATTGTGTTAACCTGTGATTGATAATAGAGCATTGAAAATTACTTTTCTTGTACTAGCTTCTTGTCACGTGTATGTTTTATTTCTGTAACTGTTGTCTCATACAATGTTGAATGTATACTAATCAAAATGGAATTAATGCTAGTTTGAAGTAGTTTATATCTTCTTCATCTCCATGCTAAGGTATAAAGGTTATCCTAAAACCCAACCTTCCCCCCAACACACAATTTAACTTCCCTCTGCCATTTATATTAATATCTATCTCTCTTTTATTATAAATATTAGAAAAGAACAAAAAAGAGAATTATGTAGCCTAAGGAAAGGTTTCACAGAAAAGACATATATGCCAATCATGATTAAATCCCATCTATAATTCCAGCCAAATCACGAATTTGGATAACCTTACCACTCATCAAACATTTACGAGTCTAATTGGGTCTCTTAAGAAGGTTTGGTTCCTACTGTTGAGTTAAAGGGACCTTCGGCCCCTCAACAGGTGGTATGCAATGCAGTTCCTCACGGTTGATTATATATGGCCTTGTGAAGTTAGAACCCCTGAGGAATGGTCAAGAATCCGCTAATTGGTTACATGTCAATTAATGAATGGGTAAAGTGGTTGTAGCAAGAAATTCAAGAAGCCCTAAGAATAAGGAAAGAGGTTACCTAGAAAAAGTATAAATACACCTCAAGGAGTCTCTCCTTAGTACACACACTTACATTGAATATCTATCTTGTGAGAATTTTATGGTCTAACATTTTATCTATTGGTGAATCTGACCTTCAGTCTGAGGCAACAGAGAAAGTGTGAAGAAACAATGAAATTTTCAGAGTTGTAGAGAGCTAGGATTTTTCTGTAACCCTAATTGATCAATCCCTAGCGGGTCAACTTAAGGGTGTCATGCGAGGCACCCGCTCAGGTTGCATAAGAGATGTCACATGATCCCCACATGAAAAGCAGTATTAGTCACATGAGGCTAAGACAAATATGGTATAAATGTTGGTACTAGGTTGTTGAAGGCTATGACAGTGTGACAAGTTAATATTACAGTGTAACAGGTCAACTAAAAGTTACATGTATTCTTATGTGATCATATATTATGCTTGGTGATGGTATGGTACATTCTTGAGAGGCATGTATTGTTAATGGATGGTACATCTTGGTGATATTGGCATGGTACATCTTGGTGATATTGGTATGGTACATTGATTAGTAGTACATCTTGGTTGTATTTGTATATTGGTATATGGTTTGGTTACATGGTGATGATGCTGCATGATTGAGGCTTATTTTTGATATACTCTTGAAGCATTGGCACATGGTGTATGGTTGTCATTGATATTGATACATTGTTGAGGAATACACTTGGTATATGGCAACACATGTATGAGATACGTTTCTTGGTGATGTTGGTACTTTGTTGTGGTACACCATTGATGCTACTAGATTGGTATATCCTATGGTATATGGTGTATGGAATGATTGATTTATATGGTATATACATTATTGGTACATGGTATGGTACAAGTGTTGATGTATATTGTTGGTGTACATGGTTGATACATGTTATGGTATAATTGTGGTGCATGGTTGATGCACAGTTTGGTACGGTTGTGGTGCATGGTTGATGCATATTTTGGTATAGGTGTTGGTGCATGTTTGATGCACTTTTTTCACAGGTACATGGTTGATGCTTGGTATGGTACATGTTTATGGTTTGGTACATTCTTGGTAGAGGCATGTGTTGGACATCTAGTTGAGAGGTGTCCTTGGTATATGATACATGTGAGAGGATCTGGTTCAGTATCGATAAAAGTGACAGGTTGATATGATAGTGGCAATGACAGTGGAAATTACAGTGGTAGTGATCTTGGTAGTGATATTTGGTATACACTTATATTTCAGGGTGACAGGATGGGGCAAGGAAAAGAGGTTGTATCCTCCTTCCGTTGGTGTTGAAGAACACAGGGAATCTTCCTTTAGATTGAATACTGAGAATTAGGGGATTGTAGCCTCCTTCTGGTTGGAGCTAGAGAATTCATGGAGTTGTAGCTTCCTTCAGGTTGGAGCCTATAAATAGGGGGTCGTATCCTCCTTCCAGTTGTAGCTAGAGAATTTGGAAGTTGGTGCTTCCAATGAATGTATTATTTTAATATATAAGAAATATTTTCATGTTTTTATCCCATTTGGGTTTCCATGAAAATTCTAGTGTACTGTGTATTTGATGTGATGTTGATTTGCTAATGCTTATGTTTATATTCTCATGATATATTTAATGAAATCATATATGATACATTGATTATATATTGCTAACAAGATTTAAGTTTATATATTGTGGTTAAAAATGGTGAAAGTGCTCATGTTGACTCACCCCCTCTCTCAGTATTCCAACAATTGGTATCAGAGAAGGTCCTTCAAGAAATTGGTTTAAGCACTGGAAGGAAGATCACAGAGAGAAATAATTTGTATAGAAATGGAATACCACATTTTGATGGTCAGAATGGTCTAAAGTATGAGATGTGGAGAAACATAATGAAAAATTTTGTACACACACATGGATATGATGTTTGGTACTCAGTTTTTACATGATACACCACTATAAAGAAGCCACATACTTTAGGCAAGAAGGAATTGAAAAGAAACAAAAAAAATAGCAATGAATTTCATTTGAGAGGGATTACTTGATCCAGTAAGAGAAAAATTTGGATAATGTTTATCAACTAAAGAACTTTGGCATAAGTTACATAATATCTATTCCAAGGAATATCCCATCACAAAGTCAGGCCCTATTAAAGAAAATTTAGGTACAAAACAAGAAGAAATATTTTCATCATGTCATACAGATTCAGAATAAGAAGACTGTGAAGAAGGCATAGTAGACCTTGCAGAAGAATTAATCAGTGCTTTAAATGAATTAACAAAAGAAAGGAATAAAAACCAGTCACTTGAGGAAAAATTAGTCAAGAAGAATTCCCAAGAAAGTTCCAAAGAAGCCCAACAGGTCATCGTGAAACTGAAAGCTTAGCTAGAAGAAGCTAAAAATATTGAAGAAATATACAAACGTTGGATGAAAGAGAAGTCGTCTTTGGAAACTAAAAGAAAGGAATCATATAAGAGATCGAATATTTTGTCATATCATTTTAAGTAAAGAATTGACAACTTAAATCAGTTTGAAGTATAATTTGGTCAAAAAGAGAGAATACTTAAAAAATAAATCAACTCCTTGAAGATCCAACTTGAAGAAGCAAAGAGAACAGAAGAAGTCATGAAGATTTAGATGATGAATAAAAAAGAAGAGGTTGAGAAGCTTGAAGAAGAATTTGTCACATTGAGACTTAAAATCCTAAAGCTCAACAAGAACGTTGAAGAGTGAGAAACATCCACATCATCATCAATAGAGATTGTTGAAGAGAAGCACTCCAAGTTGCCAGAAAAGAAGAATGAAGAAGAGAGTAAGAGTTATTCAGAAGTACTCAAAGGAAGGAATCATGGTCAGACATAATCAAATAAAAATGATAGAGACACATATTCAAGAAGACCCTCCACATTCAAGCCACAAAGAATCTTCAATCATGATCATGATCATCCAAGGTAGGAATTCAGAAGGACTAAACCACAGAGAGGATCATTCACTCCCAGGTATAAAAATTTATTTTATGGTCATTGTTTTATTTGTACTAACTTTGGACATAAAGTTGTAGATTGCGGAGAGTATCGAAGAAATGTTGAGACAAGAAATACCTATGTGGCTCCCTGCAATATTGAGTGTTACAAATGTCACAATTATGGTCACACAACTCGTGATTATAGAAGCAAGATGGATAATTCTATGAAAAAAAACACCGATATCAGATATAAGAAGGTTTGGAAAAGAAAAAAAGAAAAATTAAAGGAAGATAAGATGAATAAAGGACACCCATAAGCCATACTCTCAGGATTGGAAATAGTACTGCGAGATGAAGATAAATCTACAAGGAAAAAGGAAGATGTAATATACATGAAGGTTTGGAGAAGAAATGAAAAAAAATAAGAATAGGTGAATAAAGAACATATCCCAGAGATTGCAGGATTTGAAGTAGTGCAAGAAATAAAAGAAAAGAATGTGAATAAATAACAGGCCCAAGAGATTGTACTTTCAAGAATTGTAGTGCAAGATCAATCCATGTGTGAAAAGGAAGAAGTCATAGTTCAGAGAGATGACGAGTCTACAAACGAAGAAGAAGATTACTCTGCATCCAAGAAGGTATTTTTCTGATCCTTTTTTCTTGGAGACTCCTAGTAAATAGAAATATTTGACAAGGGGGATTTGGTGCAGTAGCTACTATAGATCGGAGAACCAACCTTCGAGCAGGTTGAAGTATTTGTAGAGACAAATTCAGAGTAATCATATAATAGAGGTAGAAAGTGATCAATTGATCGGTTGAGAAGCATTGTTGCTACATAGGTATCAGTTGGAAGTTACAAAGAAATAAGTTTATGATTGTATTCCACGTATGTATTCAGGAAGGGATATCTTCAATACATATTATTCCAGACATGCAAAGTTTGATTTGTAGATAGAGAAGACTAGTGGACACATTTGATTCAATTTGAAGAAATGGGAATATGTGATGATCATTTGCACTCATGAATCCTTCATCATAGTATAATGATACATGGGTTAGCAATGTGGACAGTTGAGTAGAAAATTTATGGACAATTTGCGACATATGGAAAGAGATGGATACTTAGAAGGTATAGAAAACATGGGTCAGATAAGATGCATAGTAGTGTGTTGACAATTGGAATCAGTGGAATCAGTTGGTCATAGAAAGACAAGCAGTGAAAGGAACAACAAAATAGGGAAAGAGAAATTGTCAGTAGAAGATAAATCATCAAAAGAAAATCATTGAACAGTATGTTCAAGTGAACATGAAAAGTGAATGAATAAATCAAGTAATGAATGATTTTTAATGTCAAAGAGTTACAAGAGGAAGCACCAATGGACAATTATCAAGCACTAGAAGAGAGTAAAGGAAACATTTACAGGTATCCCTACATTAATCCACACAACATCTTGCAGAGAATTCAAGGGAAGAGAAACCATCAAGAGATCCAGAAAGGAAGATCAATAGCATGCAAATAGGGGGGAGAGATGCATAATAATTGAAGAACGCAAGTAAAGAATATTTTTGAATGCTTCTCATATACATCATAGTTTTACACGAAGATGCACCATGAAGAGAAATCAGAGGATTTCATATAGGGGGAGAGAGAGAAACAATGAGAGTTACCCTTTTTTTGTTAAGCCCTAATATTGGCTCATTACCCCTTAATTGGGGCATATTATATTAGTAATGTTATTTTATTTATGTCGGATTTAGGCCATTAGTTGTAATTATACCTCCTAGTCTCTTATATATACCAAGGAGACATTTTTCATTTGGAATCATCTTGTACTTGAACATTTAAGTGGGGTAAAAGGAGATTTCCCCCTCGAAGAGGCTTATTATATGAAATTATCTCTTTTTCAAGGCGTTGAGTACTTTTTCTGAGGTTTATCTATGCTATATTGATATTTGGTTCTTAACATATGGTG
Organism: Picea glauca; assembly: GCA_000966675.3. Classification (NCBI taxonomy): domain Eukaryota; kingdom Viridiplantae; phylum Streptophyta; class Pinopsida; order Pinales; family Pinaceae; genus Picea; species Picea glauca. The sequence continues at coordinate 197,391 of JZKD02S1119045.1, read as the reverse complement.
TCAGAGCTCAAGGTCTTGGGGTTTCGCTGCTACATCTGAGACACCTTGGAATTTTATCTATAAATTGTTTTCTACAACGTTTCAGAAGGAACGACTTGGAGTGTATTTAGTAGATGGATCAAGGTACCTTGGGTTCAAAATTTAGCTCCTGAGGCATTATAATTTTGGAGATACATCTTGTACAAGATAGGGTTCTGGAATCATCCTGAATTGAGTCATTGCGGAATTTTCGCTATAATTTTTTTTTTTGTAACATTTCAGACCATGAAATATAAAGGCTATTTATAGAAATAAGTAAGGTATTTGTGGTAAAAATTTCATCTTTGGGGTCATCTTAAATTTGTAGATATACCATGTGTAAGATAGGGTATTTGACTAGTCCTATTGACTAGTCTCAAGAAGGTGTTCCAGGTAAAACAAGCATAACTTCTTCCTAGAGTATCCAAATTGAGTGGGACTAGTTTCATTGGATCATGGATAGTCTGTAGTATTTTTGGTGCAAGTTTTAGAATTTTATATCAATTATTTTGTGAGGGGAACGCTATACAAGTGAGATCTCCTGGAAAGGACAAAAATTGACAAGTTGTGGGGAAGTTACCGTAAATTCCAATTGGCACATCCAATTTTGATCAGACCTGTGGCATTGCAGAGAAGAAATATCAGAGAACTACATAAAATAAATTTTCATACCCAGAAGGGCCGAAACTTGGGAGATACAACAGAAGAGATATTGTCTAGCAGAACCACCTCAAAATCAAGGTTCAAAAGTGATACTTGGCCAACATGCCACCAAAAAAGGGACCTTCTACACCAAATAAGCCTCTAGAAAATCCTACTTGGAATCTTGATGAAGGTGAAGAAATGTGTAGGGACATAAATGAACTACAAAAGAAGATGGATTCAATGGAATCTAAGTTGGATACTAAGATAGATGGTTTAAAAGGGGAGATCATGGAA
>JZKD02S1119045.1:177457-196357 GCA_000966675.3 Picea glauca | reverse complement strand
AAATTATTCTACATAGATTGTGAAGAGGAAGAAGAAGAAGAACAAGAACCATCTCAAGATGAAAATGTAGAAGCAATTTCGTCTAAAGAGTTGACTCCCACGATATCGTGTAATGAATTGGCTGGAATTCCTACTCCTCAAACCCTCAAGATCGAAGGATACATCAAAAAGAAAAAGGTTATAGTCCTAATTGATTATGGCAGTACTCATAATTTCATTCACTATAAATTAGCCAAAGATCTCAATTTCTTTGTATATCCAGCGCCAAACCATCCAAATGTTTCTTTACTCTGTTCATTCTTGCTGCTATTTTTCATTCATCAAGAATCCAGATCTTACAAAGAATCTAGCAGCAAGAATCCAGAGCTTACCAAAGCCATTCAAACCCCACAAATGTTCGACAGACACCATTATGGAACCACTAAAGCTCACAAAATGAAGCCATACAACCAGATCAACCAGGGCTCAAATAAGGTCGCAAGGACCATTGGAAGAAAGAGAACAACAACCCCCAGAAATCATCGATATTGACGAAATCCTATTGCTAGAGGAAATTCCAGTAGATTCTACACCCATACTTGAGGAGGCCCCTAAACCACAAATAGAGGCCATGGAACAGGATACACCAGCAGTAGTGCACAAGCCCCAACACAAGGAAGAATAAACCCACCAGGAAATACCACAAAAGAATGTCGAAGCAATTGTAGGAGCCACCAGAAGCGCACAGAACCCAGACGTAGCAGTGTAACCAGACGCCCCACAAGGACCCATCCCAGATTCTTTTTTGACCTATCCAATGGGGGAAATGTCCACGGCTTGGGTAGAATGGATGGCGAAGGAGAAATCGGAAGTTGTTAGAACCTTGAACCAACCACGGTGGCAGGACGACCGAATTCAGATACCAATCTCACCTCGAAAGAAACCAACCGCAGAGATTGTGCTACCTCACATACCAGAGGGAGTACAGGTGGACCCACAACTATTAGGTCACGTCGGGAAGCTCAAGTTTTCCGACCATGACGTAGCAGATGACACTAAATATCCTGATCTTGCACCGCAGGTTTTTATGCAGAAAATAGTCATGAACCAACTCGGATAATCCATCACTCAGCCACACCAGTGGGCCACTGGACTGGACAGAACATGAATTATAGGGTTGATGAAGATACCACACTTTGGCAGAGGCCAATATGTGACGGCATGCATAAAAAAATTGTTAGAAGTTACACATGGAGGGGATATATGGTTGGAAAAACCCGTCCACATAGCCACTGAACTTATCACATAGATAACAAGATTACCCATCGAGGGTATGGATCCCACACTGATCTTGGACAATAATTCCAAGGAAAAATCATTGGCCGAAGAGATGAAAAATAAATATGGCACTGATAGGGGAACAAAAGGAATTATAATTAAACGGATCAACAATGTCGCGACACAATTAAGCACAAAGATTCTAGCCTGCAAACTGCTATGAAAATGTCGCAAAGATGAAGTACTGGCAAGAGTCATTGTTGTGGAAGCTCAGTGCGTAGAAGTCACCTTCATGAGTTGGGTGCCATACCTATCAAACTTGTTCCAAATAGACTGCAAAGATGTCTAGGACACAGGTACAAAATTTCATTACGCATGGTTGATCACTCTCATAGCTTTCATGGGATGGCGAGAACCAGAATACGTTGTCTTTGCTACCACACCACAGCCAGGGGGAGAAAGATATCATATCTTGAGAGCTAGGCCACTAGCCAAGCAGAAGAAGGAGAACATAATTTTATTCGAAGCATACCTATGGGAGATACAGGAAGCCATCGGTCGAGCATGGAGAATAACACTAGAGTTTGTCGCACGATATAGGGACATTGCTAATTTCTGAGCTAGGCGACAACCCATGTGGATACAACCAAGGCAAGACCCAGATAAACAATGGCTACAAATGTGTTACTGTGTCACTAAGGGTGATATCAACATGTTCATCAACAAATGGCCTAATGAGTGGAGGATCCCAACTATACCCAGAGGAGTATCAGCACAAACAACAGAAGGAGGGGTTCCGCAAGCGGAGACATAGCCTCCACAAATCCTAGTACCCAAGAGGAGAAGAACGGGCCAACCCAAGTCAACTTAGGAATATGACGGCTCACAGCAGCCAGGGACCCAGAAGGGAGGAACAGAAACCACTTAGCTGACCAATGGAAAGAAGAAACAGGCTGAGGGAGCACAGGAAACCATATCGAACCCCATCACATAGGAACTAGGGGGAGCTAAGAGACTAGCGACACAGGACACAGGGGTGCACAAGAAAATGAATGCACAATGACCACCACTGAATTACACAATCACAGAGGATGATGGAGAGATGATTTCCAGGATGGTCCAAGACTGCTTCACAGAAGATTTTGATCATGCTGCACACCACCAGGATGAACTGCAGAAGGAACTGACAAAAATGGGACAACTCCTTAAGAAATTTGGGGAAGCCAAGATCACGAGTACCAGCAGAGGCACAGAGCCATCGGCTGCATAAGCCACAGAAAGGGTGGAGGTAGAAGAATGTGACCCAGTTCTTCTAATACCACATGCACATTCCATTGTCTACATAAAGCCTAGCATGCTACGAATGGATGAAATTGTGGGACAGACACAACTGAAGGATTTGGATCATATCCAATTGGTCCTGACACAGATGCCATCAAAGGCATTACACAAACTACAGGTGAGCGTTGACCATGAGATGCAGGCTCAAGCACATAAAAAATTAGTCGAGCTACAACAAGCAACAAAGAAGAGGGAAGAGTTGGAAACAGTTTTTGCACAGGCTCAATCGGAAACCAAGGAGGAGAAAAAATGCAAAAACGAGATGGAACGTAGAGTGGAAGAAGTTTTCAGGAAACTTCCAACTACTACGCAAGGAAATGAACTCCCAGCCACAGAGAAGATCAACCAGATTGCGCAGAAAATTGATCAGTATCAAAAGGAGATCGAGACTCTCCATGGATAGATTAGACCGAAAAATCCACCACCAATGAAGGAGAAAAGGCATAAGGAAGAAGCAATGCGACTGCAGGAGTTGGAAAAACAAGTCAACACGGCAGCCAACTTGTTGGATAAAGCAACGCAACTTTGGACAAGGCTGGAAGAGGATCCACAAGTACAACACTGGGACAAGGAGGAGGAGAGGATCAATGTAATGATCCAAGAACTCAAGTAGCGATAGAAGACCATACCAATCCCTGAATGAGTCAAGGGAATGTAAGAGATGAAGAAGATACAGGCAGAACTTATCACTGTGCAAACACAGAAACAGGAACGTCGGGCTCAAATAGAACCGTTGCAGGAATGGGTAGCAGAAGTACTTGCACAGATAGAAGAAGAGAAAAAATAGACATCACAGACTCAGATAGAATGTGCAGGATTGATGAGCAAGGAAGTTGAAATTAGACAGTCGACACCATCAAAGAGAGAACCACGCAGGCACTGACAAAAGCAGCAAAGTTGCAGGAACAGTTCCAGATGATCACCAAGGAGATCGAGGAAGCACAAAGAAACTAGGTGACTTGGGATGAATCACATATCAGTGTTGGGGGCCTGTTGGCACTAGGCCAAAGAGAAAAGAAGAATGATCGTGGGAAAGAAAGAATGCAGAAAACTGAAGTAACAACTAGAAGAAGAGAAACACACGCGCATGAAAGAAAGTGTGCATAAAGGAAAGCAACAACTGGAGGAGTAGCAACATGCGTATGGGATAAAGACCTAACGTAAGAAGGGTTAGGGTTTTTGTAATATTCTAAAAGAGGCTAAAGAGCTAGAAATGTATAAATATAGATATGAAAGTATCATATAGAATAGTCTATTAGTAGTTGTGAGTGATTTTATGTAATGTTTTGAAGCGGTACGAACTGATTTGTAAGCTGTCGAGCAAAGAATACCCAAGGATGGGTGGATCTGAGGATTATAACATAGGTCATGGAGCCTGGTGTGATCTAGTTCACCTCGTATAGATCTTACCCAGTTTTGTGGAGAATCGTAAGCATGAGGCGCCAGAAATGTAGAAATATTATAATACAAGAACCAAGAGCCAAATCTTTGTAGACATAGCCCAGGAGGGGGTGAACCATGGTAACTCTCGTGTAATGTGTTAAATGTATGCATGATTCTTCTTTATTTCAGCAATTGATGGTTAAACTTGATTGATGAGTTAATACTTGGTTATGAATCTACTTATAGTTAACTGTAATTAACCTATGGGATATTCGTATGTGAATCCAGGGAATAAGTACTCTCCCTTACGGCTCACGGTATCTGGCCCTATCTGAGGAACCCCTATCCCATGCTCTATCCTAGGCTGTAAACACCTGAGTCCTACAGCCACCCATTTAAATCTATCTTGAGTGAGACTGCGCAATGCTTTCTAGCACTATGTTGCCTTCTGGTTTACCAGGAGGGCCAATAGTTTTAGAGGCTTTGTTGGAACCCTGAGTGACATGAACCCTGGGTCAATAAATCAGACAACCTCCGAAGGGAATAAGTAACCAACACCGGGTCCCAAACCAATCTGAAATATGTGGAGAACCTACCTCCCACAATATTGTCCTGCAATTTAATAACATAAGAGGCCTCCTAAATGTAACATCTGGCTCTCCCATATGTACTAGCTACCAAACTATCAACCCATAAAATCATAGGGTCCCATGTTGTCACCAAAAAGGACCCATCATGTCGATGTTGTGCCACTCTAATCATAAATATCCGACCCTCCTTCCTAGATTGCATTCTACACTCTTGCAACCCCAATATGTAATGCCACAAAGAATCATCCCCACTATCAAGGATCGTATCCTGGAAATGTATCTCGATGAAGTCAACCAAACCAAATCTAAAATAAGACATCCATGCGAAGTCTATGTGGTCATAAACTGATAGGGAATCAATGACACATAATCTCCAAGTGTCAAAGGAGAAATCCCTAATACTCCAACACCCCCAGCCTACTGTAATCATCCAGGCATCGTCTAGAAAATATCCCAACACATCATCCAAAAAGTCCCTCCATGTGAACCTCTCTCAGACCTGGTGATAAGTGGTAAAGTCACTAGGGTTCCAAAATAGACTGTATGATGTAAATAATGATATGCTCAAAGCATTTTCCTGCAAGGTCCTAGTACAACAATCCAATTGACTTCCTATGATAATCCAAGCAATCATAAGTTGCATAAACTTTATAAAATGCTCAGAAGACCACTCCTCCAAGAAACCAATTATAAGCATCCCAAGAGTAAACTTCAAAAAGAGAAAACTAGCAATCTTATCTCTATCAGATGCCAAGCTATCAAACACTGTATTCCTAGGGCCCCAAGCTAATCTCCGAGAGGAACTATCGTGCCAACACTACATCCCTCTGATCATAACCATATGATCATAGTGCTCAGATTGCACTCTCCTCCCATTGTACCCACTATCATGAATCATACTCATCCAAAGCATCTTAGTGAAGTTAGAACCTTCTAATCCATGACTATACTCAATCCTGGGTATCATGAGGGAAAAAATAGATTTCCATATAGAATAAAACTCCACAATTCCTCTCACAACATCCCCACAATGATGCAGACTAAGAATAACCACAACGTTTATAGTCATCAACCTCATCTAAAGAAATCCATTACTCAGATAAATTCTAGGATCCCACCACCAAATTGGAAGTCCACCACTCCAAATTCCTACTGAAAACTCTATGAACTTATCCAACAGATTATGGATCTCCTCCTGTGCACTTTGGGAACTAATTATATGGTCCATATTAAAATCCCCTATCATGGCCACAATTCCACCTATATCATCCAACTAACTAAGGTGAACCTCCCATGTCATAATATTTCTAATGAGGGCATCAAATAATAGAAATATATGCATATGCCTCTTCCTACAATACTAGAGAGTGACTAATGTATTGTTAAACCCCAAGAGCATGATTGAGAAATCATAATGAAATATAAAAGAAGACCTGTGACTATCCTACTCCCTAACCCTCAGCTGATGATATCCCAGATGTAGATTGATCATCAAGGGATATGTTTCTCCCTGAGTCTCACCCATCCACTCACCAATCCTGGGTAGCCTCAACTCCATGGTATGCTCTATAAATTTGTCTAGAGGTCTCCCTGGAGGAAACATCTCACAAATACACTACACACTATTGAGTTCTAATCAATACCCCTCCACACTGTTGTCAATCACTAAACAATCTTGTACCATATTTTATCCTATATGAACTATTGTATCCATCACTCTATTGATGATGCTTGAATCTACATCCTAGAGTGTTCCCATGTATGTCATATACATGTCCACCCTATCCATGGATGAATATACTCCTTTATGGGAAGGTCCACAAGGATTGTGCTTAATTATATCCTCCATAGCTAAGCCTTGAGCCTTTATTGGGATCTCCAAAAGAAATTGCTCATGATCCCCACAATGAAAAACAAGAGCATAGTAAAAACCCTCTACATCATACCTCTCCTCAAGCATCTACAACTCTGAATTCTCCTCATGAGAGATCATCATAAGAGGCTCCTCCCTCAAATCATGAGTTCCACTCATGCCCTCATGTGTCATGGCTTCCAACAATGATGGAGTCTCTATTGTAAGTGATGAAGAGCATGCCAAAATCAATTGTTAATAAATCTCCTCAACCTCCATTTTCTTTTCTTTAGTGAAATTGAGAGAAAGGTCCCTATCAATGAAAAACTACAAGTAATTTGATTTCATCTACTCTAGTGCTTCTTTTATTATGTGCAATTAAGAGCTAGTGACTCCACCTGCAACTCCTTTTTTTCTCTCCTCCATGTGGTTTTTCCAAATAAGATCTTCAATGAGCTTATGAGTACTATCTACCCTTGTCAACACTCATATAATTTGTTCCTATGTGACCAATAATTGATCCTCCAAATCACACGATGCTAAGGTTCTTTGTTTAAATTCATCAATATGATGTGGGTCATCACACAATAGATTTTCTGATTTGTTTTCATATATAAGAGTACTATCTCCATCAAAAACAACTGACTCACTAGATTACATGCAACCTACACTTACCATACATTAACCTGTCAAATTATTGGACTCATATGGACTAACACTGCCAAAATCAACCTCTCCTTTGTCATCCTCCACGCATGGCTCCTGAGAAGATGGATCCATATCCCACAAAAAAATTTCAAATACCCAGTCTTCGTCACATTTAGGTACAATCATTTCTGCATTGTCATATGTATCATAGATAGGATAAGGCATTGAATCCTCATCATACTTAGTTTCTCACACACCCTCATCATCATAAGAAACTCTACTAAGGTATGATATTGAATCCTCATCATCGGTTGATTGGGACACTTCACCATATGCGTCATCAACTCGTCCATCATGTGCGCTAGTGTTATGGGTCTCATAGGACAATGATAAAGGTGTACTAGATGTTGCTATACCGTGAGCCTCAATTTTAGAAGCATCAAAATCTTCAAAATCTAGTGCCATTTTCCTTGTTACCTTCACCTTCTTCTCCACTAATACTTGGGGTACATACAACTTGGAATGTTTGATGGTGAAAAAATCCTTGAATGACATGGATGCATGAAATACCTCACTAAGTGTCATATATTCCCTCAAACAATTGGTAAACTCTGCATCATGTCCTTGTTGTCTTGTTTTCTTCTCCTTTGAACCACTAGCTTCATCGTTCCCTACATTGTTTTGATGGCTTTCCATGTCGTCCAAGATTGTATACCCTCATAGACTAGGAGGATCACAAGCTCTGATACCACTGTAATATCTCACTTAATAAAATTGATATAAATTTGTTAAGGAATGTTGTAAGGATTAGTTATTTTTTTCAATTTGTTTTTTCAAACAACTTGACCAAACCTTCAAAACCCTCACCTATGGATATCACAATTTTTCTTTCATTATGTGACAAACTAAGTGTATTCCTAAGTGATGAATTTTGTCGAAAACGTAGGTTGTAGGTTCTATTCCACTGTATAAACCTCCTTATTATTGTTGTTGAATTTGATGCACTGCTAGCTGGTTTTTCTTGTTGTGTTTGTCAATGTTTAAGCATGTATTTGTGCTAAGTAAATGGGTGGATAAAAAACAAGTTATAATGAACACATTCTACATAAGTAACATAACCAAATGATAACATTGATTATCCAAATATGAAATTTTTATTTAATTAAATAGATGACCTACGAAAGAAGAAGAACACCAACATAATATAGATTTGTTACACTCTGAATAAGCATCAATATAACATCAAAATCAGCCCTTTTTCAAACAAATTTGTTTCAGCAATAGTAACTCTGTTCTAGCAGATATTTCGGCCTCCCAAACAACCATAGCTCAACTCCAACCAAGAGAATGTGCCCCTCTACAATAGATTCGACCCATCACTAGGTTTGTTGCCTCCCAATCAACAAAAACTTGGTTTCTCAACTCTATATTCGACCCAAGAAACACATAAATCAACCAACTATAAATAGATTTGCGTCTAACACTGAAATCACCCACAGATAGTTATAGTTCATCTCCTTTGTTGAAGTAATGCACCCAACATACAAAAGACTCCACCCATCACTTGGAAATCGAACCAAACAACCATATACTTGGCCCCTTCAAGAAAATAAATGTACCAAAAATCAACTCACCCCTCTTGAATGGAAACTCTACCTCTTCAAGGGAATTTGACCCACATACAAACAAATATCCATTGTGAAAAAATAAAATTCATCCACAATGAAAAGAACTCAACCACTAACAAATAAATTCCAGCTATCAGGAGATGAACTCCATCACAATGAAGCACAATAAGAAGATTTGGATGATATCCTCTCAATAACCAACTAGGGTGGATAGTCTCGCCACTAAAACTAATATCTAAACTATATAGGGCTTTTTGTCCAAGGGGCCAAAGCCACAAGAGCTCTATTTATTTTGTTTTTGGAAAATAACAAATGCATAATGAGAGAGGGCTCCCTCAGTTTCATGTTATCTTCTCGTTGACCCTTTTTGGACCCTTTTACCCTTTTAATAAAGTAAAGTGACTTTTATAAACTTTAATTCACTTAAAACACCTCTTTTTAAAGTCTAAAAGTGATTAATTGGTTTGTAAGACATTCCCAGACACCAGAAGTGCCTTTCTCATCATCCCATCCTTTAAATATTTTCATCTCAATTCCAACGAGTTATTACACAAAATTTTTCCTTCCAATAATATTACCCAAATAACACCTTTATTGCATTTAATTAATTTATACTCAATAATACTCTTAATTTACAGGAAACATCGGAACTCCACAGAACCAAGAATGAACTATGTGAATGTGATATTGGTGATGAAATCAAGTAAATGAACTAGGTTGGGCCTCATATAACTCTTCCAATTCACCCAAGCCCACTTTTAACCTCCCTTTCCCCTCTAGCTAGGTTGGCATAAACCCACAAGGCCGCCTTCAACTATAAATCAGGGGAATCCAAAAATGGGGACATTACACCATTTTTGTCATTTACATTGACAAGTTAGAATATTGTTTGTAAGCGACATGTTGTGTTGGACCAGCTCTTGCTAGTATATTCATCGTCCTTCTTCTGTATGATGATGATATTGTTCTTATGGAAAGGAATCACTATGACCTTATTAAACAACTTAGAATCCTCAAGGACTTCTTCTCTAGTATAGGTATGACTGTGAACACTGACAAAAATAAGGTTATGATCATTAAATCCAATAATATCACCTACAATACTTTTTATATGATAAAAATATCTTGGAGGAAGACCCTTTTTATAAGTATCTTGGAATTGATATTCATCACAAGCTCAATTGGAACTATAACATTGAGAAAAGGATAAATGGAGGGTGGAAATCTTATTATGGGCTTGAAAATAATTGTAAATTAGAAGACCTTTGACTATGGGATAAGAAAACTCTCCTCTTTGAGACTCTTATCACTCCTATTATATTATATGGATGTGAATTTTGGGGATGCAGTATCTCTAGATAATATTGGAAAACGATAGAGTAGATCAAAAAGAATTTTATAACTAATAATATCAAAATTAAATGCAATACACCCTATCATGTCCTCCTCATAGAAGATAGCATTACCCCTATTGAGAGAAAAACTATGATTAGGTAATTAATGTACAAGAAAAAGATAAGTAACATGGATGACAAGAGGTTCCCAAAAATTGCTTCAGACTCTAGCCAAAATCACCAACAACTCACGTGGGGATGACATAATAGTGCCAAGTAAATCATTGGGGAATAAACGAAGAAGTTATTCTGTAGAATATTGATGATATTAAAAATGATGTACAATGCAAATTTAAGGATAATCTATGGTGCAATAAATAATTAGAGGATCAAACAAAATTAAGATATTATAAGGAGATGGTTAACCCTAATCTTGAAGATCAAAAGTATCTCCATGTTTTTACTAGTGTAAAGAAGAGAATCAATTTTTCTAAACTGAGAACTAATTCTCATGAGCTGCATAGTGAAGCTAAGCATTGCAAAATACCAAAAACACAATAGTATGAAATAATATGTCACCTTTGTGACACCAAGAGGGTTGAAAATGAAAAGCACTTTCTCCTAGAGTACCCTGCATATACCCAAATTAGATCTCAATTTCAAAATATTTGTCACAATACTGACCTTCCTAACCTTCTAAGTCATCAAAATTTTAGTGATCTTGGAATGATTCTATTAATTATTTTCAATCATCAAAAAAACATTTTAAAGAAATCCAAGTAATATCTTACTTTTCTTAATCTCTGATAGACCAATTTTTGTCTCAGTGGATGTTAACCTTCATCATCATCATCATTATATTTAAACCTAAGTTTTTATATATAAATAAGAAAACAAGTAGTGAATATGGGTAACATCATGAAGGTGGGTAACACTTTCGTGAGAATGGGGACGGAAAAATTGTTAGAATCACTTTTTTAGCCGAAGTTTTTAACTTTTCGGCCAAAAAAGTACATGTTTTGGCCGAAAAATTGTTCATATGAAACATCGCATGTCAAATCGAATGGCGCAAAAAGGACATCCTAGGTTTTCATGTAATAAAAATGACAACCAATTTTTTTTTCTCCGACAGCAGACAGTTCGACCGAAAAAAGTTTTTCAGCCAAAATATCTTTCGATCGAAAGCTATTTTAGCCAAAATATATTTTGGCCGAAAACATACATTGTATATGACCTACCTTTCGTTTCATTGTTACTTTATGGACATTGTGATCGTTGGAGGATTAATGGGCATTGGCATCAGTGGAAAATCCAGGCATAGTGCATTGGCATCAGTGGAAAATCCATGCGTAGTGTGTTGGTGACAAATCCAGATGTAGGGCGCTGGCGGAAAATCTAGGTGTAAGTTGTTGGCAACAAATCCAAGTAAGTTTATATGGTTTCTTATTTAAATTTGTTTTTCACATAAATTTTTAATAGTTTCTTATTTAAATTTGTTTCACACAGAGTCCATATGGACTCTGTGCCATTCAGAGAGAGTGTGTGGTATCATCCCGTTAATGATAAAATTTGATGTTCACTCTTACGCACTAAACAAAATATTTCTGATGTTTCAAAATTTACTGTTTTTTAATTTACATTTATGTAAATTAATAACTTTGTAAATTTTAGGTTAAAAAAATCATGAATATGAATTTTTATTAAATAAAATAATTTTTTATTTTGTGAATAGATTTAGATTAGTAATAGAATTTTGATTCAATATTGTTTAAATATTAGTGGGACTCTGTCCGAATAGACAAAGTCCACATGGACTTTGTGTCATTAATACATAGTGCCATATGGATTATGTGCCATTCAGAAAAAGTCCATATGGAACTCTGTCCATTCAGATAGAGTCCATATGGACTCTATCCCAAGTCTCTCAATATCATCCAATAATTTTCGATGAGATAAAATGGTAATTAAGACATCTTTCCAACATGAATTATGTCAAGGGAAGCATCACACACAATGATATTACACAAAAATTTTCATTACACTTTCCTTCATGCTTGGGGATAAAACAAAAGGTGCAATGCATGAGTTTGGATAGATTCCATATGTGTACACATCTTTGATGCTTTTCTCCTCCTTTTGTATCTACTCTCTCTGAGACTCTTTGGTGGGATGTTTTAATAAGTTTTCTAGGCTATATTAATAGAGTGATACTTGTTGAATGAATAGGTTCATTTAATGATGTGAACATAATAAATATAATTATAATACATGATATACTTTTATATAAATAAATTAAAAAATGAATATACAAAATTTAGTGATGTGAACACACTAACTGTAATATTATATACTTTTATATAAGTAGATTAAAAAGTGAGTATAGAAATGTAAGAGGATATTGTTAAATTTTATAGAGTTATAAAGTTGATGGAGAGTGATCACCTTGAACAAAGCCTCCTACAAATTGTAATAAAATACACTTATGATCATTTTATAAATTATCAATGAGGTTGCAATAACATCATAGAAAATACTATGTTAGGCCATCCACTATCCACCCATTATCTTAGAAGACATGAATAAATGGTTATTAGGTATAGGGACAAGTCTAGGGTGAATGTGATGGAGTAATACTTTCTTATGAAAAGAGTATATGTATAGAAATAACTATGTGTGACTATTGATTTGCTTCTCGAAAGTTGTTTTCTTGTATTCTTGTATGAGTGAGTTGTTTATTTGTGTTGATGCATGTTTGGATATACTCATTATTTAAAAAGAGTAACATTATATATATATATATATATATATAAATGAAATATGTATTGATTGTATTAAAAGAAAGTTGTGATTTCACCGTGTACAACATGATAGTATGTATCAATCTAAATAAGTCTAATAATTGGGATTCAAATTAAAACTATTAAAATTCCACCTAAATATTGAGTTTTTTTTACAGTGTTTTCCACAAAACTTATAACTATAAATTTATAAAACTTACAACTATAAATTCTAAAAACTTGGCCTAACAAAAAAGACAACTCCCAAAACATAAAAACCGATATTTTTAATGGAAGAAATTCCCATTGTGGGACTCTTGTTTGAATTCTTGTTTGATTTCCATAGATGCTTTCGCATAATCCATATCCACTTGACCTTGTTGTATTGTATAATCCTCCTCGACAACTACAATGATAGACCCAATTGAGATTTTTCGAGGTGTAGTCAACAAGTGAGAGCTCCTAGCTAAACCCAATATCAATTGGTACTACATGTTGTGGTCTACTGTAAGCTTCTTTATTTTCTTGCCCTGGATGGCCACCCTTGCTTTTGATTTTTCATTTTTAACTAATTGAGCTTCAAGTTGAGAGGGAATTTTATTGTTGAGTTGGGAAAACTCAACTTGGAGGTCCTCTATTTGGTGTGATAGATCCTTCTTTTAACCCATTGGAGATCCACTATTTCACATGGATCGCAATGGATAACGTGGTGGTGGCCCTCCATGACAGGGGGATTTAAACATACAAGGCTAGAAAATTAGGAAGCATCGAGTAATAACCACCCACAACACAAGAGGCAAGATGACCCAAAACCCATCACTAGGTGTAGGTTAGACCCGAAATTCCAATGTGCATCAGAGACTAAGAAAGGAGTAAGAAGAGAAATCACCAATTTTTCTTCTATGAAACTCCAACTAAATCTAGGCAGAACCACAACAATTCCACCTTTTCCAAACAAACCGATCATATATCTCTTTAAGTCCAAAATTGGGCTAGGCTTGTAGACGTGGATGAAGAGTATGGGGAGATGAGGTAATGTAGTAGTTAGCTTTTTTTGCTCATTTAAGAACAAATTATATGAATTGAATATGTCCTTTTTCTCCCTTCTAATGAAAGATATTATTGGCCACATTCATTCGGGTTTAGGCAAGTCACTTTGAGCATATTTTCTTTCCCATCATGATTTAGGAGTCATTTGGAGAAAAGCGAAATCAAGTTAAATATTTTTGGTCATTTTAGATTTCATTCTAGTCCACAAAGGGTCACACCTATAAATCTATTCCAGGGTACTCTAGTGCACAATCCATTCATCCATGATCACACTAACTATTGTAAAATTTAAGTATCACTCCTTCAAATGTTGTTTTGATTTGAAGTTAATTATCACTCTTTCATCTTAATTTATGCTTGATGATGGATGAAATATTCACCTAATATTCTCTTTTATCAATGAAAGTTGATGATGCATTTGTATTACTATGATTAAAACCCAATATAGACTCATGTGAATTGAGAAAGTCCATATGGACTCCGTGCAAATATTAACTTAATGAATGTTTTGATAAAAAAAATCATGATTACTTCAATTAAATACATTCATTCTAGAGTGAAAATTTTTATAATGAATTGCATAGGGAACTCTAGTTAGTTGCCAATTAATGAATTTTCATCACATGCTCCTAAATTCACTCTCACCCTACTTCAAGGGGGAAGCCTTTCTCTCATTATAGATTGACCAACTTTTATTTCTCTCATTGAAGACACCCCATACTTCTGAAACTTTTAGTTCTCTCATTCAAGCCACCCCATACTTATGAGAATACAATCACAAATTTAGATGTTAGTTTCTGCAGTATATTCTTATGCTTTCAAGTTGTTAAAAATATATCAAGTATTTTCGTTTACTTGTTGTTTTCTTTGATTTATACTTTTATGCCTTGAAGTTACATTACAACTTACATTTTTGTTTATTTGTTGTTTTCTTCAATATAAGCTTATTCCTTGAATTTGTTCTTTTGTTTAGGCCACCCCATACTTGTGAGAATAAACTCACAATTTATTTGTAACTTTCTTCAATATATGTCTATGCCTTGAACTTGTTTATACCTTATGTTTTCATTTTCTTGGATTTTGAAATGATGGATCGACGTGAGTTGTTGGGTCACGAGTCTCCAAATTTAGGTTGAACATAAATACCCCCATGCTGGGGAATGTAGAGACCCCATCACATCAACAACATATGTTTGGTAAATTTCTTCTATTTTTGTATTTTTTATTTTTTCGTGTCTATTTTTTATATGTTTTATATGTTTTTATGTGTTTTTTTTCAATGTTGTGAATATTTTGAATTGTTTATTTGTGTAGAGGATCAATTTTATCAGGGGCTTGATAATGAAAGAGAGAGTGAAAATTAGGTAGATTCCAATGTTCATGTAGAGGGTGAAGGTGGATCAAGGCGACGTTATCAAGAAAATGAATATTATACCCCTACGACCACCTATCCCTCGAATGTTGGTGAAGAGCTTCCTTGGGAAGGAAATTTTGAAGCAATGACACTCCAATGATGCTCATCCCATGATGCTAAGTTGGAGGATGATCTCATACATATGTAACTCCCTGCAGAGAGCAAGTAGAGCTTAGAGATCGTTTTGCATTCTTTTCAAAATTTATTAATGTATATCATAACCTTGGGCTAATGTCTGATAACTTCATAGATTTGATGAGGAGACGAAATTCATAGGTGAAGGGCCCTGATAAATGAGAATTAGGACAAAACAAGTTTCAAAAGAGGAGGAAATTTCAATGTTCAATTTCAAAGAAGGTCCAAAGTGACCGATGTTGAAGGTGCAATATTTCAAGCACCCTAACATTGTAGTACATCTTTATAACAGATTCTTAGCAACATATGGGAGGTTTCCATGGAATGATGAGGTACCAATTTACTTTTCACCCCAATTATACCAACCTACCATCTTGATATTATGGGGTTGGTAAAGGTCGAACATATGATCGAAAAGGCTCATATTGATATGCATAATTATCGAGGCCCCCACCACCTTTGGTATCTCTCCCAAGAGGGGAATTTTCTTCACATGCAGAGATGCAATCCCTATCACAAGTTGGAAAGGAGGCAAGGAATACAATCAAAGATAATTTAGAATCTGTTTTTTATGGTATTGAAGTTGGTTTAAACCGATAAAGAGTGCAATTCACTGCTCAAGAGAGTTTTGTTGACAAGACGAATGAGGAGATAGATTCCATGAGTGTAGAAGTGTTATGGGCATATCTAAAATTTTGTCGCAGTTGATGGAAAGAGTTAATTAGGCATGAGGAATCAAGTATTGGACCAATATGTGTTATAGTTTGTAAATATTTCATGCATTCGTGGATATTTTTCTTGTTATTAGATCTAGATACATATCATTGCATTGTTAGAAATAATTGATGTGTTACATGTTCATTTATCGCAATTTGGTAAAATGTTAAATGATTCCTCATTAAATAAGGGAATTGGTTCATCGTCTTTAAATTTGGATGCGATGAATTAGGTATGTTTTTAAAAATATCCATATATACACTTAGTTGTATAATTTCCACACCTTGTTGAAGAATCAATCCAACAAATTTATATCTCACCATCAATGTGAACACAGTTCTGTAAAATTCAAAGTTGCTTTGTTCACAGATTCCCTTGCCATATCCCAACACATTGATAGATTTATCACAGTTGTCATCGTAAATGTTGGGAGAATTTCAAGAGGGGGGTGATATTGAGGTTGGCATATCACATGTATTTCATTTTTCAAACTTTAAAACTATGATTTCAAAGTTTAAAACTATGTATATAAATAATCATTTAATTTTAATTCATTAGAAAATATTTAAAAATGTTATTTATATAAGTAGATTCCTTTATGGACATATGAAAATTTCAAATGTGCTATAGGCCAACTTGGAGAAGAGAGTGTTAGATAGAGTGCCTGAGAAGGATGTGTCCATACCAGAGAAGGATACGTCCATACCTAATGATGCATACGTCATGTATATGTACATTGAATTTGTAAGTTCTAGTGTGGTTTTATGAGGACTTTATTATATACACATGAATGCTTAACAAAAAAATTCTATTTCATTTATTTCATCCACACTTGTATTTATTTCATCCATGTCAATGGTTTGGAATAATATATACTTGGGATTTAGACATAACTACATGTAATATCCTTAATGCAGTTCCCAGATCTATTTTTTTCCTTTTGAAAGATGTGCAAAACAACTTTTTAAGTCCCCTATTTCTTTCCTTTTGAAAGATGTGCAGTAAAAATTCAATATCATTTGCCTACATTTCTTTTGCAAAAAGAGTTCAACATTATTTTAAAACCATGGCTTATTTGTAGTTGAAATACACTTGTAGAAAAAATCAATTTTTGGTTGATCAAATAAATTCAATATCCTTTGCCTACATTTCTTTTGCAAAAAGAGTTCAACATTAATTTTAAAACCATGGCTTAATTGTAGTTGAAATACACTTGTAGACAAACTGAATTTTTGGTTGATCAAATATTCTTGGTTGGTCAAATATTCCTTCTATAATATTTTAACTAAGCATTTTCTATTCATTGAAGGGTTAGTCAACTAGTCCCTATATAAATTTACCGTCATCTAAAATGGTATATCTTTGGGGAAAGAATGGGGAAGTTTCAACCACCCCTTGTTTCTTTGAGTATTGTCTTGAACTTTTCACTAATTTATTACCAACCACAAACTAAATTTTCTAGATTCAAAAAGAATGGGGAAGGTTCAACCACCCCTTATTTATTTGAGTATTGTCTTGAACTCTTCACTAATTGCTTACCAACCACGAACTAAATTTTCTAGATTTAAAAATATGCTAGATACATGATCTTACTTATGTTAAGATCATGATGCAGGAATTTTTTAAAGATCATTTGATTATATGAGGACATCTATCACACAACTGAAAAAGAAAAGATTTATCTTCTTGGAAGAATGGCGTAATATGGAGATTTTTGCTTTATGTATACAACGAAGTGAATTTCTTCTTGGGGTATTGTCAATATTTTAAATTGTTGCTTACTAACCACTAACCAACATTCCTAGATTTAAAAATATGTAGTACATGATCTTATGTTTTGATCATGGTGCAGGAAATTGATTATATGAGAACATCTATCCCAAAAAAGAAAGAGGAAAGATTTATCTTCTTGGAAGAATCCAACTTAATATGTCTGAATTTGTGAACTTTCACAACGAATGAAGTGAATTACTTCTTGGGGTATTGTCAAACACTTAGGTAATTGTATACCAAATAGAAACCAACATTTATAGATTTAAAAATATGTTAGGTACATGATATTTTTTATATTCAGATCATGATGCAGGAATTTTTGAAAGATCATTTGATTATAATATGAGAACATCTAAACTGCAATAGAAAATTAAATATTTATGCTCTTGGAAGAATGGCTTAATATGGATAGTAGAATGAGAAATAATATTAGATCCATGGAACTCTATTTGGACATGTTATTCTTTATCATGGTTGGGTGTGTTATTCTTGATCATCACTTATTTAATATTTATATGTTTATTATTTTAGACAAATATGCAAGATACCAGATATACAAAATATGCAGAACAGAAATAAAATGCTAGAAATGATAGAATAACAGTAAAATATCCAGCATAATCTCCACAACAACATGGAAATGATATAAGAACTGCAATAGAAATAGCACTTAGATTCAGAAAGCAATGTTCACAGGCCTCTTCGAGGGGGAAACCTCCAATAGAGCAGCGCTCTGTTACAATAATCTCCAAGCTAGGGTTTTCATACCCTCGACCTGTTGGATCATGTTGTCATTGATGCCAATGGTTTGATTACTTGGGAGATTGTTGGATCATATGTCATTGATGTAAATGGTTTGGTTTGATTGATGGCATTGGTTGATGTAAAGTAATTGATTGATATGATTCCCTTGATGAGAATGTTATATGTCCAAGTGGAAACCAATCGATGCAAATGTAAACAAATGGATGAACTCCAAAGTGGTCCCCTTATGGTGAAAG
>JZKD02S1119045.1:159373-177447 GCA_000966675.3 Picea glauca | reverse complement strand
TAGGTCTTCTTACATCCACCTTATTCTATTTTATTGAAAGGCCTTATTAATATTGACCTTTATTACATCCGAATACATTGATCTACCTATGTGCGGGTTAGGACCTTAACAAAATATATACTAATATGTATTTTTGGTTTTTCTTCCTTGTTACAGTAATGTTTGTGCATGGAGCATAAAAGAGAGCATGAATGCCTGAGGATGGACTTCAACACCTTTGGTATGCCAATTTTTCTTGAGATGGTTTATTTTATTTATCTAAATATTATTTTAAACAAGTGTACACTTTATGTTAAACAAGTATATATTTTGTTTAAATTAAGTATTGGCCATGATTATAAACTAGGCTTGTGATATTTGTGTTGGATAGTCTTATTAGTAATTTGCAATTCTTGTCCTTTGTAGGGGGATGTTGACAGTGCAATTGATAGTCTCTGGCAGAAGAAAGTAGAACTTGGTCAGTAATTTTTGCAAGATGGCAAAGATGTTGGATTTGAATCTAAACAGAATGTGTAGACTTTCTTTAATTGCTCTATGGAAATATACATTTATGGAGACAATTGGGGTTCTATTTAATAGTTAAAATTGATTTCCTAGGACTTCAATTTTGCTCAACTCAAATTTTTGATTTAACATAGTTGAACTTACCTCATTGTCAATCATGCCTTTTATTGGTTGGTACTATAATGAAAAGTCATCTTATTGTCTATATATAATATTAGCTCCTAATCACTTCCATAACTCTTAAACTCTATTATTATTAATTTTATTATTAGTTGAAGTTGAATTTGCTATGGGAGTACTTTATGTGTTGCTACCATTTATTCATTTATTCATCTATTTCATTTTTATTTGTATTCGGTTTAAGACTCTCAAAATACTCATTTTACTAGTTGTTTGCAATGAATTTCAATCATTATTTGAATAATTATTTAGAATGGAAAGTTTATATATGATATTAGTTTTGGGAGATTAAATAAGTCATGTAAGAATATATAATATATTCACTTGTATAGTCTTAGCGAATTTGAATAGAAAGAAGTTACTCTAGATCTTGTTACATGCCATATTTTTCCACAATGTTTTGTTATCTTCCAAAGTGATTTCCAATTTTCTGCCACTCTTTGATTTCATCAGGATATGGAATTTTCTTTCGAATATGCGGGATATTTGAAGTTATTGATTGATAAAGGATTATATCGGTGGCCACCCACATTTTCCAACTAGCTCAAAACAAGTTTTTGGCAACTTACTATTTTTAGCAGTTTTTTTGTTCCTAAACTTCCGAAGCCATTTTGAGGGCCTAAATGATGATTTTTCACGATTAGTCACCTCAATGATATCTAAAGGCTCCAATTGAGCCTATTAAATAGATCTCCTTTTCAATACCTTTCCAACAAGCTATCGTGCACACTAAATGGAGATCGTATGAAAAAGTTACGACCCCGGGAAGTTGATATACTAACTTACCCCAACGGGACCCACATGACTTTTGGCGCTTCATCTCCTAGGGTTAGGTTTTTGGATGTCTAGGGTTTTTTCGTTCATGTTTATTGTAAAAATTCCTTTAGAGCCTCACTATACTCATCTTCTTGCGAATGAGCACACCCATCACATCTCTTCTCAAAGATAAGCTGCCACCATTCTAGCAAGCTTGTTTTCAATATGCATTTTACAGCTTTCAACATATTTCTTATTTAATAGAAGTCAAGTTTGATTGTATATCTATTATTTTTCACTGTGTCTCTGTGTTAATATTATCAATCTATGGTTTCATTTCATTCTTCTCATAAATTTAGATCAGTGGTATCATAGTGGTCTACTCCTTGTCATTTTTTTTATGCATGTCCTCGATGCAGTCAGGGTATAGAGAGTTGGGTCTCGAGCTTGTTTATATTGAGGACAAATTCTCTTGCATGCCTAAGAAACCATCCATAGTGGGTGAAAATAAAGATGAATGGATAGGAGATCCTTTCAAAATGTTGCTCGAGGAAGCCCTTGAGAGACAGAGGAATGAGATGATGGACAACTTTGCACAAATCCTTTGACGGCTATCAACAAGTGATGCATCCACCTCAAGTAGAGGCGTTGCCCCCTTCAAGTTGTAGATCAATTTTGATATTCCTATATTTTAAGGTCAATAGATGCATATGTCATAGATAAATGGTTAAACTTTCTATAAGGGTAATTTTCTATCCACAAATTTTTCAATAGAGAAAAGATTATATTTGTGCTCCTCAAGGTCATCCCCCATGTCAAAGATTGGTGGGATACTTCCTGTGAGAAAAAGGAAATAGAGGGATCCACATTATTTGCAGTTGCACCCACTTAGGGTTCTTTTAGGGATGCTATTAAGGAACAATACTACCCTGTTAGAAGTTATGATGACTTCTATACAAGATGGACCACACTACGACAAGAAAGAGACCAAACAGTGTCAGAGTTCAATAATGGCTTCCATACCTTGCACACCAAACTGGGTATCAAATATTATAAGAGACATTTGGTTCTCAAGTACTATGATGGTTTGCATAGATACATCCAGATAGAAATGGATTTGTTGGACATCTCATCCTTGCGTACAGCCTATCAATGTGCTATCAAAATCGAGCAGAAGCTAAAACAAAAAGACACAGTAGTTTGGGTCTGGGAAACCCTCACAGCAGAAGCATGGAAAGGGAAGCCCCAACCCACAGAACAAAATACATAGAAAATATGGGCAAACTTAGGACAACCTGTCAAAGCCACAAGAAAAGAAGGACAATGGGAATACAAAGAAAGATACTGGGAAGTGGTGCGACTTCCATAAGAGCCCCTGGCATAACATTGTTGATTGTCGCTCAAAGAAATCATTAGTGGCTGAGGTAAAAGCCTTTGAATTAGTTGAAGGTTACTACTCTGAGTTAGAACCAGAAAAGGGGAAACAGATCATTGGTGTGGAACCCAGTGCCACCATTTCTACCACCAAGATCCAACCTGGCGAACCTAATGAGCCAAAGGAAGGAAAGTGCTTCTTTCATTCATAGATGTGGGTAAAAGGCACTATTTTGCACTTCATCATTGATAGCGGTATCCATAAAAACCTCATCTCATCAAATTTTGTCAAGCAACTAGCCTTGCTGACAATGCCTCACTCGCAACCCTACACCATTGGATGGCTTCGTCAAGGAAGAGATCTTCACATTAGCCAATAGTGTCGTCTGTCGTACGACATCAAGCAATTCAAAGATGAGGTATTTTGTGATGTTTCTCCACTTGAAGTTTCTGATGTTCTTTTGGGACTACCTTATTTATGGAAACAGCGTGTTGTATATGAGTCTAGGCCTTGCAGTGTTATTATTACTTTGAAAAAGAAATTTTATAGGATACCCGAGGTAGTCCCACCTAGTGTTATTTTCTTGATCTCTGCCAAGAAATTTAGGAAGGTCATTTCTCATACCGAGAATTTTGTCTTCTTTGTGATCCGCTCTCACAGTGAGTGAAAGTTTGTAGCCACATCCATGGCCTCCGTGGATGACCTCTCCACACAACAGAAGCAAGTCGATAAGGTCATGGAAGAATACAAAGACATATTCTCATGACCTATTGGGGTACCTCTGCACTGTCAGGTCAAGAATCCCATCGATCTGACCCTCGATGCACTTCTACCCAATGGGCTAGTCTATCACTGCTCTCTGCTAGAAAATGAGGAGATCAAGCGTAAGATCCAATAAATTCTCCATAAGGGGCACATATGACCCAAATCATCACCTTGTGGAAGACCAATTGTGTTGGTGTAGAAGAAATATGGGACTTGGTGACTCTTCATTGATTACCAGACCCTAAATAAAATCACAATCAAGAACTAGTACCTGATTCCCTGAATCGACAATCTCCTTGATCAGGTCAAGGGGGCCAAATACTTCAATAAGATTGATCTAAAGTATGTATACCATCAGGTCCCAATAGAATTGATTGATTTATGGAAATCTTCCTTCAATTCAAAAGAAGGTCTTTTTGAATGGTTGGTCATGCCCTTTGGTTTGACAAATGCCCCAACAAATTTCATGAGGATGATGGATGATATCATGCATCCTTTCACTAATTATTTTTTAGTGGTGTATTTGGATGACATCCTCATCTACAACAATACTTGGGCATAACACTTGAAGCATATTCAACGGGTTTTGCACACTCTGTGGCAGCACAAGCTATATGCCAACTTGGAAAAATGCTCCTTCGGCATGGACAAGATCCAATACTTAGGCTACATTGTTGATGTGCATGGTGTACATTTTGATCTAGCCAAGATCCAAGTCATCCGTGACTGGCCAACCCCAACCATGCCCACTCAGCTTCAAAGCTTCTTAGTCCTTTCCAATTTCTATCAAAGGTTCATGTTGGGATTCAACCATATTGCATGGGCCCTCAGCCAAATAACCAGAGGTGGTAGTAAGGAAAACTTTGTGTGGGGCATGTCCCAACAAAAAGTGTTTGATGATCTGAAGTAGGGCTTATGCTTCACCCCAGTTATTTCATTACCTGACCTACAACAACCCTTTGAGATCGAGACAGATGCTTCATACTATGTTGTGGGCACAATCATCACTCATCATGGCCACCACGTGGCCTATCATAGTGAGACATTATCAGATGTAATCCTTAAGTCCCCTACTTAGGACAAAGAAATGTACTCCATTGTGCAAGCCTACCACTAGTGGAGGCATTACATTCTCGGGAAGGAGAAAGTCATACACACTTATCAAAATTCGTTGAAGTTCATGCAGACACAAGGAAAATTGTAGAATGGCCGCCATTAGAAGTTTTCCACATATTTGCAGTAGTTCCACCTCAACATCAACTATAACAAATGAAGTACCAACCAATTTTTTGATTTCTTCAACCATCCTCCACTCGTGGAACTCACCACAATGCTCGATTCTTGCGACTACAAGACCTCTGGATGGCCCCACCTCTATGAAATAGATCCTAACTTCTCCAACACCTACCAAATGTTGGGTGAAAACATAGTTGTCACTAATTTCCATCTTTAGGATGGGTTGTTGTGCCATCTGGACCATCTATGTATTCCATCAAGTGAGCAAGCGAAGAATATTTTGGAATCCCACTACAGTCGAATGGTAGGAAACTCTGGCGTGGAAAAAACAGTGGTAGTGTTGTAGTGACATTTCTACTGGTTGAAACTTCGACGGGATGTCAGCAAGTATATATGGTCTTGCACTGCCTGCACTATTTCCAAACCATTCATTAAGAAAATAGGACTATACACTACTCTGCCTACTCCTGACACGCCCTAGGAATCCATCTCAATGGACTACATGTCAGACCTTATGTCCACCAAGAGGGGAAATGACTGTGTCTTTTTGGTTGTTGATTACTTTTCCAAGATGGCGATTCTAGTCGTTTGAAAGAAGGGCATGACAACAGAGGCCACTGTCAAACTCTTCTTTGAAGGAGTGTGGGTACACTTTGGGATCCCACAAACCTTTATCTCATATCGGGAAATTCGGTTCCTCATCACATTCGGGTCGATTCTCTGGTCACTATTGGACACCAAGCTCACCAATTCCACTTCCTTCCACCCCCATATGGATGTCCAAACCGAGGTCATCAATAGGATGATCGTGCACATCCTACACATGTACAATTCCAAGCACCCCTACACTTGGGATGAGATTATTCCCTATGTTCAACACAACTACAACATATCCATACATAGCTCAATCGATCACAACCCCTTTTAGGTGGGGTTGGGACTTCAACCATTGGGTCCCATGGATGTTGCACTACCCCTTGCGACCACCCAAGAAGACTTGTCGCATGCTCCAACTGGAGCTGACAAAGCCACTTGATTCATTGAGCGAATCTAGCACATCCACCAACAGGTTCAAAATATTTTATAGAATTCCAATTCCAAGTACAAGTAGCGCCATGATCAACATCGGGTGCCACACCAGTTTTGGGTGGGAGACAAAGTTTGGTTGCACATGTAGAAGGAACACCTTATAGGGCCTCATCAGAAGTTTTGTCCACTCTGTTATGTACCCTACACCATCACCAAGGATGTGGGTGAAAATTATTTTGATCTAAACCTTCTCCCATTCATTGTCTTTCACCCATTATTCAATGTGGACCTCCTTCGGCCTTATTTTTCACCATTCTTGGACACCTCAGCAGAACAGGTGACACCAACAAAGCTCAACCCTGACTCGATGGAATAGGAATCCACTGATCATATCATGGACACATAGGTAAAGGGAATTCACCAAGAAAGGATCCAACTTTATCGGGTTGTCAAAGTAGTGCAGCTCTTGCACCATGGCAAGTGGCTCACCCGGGGCCAAATTTAGCAGAAATTTCCTCATCTGATGGGGGCACTCAATGCAATGGAAACCATTTCTTCCTAAGGGGGGAGGATATTGGTGGCCACCCACCTTGTCCAACTGTCTCAAAACAATGTTTTGGCAACTTACTATTTTTAGCAGTTTTTCAGTTCCTGAACTTCTGGGGCCATTTTGAGGGCCTAAATAGTGTTTTTTTGTGATCAGGCACCTAAATTATAGCCAAAGGCTCTACTTGATCCACCTAAATGAATCTCCTCGTAAATACCTTTCCAATGAGCTATCATGCACCCTAAACATATATTGTATGCAAAAGTTACAACCCTGGGAAGTTCATGTACTAATTTACCCCAACAGGGCCCACATGACTTTTGGCACTTCATCTCCTAAGGTTAGGTTTTTGGTTGTCTAGGTTTTTTGCATTCATGTTTATTGTAAAATTCCTTCAGATCCTCATTGTACTCATATTCTTGCGAATGAGCGTAGTCGTCACATCTCTTCTCAAAGATAAGATGCCACGATTCTAGCAAACTTGTTTTTAGTCTGCATTTTACAATTTTCAACATATTTCTTATTTAATAGAAGTCAAGTTTTATTGTATCTATGCTATTTTCATTGTGTATCTGTGTTAATATTATAAATCTATGGTTTCATTTCCCTCCGCTCATAAATTTGGATCAGTGATCTTCATTTAGGTTATCATTTGGAGTTATATGATAATATTTTTCTTATTTTTAAGCCTATAACATTTCTCTTTATTCTTAGTCCATTTTAATATTTTGAATAGTTTTCTTTTAGTATTACATTTTAATTAGAAGTAATTATTATATAATATAGTATAATTTCATAATGTTTACAATCTTATTTAAAATATGTTGTAATGAATTGTCTAATAAAATATTTGTAATATTTAAAATTAGATATTAATTTATTTAAAATTTATATTTATAAATTATAAAAATCATGTTTTAACTATAAAGGTGTTTTCTAAATTATTATTAACTTAACCTTAATAAAAATATAATGACAAAAATATTGAATGTCGAAGGCATTCTCAATTAACTACTCTTTTAATATTTTAATATTTGAAGTTGAGAGAAATTAGTGATAAAACTTTTCCTAATCTCTGATTGAAATGTTCATCTTACATTATCTAAAATATAATATTATGCACTTCATGTTGATATTACATTTAAAATTGGTTTGAGATTTTGTATTGATTCCTTAGAAAGATTTTTGAATTTTACATTATTTGAAATTGACAATCAGGTTTATGTTGATATCTCGTAAAGGTTGTCAAATTTCAAGTTTCTTATTAATGTTTTAAATAATGTAAAATTATAATATCTTATATTACATGGATTGTTCTTTGACCATACTAGCTCCTTATCCTCTCTGAGTCGAACACAACAAAATTTTAATCTGTCCATGTAAGCCTCCCACATCCTCTTCCCATTATCCAACCCTAAA
The DNA here is from genome assembly GCA_000966675.3 of Picea glauca. Classification (NCBI taxonomy): domain Eukaryota; kingdom Viridiplantae; phylum Streptophyta; class Pinopsida; order Pinales; family Pinaceae; genus Picea; species Picea glauca. The sequence continues at coordinate 169,636 of JZKD02S1119045.1, read as the reverse complement.
AATATTGTCTTTTCCCTTTCTTGTTGCCAAAAATTTGTCTTCGGGAGAGACATTCTGAGAAACATTGAAAACATATTTCGCTCACATGGTTTGTATAGGTTTCTCAGAAATATTATAACCCTGTCCTCTACCAAACCAAGGGCCAAAACCAATACGAACATTTTCCCCAATTCCAACCTTCCAAACTAGCCCTAATCCAAACCTTTTCCCCATCTCCAACAAAGTGATTTATGAGTAAGAAGTCAATGAATATTTTAAATCTCAAATCATGTTTTGGTGTCTAAAATCAAATGAGAATTAGTTAAGTATTGGCCATGATTATAAACAATACTGTGAATTTGATCTAGGAGTATATGGCTCAACACCTAATTATTTAAGTATTTACCATCATTATAAGTAAATGGCTCAACCATTACCTATGGTCATGGGTTTGACAAAGACTAATTTATTAATTATTTAAGTATCGGTCATCATTATAAACATTAGTGTGAATTTCATCTAGAAGTATATGGCTCAACACCTAATTATTTAAGTATTGGCCATGATTATAAGTAAATGGCTCAACCATTACCTATGGTCATGGGTTTGACAAAGAGTAATTTATTAATTAGTTAAGTATTGGCCATGATTATAAACATTAGTGTGAATTTGATCTAGGAGTATATGTCTCAACACCTAATTATTTAATTATTTTCCATAATTATAAGTAAATGGATCAACCATTACCTATGTTCATGGGTTTGACAAAGAGTAATTTATTAATTACTTAAGTATTGGCCATGATTATAAACATTAGTGTGAATTTGATCTAGGAGTATATGACTCAACACATAATTATTTAAGTATTGGCCATCATTACAAGTAAATGGCTCAACCATTACCTATGGTCATGGGTTTGACGAAGAGTAATTTATTATATAGTAAAGGTGAAATACACAGACATAAGGATTGAATCTTTTACAACATCACATGAAACCTAAATCAAAGAGTTTATCTAAATTCTTATAGTTTTATATGTGAATATATATATGAATATATATGATATGACATATCTTAGCTCATAGCATGTTTTGTTGCTTAAAATCTAATGATAATTATTTTTAAGTAGGTTTAGTGCTATTAATAATTACATCTCCAACAAAGTGATTTATGGGTTTAAGAAGTCAATGAATATATTAAATCTCAAAGCATGTTTTGGTGTCTACCATTTTAATGTGATAGATTCTTAGGGGTTTGCTTAGAAAATAAATTGTGTTTATAGTATGACATTATAACCATTATTGAGCTTCTTGAGCTTCCTTAATTGGTCTGGAGGACATATGGGGACCTGAATATTTAATAATTGAATTCACCAATTGAGATCTAGTGTTATGTGCAAAAATCTAAATAAAGCTCAGTAAGTTACAATTCATCAAAATAACATTCTTTGAATTGACCAAAAAAATAAACCAAACAAGATGATTCTATAATCTTACATATCCATATATATGTGTACTTGATGCAAAATAAAAAATTCTAGAATGTCACTTGCTTAAAAAAATTGCAATAGTATGCCATCAAAATTATTCGTTCGTGATCAACTTTTGACATTTTCCATTTTCTAAATTTTGATCTTTTCCTTGATTGAACCTCTATTAAATTTATGCACACTTCACATACCAAATGACTATATTGACAACTTATGACTTCTGACTGATAGTCTTGAAAGTGAACATGACTATTGGTTTGATGGGTTTCTTGAAAAAAATAGCCTTTTAATACGTTTGATCCTCTTTCATATATAAAACTGTTATCATCACAATATTCTAATAATTTCATCTTTCCTTTTTTGCATCGCATCAAACAATATTTAACATTTTCATCATTGTCTACAGGGGCAACCACAACAAAGACATCTCCTACAAATAACTCATCATGTTTTGATAAGCAGCTCTTGTTAGATCAACACACATGCACACAATTGTACTATATATAAATTTTATATATATCTAGTACATGTAAATATACATTGTTTAAGCATAACAAATATGTTTGAACAATTGAAACATAAATTACCTTCTCTAACAATATTAGAAACTCTATCGCCATCAATTGACACTATGGTTTCATTTGATTCAATATCCTCTAATCTTGCAAGTGGAATTTTCCCCTTTGTATTAATTTTGGTGTGTCTCCAAGATTTAACATATTTCTCAGTTTCATTTTCACAAATGTCTGTGGATTTTGTATCCTCTATGCAAACTGAACAAAAACAAGATTCATTTCTTCCATCAAATGAAAATACATTTTGGAAAGGTTTTGTTTTAATTGAATGTAATTTTCGAGTCCCATGTATTGCACTGGCCTCATATGAGATTGATCTATCTACATATTGGATGCCAATATGCCAAAAAAACTTGCACATGGTTCAAGAATAATTTATTTAAATATAAATATGAAATGTCAATAATATACATGTTAAAGAAAATAACTTATTAACTTTCTCTATTGAACATGATTGAAAATCATATTTTTAAATGCGAATAAAAATATCATGTGTGTACAACATATATATACACACACTTGTGCACATCCTTTGATTGATTATTTTCATGGCTTGGTGCCTGTTTTCACCATTCAACAACTTGATAAGAAGATTCAAATCGATCAAAATGAGGGTTCATCTGATACCTTTGAAGTGCTCATTTTACACGTGCCCCTGCACCATCATGCTCTCCTTTTCCATAACCAGGCTCAAGGAAATTCCAACAATGTGTAATGTTTGATTTCTTGTGAAGAAGACACAACCAATAGAATAATTGTAAATATTTGAATTGAACCACACATCCATCTGACCATATCCAATGTCAATCAAATCCGATCCCACGGTTTTTCAATGAATCATAAAATTTATCAAAGCAATGTTGTACATAATGTGTATCGTGTTTCTGATCATCACTTATATAAAAGTGATATTCTTTAATAACATGCCAATTTTCATTGGTGTTTTCTATGTTATCAACACTTTGTTCAGCATGTCTATATAGAACGTGGACAAATATACAGACTTGATCAGAATGATAATATTCACTTTGTATTTCTTTTTGTGTAGTGAATGTGTAATTCTATGCAAAATCAACTATAGACAAAATCATCCCCAGTGGAAACACTTCATGGTATTGTTTTAATTGTAGGTCTTTACATCAATCTCTATGTGAATGCTTGGTGTATTTATAAATTTCTTTCTCAAACTTCTTCAAAAAATATATCACACGGATTTTATCCACATTCAAATCAATCCTTTTGGAAACAACATCTGAAGAACTTGTAGTAGTGCTACTGATATATTCATGTCTCTTCCAATTGATTGTTATATTGGACAAATATTGATCATTCGTATCAATAGGATACTTGGAGTGAAATAGAATTATATTTCCACAACGATAGCATTTTTTTTCCACCAACACATTTTTTGGTAAAATAATTTATCACCTTCTCTTTCACAGAATTTGGGATATAAACCACGGATTGTGGGAGGAGGTGAACTTGCCCAGAAATTTTTACCAAAATCAAGAAAAGTGTTGTAATATAACTCAAATTCCACATGATAACAACAACAACAAGTGTCATGAACAGTGATGGGTCTAACAAACCATGGTTTTTTTTGCATAAATGTATTGATGGACATTTTAACTTCTTTGTGTTTTTCTTTGAAATTATTGAACAATTTTGTTTGTGTCATTGGAAATATATGTTTTGCATGTTATTCATATTCACCTCGTTCTATTCTTATAATATGGTCAGGTTTTTTCTCCCCAAATTTGTAAGTATCAACATTTTTTAACATTTCATCATCAATGTTGATATCTCCTGCATATTTCAATTTAACTTATATTAAAAACCTAAACCAGATCATAAATTAACTAAACTCTACAAGTGTTCATCTTGTATTATCTAAATTTATGTACATACATGTAGGTGATTTGTCTTATGCTTCAATTTCATTTTCAGCGACTTCATCGATGTTATGAGGAAAATCTATCTTTGTTTTTTGAAAAATATTAAATTCAAATTACAATCAATTATATTACAAAATAATTTAAATTTGAATTTTAAACTTAATCTAGACAATATGTATGCATACCTAGTTAGACTTCTTCTTGTTGAGAATCGGGTGCAAATACCTATTTACGTCGTCATTATTTCTTCCTTCAATATTTTCACATTCTCATTTCTTTCTCCAATAACACTCTTTCGCTTGTTTGTTATGGAAAGTTTCATCTCGAGTGTGATCATATTTTTGTTGACCATGATTATTCAATCTGTAAAGGTTCTTAAAAAATTCAACATTTTGTAACACGAAATAAAATTTCAAACCTCAAATATTATAGCTCAAAAACACTTTTTTTAAAAGATATAAAAAATGGATTTTATAACCATATTGTAAAAGATTTGGAAAAAAATTGTTCAATAAACCAAAATGCTTTTAAAATAAATTTTGCATAAAAATCATATTTTAAAGAAAATTTAAAAAAACCTTTGATCTTCAAAAAATTTAGTTTCAGAAAAAAGTCATTGTGATCAAAGTTATTCAAAAATAATATCAAGAATTTGATAGGAATTGTTTAAAAAACTAACTTTCAAAAAAATTGTCTTTGATATAGTAAGGAATTGCTTATGAAAGTGTTCACCTTGAAAATAATGTTCAAGAAAGTATTCAATATGTAAATTGTTGCTCCAATAAAAACAATAAAAATCTTGTTTCAAACAGCGAAAAACTTTCTCCAAAATTCTTTTTAGTGGCTCCACATAAGTGAAAATATGAACTGAGAGAATGAAAATTGTGCAAAAGAAGTTCGGTCGAAAGCATATTTATATGATTTTGCGCCAAATGATATGCCAAACTATGTGTCTCGTTGTTTCCTTCTCTTTAGTGGATCCACATAAGATAAAATATGGAGTGAGGTTGTACAAAAGAAGTTTGGTTGAAAGCATATTTATATGATTTCACACCAAACAATGTGTCCCTTCGTTTCTTTCCAGTCAACGGAATTTTGACACCACCTTTTTGGCCAAAAAGACCACTTTTCGGTTGAAATAAATTCTATTTATTTCTAACATCTTCTGTTAAAAAACATCTTTCGATCAAAAACTAATTTCTTCGACCGGAAATTAGTTTACAGAAAACTCTCAATTCTCTCCGGCTTGTTTCAACTTTGGAGGTAGCGGACTCCTGCAAATACACAGAATTTAGTTTCATAACTGATGCCAACATTTTTATAAATGAATCTACTTTCATTTTATATTTTTCATATTCATTTTCATTATTTTCAACTAATTTTAATTAACTTTTCAAAAAAAATCACAACATAATATTTTTAGGTGACATTATGATTCAGTAAAATAAAAAAATCCATATCTATAAAAATACATAGTGGAAAGTTATGGAAAATTTATATTAATAATCTTTAGACTGTCCTCTTCAAAAGGGTATTTTTAGATTTTACTTTTAAGTAAAAATTTAGAAAATTACATGACGGATAAAAAAATGTGTTTAAAACATGCAACCTTTTCAGATTGGTTAACTTCAAAAAATTGTAGAAATTATAATATTCATTTGTTAGATTCAAAACTGTAGTCAGCATAAAATAGAGTTTCTGTAGATTGTTGCAACATATTTCGTTTGTCAAAAATAAAAGTTTAATAATGGATATATTGTTGTGGAAAACCATAATTCATTATCATTCCCTTCATTTTTAAGGACCATACTGTCAAACAATTGCTAAGTTGACATATTGTATCTCAATAAACAAATTTTGAAAAATAGTCAATAGAAAGATAACAAAATTCTTGACAAGTTTTGTTTTTACTGTAAAGTGAAATTCTAAATAAATACTTTTCTTTACTGGAAAAATTTGTGAAAATATAAATGTTTTTCTCAAAAAACAAGAAAAATAGATGCCCACATTCATGATTTTACTTATGTTTTTAAATAATTTTTATAATTTATTATTTAGTAATATAAAAATAATAAAAATTAATTAATTAAATAAATAAATATGTTTAAAGTATTTTAATTATGAATAATTTTATTAAATATATAGATATTTGTATTATTGAATAATATAAAAATAATAAAAAATCAGTCAAATCAAGTAATGAATATATTTCCCAAAGGGGTTGGATCCAATGGTTGAAAGCGAGGATTTTTTCACCATTGGGCAAGGTTAAATTCCCATGAGGGCTTAACATGGAGCCATGGGGGCACCTTGAGGTATTGGTCGAATGTGTGGTTGCAACCAGAGATATTATATTAAATAATATCGTGACTCGTGCACACATAAGTGGATCAAAGCCCACCACCATGTCCTCCAAAACTTTATTTTTCCCCGAGCTCTAGAGTAGTCGGTGAGGGAGTGCATTTTTAAGACACCCCATAAGTGAAAGTCATTGGTTCGAATTCCCTGGGGACACCTCAAATCCAGTCATGTTAAGGGTTGGTGCAGTCCAGATCGGGTGCGATCCTCGGGTGACTTTGACGGCTTAGATGCCCCTGGGTCATGGCATCTTAACCACAGGTCACTCCCTCACCAGTCACATGGTTCAAGATTACCAATAAAAAAAAAGTAATGAATATATTTAAAATATTCAAATTATTTAAAAGCAATAATAAAAATAAAAATGTTAATAGAATTTAAGGTTATCATCCGAGTACACATTAAATCGACATATGAACCCCCTCCACTTAGCCACTTGTAACAAACATAAATATGTAATAGAAACAATAATATTATTAATAATTAAATAAATAAGGGTCATAATGATTCAAACTTGTGACTAGTCAATGTGTATAAGTATATCATCATGAGGGATTGAAAGCATCATTTAATCATTTATTTAATATATATTTTCCAAGAAAAAAAATTATGTTTTCTATTCAAATAGAATTGAAAATACGTTTTTTTAGGTGATTGATACAACATTGATTTAATCCATCAAGGATACTCTAGCATAATTCGTAACATAATCCCCAAATGTATTACAAATATTGATAATACACAAAAATCTATCCAAAAACTTTCTTTAAGAAAAAATAAATAACATCATTTAAAGTTGTCCAAGTCTAAAAATGTGTCAAAAATAAGGAGTCACCCATTTTCCAATTATATTACATCCAAAATAGCATATTGCTAATAAAAAACTGTTATGAAGAACGTCATAATGAAATTGCATATAAGCATTTTTTATTTTAAAGTAAATTAGAAATTTAGATAATTTTGTGTCACGACTCTATTTTTGAGTTCTTTAATAATCATAAGACCTTTCAAGAGTTATTGACCTTCCTTCAACAACTTGTCTACTTCTTCGTTCAATTCCTTGTATACATGTTTAAAATAAATATTGTCGAATGAACCATAAACCTATCTAAGCAGTTATCCTACAAGCCTAAGCTAAATGTTTTGAGCATTTTCACAACCAAACATCTAATTAGTAACAAGGGACGAATCCTCAAAAACTTGTAGTTGTCTCAATTTTTTTATCCAAAGCACATTTCACAAGAATCTTTAGAGCATGTAATTTTGCATGATTATTTGAACCAACCCCAAAACCTACCTAGAAACTTATGAAGTGAGAATTAGAGAAGTCTAGGATCCCCCTACACTACTATAACATGGATTATCTTAAGTTGCCCCATCAAAGAAACCCTGGGGAACTAATTTTCCAATGTGTGAATCTTCCACTTGATAGGGTATAAAATGCTTTACAATAAACCTGATACTGGAAAATAGAGCCCAACTTGTGAAATTATTTAAAAAGGAGGAAACAATTTTTCCTCAAATAAGAAAAAATTTATAGCTAGCCATATGCCCTAACAAATGAGGCAAAGAAGAGATTTTATCTATTTTAAACTAGGATTACTAAACCACAATATCAAACAACTTGTAATGGATTCTTCCTTCTGAAAATTTGTTATTCCTATTAGATTCTTCATTTCTTTCCATACATGTTTAGTAAAAGGACACATAGAAAGAAGATATGTGATTTATTTATCCTTTGATCTTCATATATAACATATTACAAGACCCTAGACCTAGTTTCATTTTTCATTACTTCCCAAGTTGGTGCCTTATTCTTCATGACAAGCCATAATGTTTTTTTGTTTTCTTTCAAGCCTTCAATCTTTAGATCAACTCCCACCACCATAAGATCTTATGTGCATCAAAGGATGACAATAACATATAAAATAATGAGTAGAGTATACCCCTCCATATTTATTAAAATCCCATTCTAATGTATCATCTTCATCCCTTAATCTAATGTGACCCTTTCCTAACTTTTCTAGATAAGAGTTCCATAGTGTTGCCTCATAATCTACAAGATCAATATCTTGGGCCTATTTATGTCCCCAAGACCATAGATTAGTTATACTTTGGAATCCGAAATGATTCAATGTAACAACACCTTTGTCTTGTAAGGCACTCCTCATGTCAACTGGAAAAAGTAATCTCTCTCCACAACCTAATAAAGCACCATCCCCAAATCTAACTATTCCCCATTCCCAACCCTCCAAGCTAAGTGCTAACCAATAATTGCAAATGATTTTACAATGTCTTTAAATTGGTTAGAGGAATTCTTCATGGACTTTCTAGGATTTCTTATCTAGTCCAGATAAGAGAATGCCATGTCGGCATGATGATTCAGATGCCACATCATATGACATGTTAGTGATTGATGATGTAAGTGTCACGTCAACTAAGTGACAGGGGGAGGCCTATGATTGGTTACATGTCAGCAAAGGGTGTTGTAGTTCCATGTCATCTTGTTGAGTTAGCATGCCATGTTAGGAGACACATCATAGAGGGTGGGCGAATCAAATATTTCCATGTGCTAGTCAGGTACAGGTGGGACCCATAGTTATTAATGGTAAAGGTAAAGGTCGAGAGGGATAAACCAAAGGCCAAGGATGAATCTTGAATGTCCATTAAGTGTTGATTTTTATCTTGATTGTACATTAGAGATCAGTGGTCAAGAGGGCCTATTTGGAAGCTATTGGGGGGAAATCCTGATGGAATAAGTTCCATAATACTATGAGATTCAGAATTCGGGTAAATCTCTATGTTTGGAAAGAAAACATATCGAAGGGATTTCCTCAATGGGGCATTCCCAATAGTATCACAACCCTTATGTTTTATCAAGTTAAAGAATGGAAGATTTGAGGACCCGATAGCTCGCAGGAGTAGTGTTGTGGACTTCGGGTTTTGGAAGGATTGGGAGCATGTTAAATTGTCATTCAGATGGAAAATCCCAAACATGAAGGTCTGATAGTGTTGCGGGATGCATACTGCAGGAGAATTTTTTTGTATGTAAAATTGCCAATTTGATGGGAAATTTTTTATAGTGTGAGCCAGATAGCTTCGTGGGCTACGATATTTGGGAAAATTTTGTGTGTATGTAAAGTGATACCCCAATGGGAAAAGCTTGATAGTTTGGGCTCGATAGTATTGCAGGTTATAGGCTTCAAAAAAATATTGAAAATGTGTCAACTTTGACATTATGATAGGTGAAGTCCAATGGAGGGAGTCCAATAGTGTGCAGACATGGGACTTCAGGGAAATCAATAAGCATTGCAATTTATTCATTCTAATGGGAATTCCTCGATAAAGAGATCTCGATAGTGTTGTAAGATGGAAATCTTGAAGGCCTGTGTCTGATGGTGTATAGCATGCATGTCATCCAACAAGTGTCGAATAGGTCCACATGGATGCCAGTGGGATGGTGACATCAATTGTTGTGTAGGAAGTAGGTACACATGGAGGCCACGTAGACCTAATGACATTATCACAAGGAAATTCCCAAGAACTTTAAAAGAGTATAACTTTCTACTCATAGCATAGAATTAATCAAAAGAATAGTCATTGGAAATCTATTAAAGAATAAAATCATCCTTTGCATTCAGATTTATGATTGGATCATAAGAATTCTTAGGAAATTAGATGGAATATTATTTTTATACTTAAATATAAGAAAAGCAGTTCTAATTCCAGAATTGTAAAAGAATTACTCCCATCGAATAGAATTTTCTCATGTACATTGCATAAGTAGGGGTGCAAATAGGATAGATCGGGTTCATTATGAGGACTATATATGTAGAATATGTATGGGAAATATATAGACATGAGTAAAGAGAAAGGGGTAGTTCTTCAAAATGTGCACTTGATTGCTTTAGGAAGCTGCAAGAATGGGACATATAGACTCAGTGAGCAATATGGAATATTTCCAAAG